>JAOTAY010000003.1:22918578-22931665 GCA_025629805.1 Erythroxylum baracoense | reverse complement strand
GTGAGAGCGCGAGGCCCGAGAGGCCGAGGCTCAAAGCGGACAATATCTGCAAGCGGGTGGTCTGGGCTGTTACAGAAAATGTATCGTAGATTCAAAGTAAGATGCATGCAATGTATATCATTAACTATTCAAATGTTAAAGGATCAGATCATTGGAGCTTTAGAGTGCAGCAGGGGCTGATTTTTGTGGAGCGGGTCCTAAGAGGTCTGTTGCTCTTTCAATTTTCTTCTCAACCTACACATTTTCTTTCAGCTTGTACCCAAATTGGTAGGGAATGGAAGAATGAAACTTACCTAACGCATACCAATCCATACTATCAAAGGACACTCCATAGTAGGCAAAAATTTTGGTTAACAACATCCTATATGGCAGACCACCAGTTGTATTCTTGTGACTTCCCTTGTTTACCACAAACTTCAGAATCATTGCTAGGAGGTTTATTTTGTTTCCTTTTAAGAGATTGTAGACCATATACATATCCAGAAGACTGCACCTTTCTACTGAGCTACTCCTTGGAAAGATTGAAGTAGCCAAAATAGATGTAAGGCATCTTGACAATAGGTCCAAGTGTCTACACCAGGGTCTTCCTTCATGGGAATTCTCTGTATGTAGTCATATAAAGTTCACAACCTCTCCTAAATCAAGGTCAACAATGTCTCATTTATAACAGGGAAGATCAGTCCTACCTACGGGAAGTATATTCAAAATGTTTGTCAAAATCTCTTCCGTGATCAAGATCTCACACTCACGGACCCAAGAAATTATTGCTAACTTTCCATCAATTTCCTCTTTTCTCATATGTGTGTAAAAGCATCTAACCAGGTCGTCACACACTATTTCATTCAAGTTCACAAAATTTTGCCCACCAACTGCAATCAAAGAGGAAGATATTGGAATACCTATTTCATCAAAAAGATTGGGAGGCAAGATGCGTCCAGCTACCACCTTTCTCTTCTTGTAGCGCATCTTATACCTTGCTTCAATTTCCATCGACTGAAACAATTTCACTGGTGCTGAGGACTCTCCCTTCTGAGGTACAGTGAGTTTCTTTGATTTTGTCCTTTTGGCCTTAAGGATTTCTTCAAAAATGGCTTTTTCAAAAATGACTCATCCATAACAACTGTCCTCATTCTTTTCTTCAATCATAGGCACTTTGCCTTTTCTTATCTCTTTTCTTTTTCTTTTTTGTGAATCTAATTCCTCTTTCTTTTTAGTTGTGGAGTTTCTTCTTGTACAGTTGTTTTGCTAAACTTGCTCTAGTCCTTAGTCTCCTTATTAATGGAATTGATTCTTTATCTGATCTGTCATCGTTTACAACCTAATGCACTTAAAGTACTTTCTTATCCTTAGGATCAGTTTTAGGAGTAGTGGAAGGAGTAAGAATGGGTATATGAAATCTTACCTTTTTTGTTTGCTCCCCCTCACTCGAGGATTCTTTTACTTCTTCTTCTTCTTCCTCTTTTTCTTCTTCCTCTTCTTCTTCTTCTTCTTCTCCTCCTCCACTAGATTCAGAAACAAAATGTTGTTCAGTTGAGAGTTCATTGTTTTTAGAGGATGAGTCCGAGTCTGATTCTAGGGAAAGCATAGCCAAAATCTGTCTTTTTTCTCTACTTTAGAGTTTCCTGAAAGGATGTTTCTAAAGTTTGGGGCTTATAGAAAATAGAGGATTAGTAGGAGTGTTCAAAGAACCTACTATTGGAGACAAAGACGAGGACTTAGAAACAAGAATTTGTTCATGGCTGGAAGTTGAAGCCATGATTTTCTTCTGTCCCTTTGATTTCGTTTGTGCCATTGAGGTTTAAGAGTTTTTGGAGGAAAGAATAGAGAGAAGGCAGAAAGTTAGGGTGCAAAGAGGAAAAACACGGCGCTTCGTAGAAAAGAACAACGAAGAGTAGAAGAGAGAAATTTGTTTATAGTATATTAAATGTTTCTTGAGCGTTGATTTCGTACGAGAATGGGCATTCGTACATGTCAAAAGAGGAGGTATGATCATCTACATATCTTCTGTCAGACAAGTATGAAGCGTTGGGCGTTTTTAAAAGCTGAAACGATGCCATGAAAACCTTCCTTTTTAGGACAAATGTACCCTATTCTGTCAGACTGAGAGGATCCTTCTAAAAATACAAGGGGCCTTCTAAACTAGAAGGAACTTACTAAATTAAGAGGAGGTCTCGAAATTGAGAGGAGCCATCCAAATTAGAAGGAGCCTACTAAAGGTTTGGACTAGAAGAGCCTACCAAAAAGAAGTATCATAAAATAATTATACATAAATAACATTAGATAGTCTACACATACCATGTTCTTTTCTTAGCACGTAAAATCTATCTTTAGAGAGTGGCTTAGTGAAAATATCATCTATTTGATTTTCAGTATTAACATGCAAAGATCAATGGTTCTTTCTAAAACATGATCTCTAAGAAAATGATGCTTGATTTCTATATGCTTAGTCCAAGAATGATTCACATGATGTTTTGAAAGATTTATTGCACTAGTATTATCACATAATATAGGAATATGATTAAAGTTCAGAGAGAAATCCAAGAAACTAGACATCCTCTAAGAAATTGACAATGACCACTTATACTTTTCGATCAACTTTATCACTTGCATAATCTGCATCACAATAGCCAACTATGTTAAAAGAATCAGTTTTTGATACCATAGTCCGAAATCCACAGCTTCGTGAAGATATTGAAAGATCCTTTTGACTATTTGAAGGTGACTTTCTTTTGAATCTCATTGAAATCATGCGTAAAAGTGCACACTAAACATAATATCTGGTCTTGAGATGACAAAATATAATAGTGACCCGATCATTCCTCTGTACTTTGTCTCATTCGTAGCCTTGTCTTCTCATCCCTATCAAGTTTAGTTCCAGTGTACATAGGCGTACCCATAGGATTGGCATTTTTGAAGTGGTTCTTCTTGATGAGTTCCTTTGTGTATTTTTCTTAGCTAATGAAGATCCCTTTTTTTGTTTGTCTGATTTGTAATCTAAGGAAGAAAGATAATTCTCCCATCATGCTCATTTAAAACTCCCCCTATATTAATGTTGAGAATTCTTCACAGAAAGATTGATTAATAGCACTAAATATTATGTTATCAACATATATTTGCACTATGAGTAAATCATTCTCCTTTTTTTTAATAAATAAGGTTTTATTTACCTTACCTCTATCGAAGTTATTCGCAAGTAGAAAATTACTTAACCTCTCATACCATGCTCGAGGGGCCTGTTTTAGACCATATAGGGCTTTAGTCAACTTCATCACATGGTCAGGATAGTTTTCATCTTCAAAGTGTGAAGGTTGCTTAACAAACACTTCTTCATTAATATGCCCATTTAAGAATGCACTTTTAACATCCATTTGGAGCAATTTGAAGTGACTATAACATGTGAAGGCAAGTAAAATTCTAATCAATTCCAGTCTAGCAACATTTGCATAAGTTTCATCAAAATCAATACCTTCTTGTTAATTATAACCTTGAGTTATAAGTCTAGCTTTGTTTCTTACCACCTTACCATTTTCGTCAAGTTTGTTTTGAAAAACCCAATGAGTTCTAATGATTGCTTGTTTTACGGACGAGGTTGTTTTTATCAAACTGATTCAGTTCATCTTTCATTATTGAAACCCAATTTTTATCAATAAGAGCCTCTTCAACGATCTTTGGTTCTAATTATGAGATGAGGGCAACAAGGTTGTTCTTGAAGGATGATCTGATTCTTAAACTTTCAGAGGGGTCTCCTAGAATTTATTGATGTGTATCAAGACCTCTCCATTCTCTTGGTGTTCTTTGTTGTATAGGCTCCTGCTAAGAGGAAGGAGCCTTCTCTATCCTGGCTTCAGAAATACCTTTTTAATCTTGTAATTCTAAAGGCACTATAGGTGTTGTTTGAGTCTGTAATGTATTTTAGTAGCCAAGGGATGCTCTTCATCATTTGAATCAGCTGCTATTGTCGAGGGTAATGTTGCATCAAATACTACACGTATTGATTCTTCTATCTTCTTTGTTCTTTTGCTGTAAACTCTAAATCATTTACTAGCGGTACTGTAGCCTAGAAAGATGGCTTCATTTGATCTCGCATCGAACTTTCTAAAATTGTCTTTTCTATTATTTAGAACGAAACACTTGCAACCAAATGCTCAAAAGTAAGCAACATTCGATTTTCTTCCTTTCCACAACTCATAGGGGTCTTTTTCATGGTTTTATAAGGTACCTGTTAAGAAAGTAATAGGTAGTTGATATGTTTTCTGCCTAATAACCATGAGGTAAACCACTTTCACATAGCATTTTTCTGGCCATATCAATTAAAGTACTGTTCTTTCTTTCAACCACTCCATTTTGCTGAGGAGTCCTTGGGCATGAAAAATTGTGAGTCATACCATTATTATCATAGAAATCTTCAAATTTTATGTTATCAAATTCTCCTCTATGATCGCTCCAAATTAAAGTAATGCAATATCTTTTTTTAATCTAAATTTTTCTGCAAAACTTCTCAAAAACTTCAAGTATCATCCTTATTTGATAGTAAGTAAACCTATGTAAATCTGAAATAATCATTTACGAAAACAAAACTATAATGTTTATCCCCAAAACTTTAAGTCCTATTGGGACCACATAAATCCATATGCACAAGTTTAAGCAGTTGGTTAGTAGACATGATATTTTTGGGAGCAAAGTTACTTCTAACTTGTTTACCTTTTTAAACAAGCCTCACAAACCTGATTGCTTTCAAACTTTAAAGTTAGTAGTCCTCTTACTAACTCATTTTTGGACAATTTTGATATAATACTCATGCTAGCATGTCCAAATCTTCAGTGCCAGATAAAAGAATCCTTTTTAATAGAAACAAAGCACTTGACATTTTGTGAAGTCATATGTTCCAATTGAGTACAATATATGTTCTGATTCTAGGACCAAAAAATACAATATTGTCATTAAGATTATTAATAATTTCACAATGTGATGTATAGAAAGTAACTCTATAACCCTTATCACATAATTACCTTACACTCATCAAGTTATATTTTAATCCATTAACATAAAGAACATCATCAATAGAAGTATAGTTAAAGTCACCAATTTTATGAATTCCAATGACTTTGGCCTTGTTTTTATCGACAAAGACAACATTACCTTCATTTTTTCTTTCAGTGTAGTTGAAATGTGATATTTCACCTATCATGTGTCTCAAATAGCCCCTATCAACTATCCATTGATTTTCTCTTGTCTTAGTTTTGAAACATATCTGTATAAAGTATTATCTCATTTTAGGTATCTCCAAACATATATTTGAGATAATTTCTCCACTTTATAAAATTTTCAAGAATGACTACTATGACCATGTCTACCACAAAAGAAGCATCAAATAGATGAATGAGAATTGCTATAATTTCTACTATGCATCAGGTTCTTGCTGTTTTGACTATAGCTAATGTTAGATTTAACAAAGAAGTTCATGTATTGCTTAACATTATTATTTTCATTGTAACTTGTTCCATCTTTATCAAAACGCATTTGCCACTACTAAGTAATGCATCAAGGTTATTTCTTCCATTAAAAAATTTTGCAAGATCTTTTTCTAGAGATAAGATATTTCCTACACATTTCTCTTTCTCAAGTTCTAGAGCGATAACCTTTTCTTCTAACTATCTCACTTTATCGGAATCATTCTCAAACAAAGAATTTTCCAACCTCGGCTAATCTTTCTTCCAAAACTTCCTTTTCAGAAACCTTTTGCTTATAATCATCATCAAGAGACATATTCTTGGTTGTCAAACTTTCATTCACAGATTCTAATGATTTAATCTTACTCTTCAAAGTTTCTTAATTGTTCTTGGACTTCTCAACTTCTTTGAAATACTTTATTGTCATTTTTTTGTACTGATAATACAATTCATGATATGTGCTTCGCAATTCTTCAACTTTAATATCTGAGTTAGAATAATATACCTCATCATCTCCTAATTCAGCCATAAAGCAAACATTACTGACTTCTTCTAGCTCTTCTTCTTCAAAGTTTTCAAAATCTTCATCTGACCAGGCTGTAGTCATCGCTTACTTCCTAGGTTTTTTGTTCTCTGTTCTCTGTTTTGTCCTTTTAAAGAAGGGGACATTTTGGTCTTGTATGTCCAGGCTTCTTGCAGTGATAGCATATGATTTGAATGTTTTTTTATTACTATTGTTGCTGCTGTCTTTTGGTAGGGACCTGTTATTTCTGATTTTCCTATTCTCTTCTCTTTTCTTCATCAACTTCTTTTTGTAAAAGTGGGCATATTTTCTGACCATGCAATTGAATCCTTCATCTGCATCTATTTACAACTCAATGTTGCTTTCATCACCGATTGATTCATCAGTTGTTTTTAATGTCATTCTTCTTTTGTATGGGGATCCTTCATCTCGCCTAAGCTCGACTTCATAGACCATCAAGTTTCCGCTTAGCCAGTCGAGTGAGATGGTATAGAGATCCTTTGCAATTTCCAAAGCTGTCACCTTTGGTCTCCATTCCTTTGGTAGTAATCTTAGAATCTTTGTTACGAGTTCATCTTTGGGATATATTTTTCCTAAGTTCTTTAAGGTCGTGATGATGTTGTTGAACCGTCCGAAGAATTCATCTATGTTTTCTCCCTGTTTCATGCCAACAGTTTCGTATTGATGCACTAAAAGGCTTATTCTATATTTCTTTACCTCATTCGTTCCTTCAAAGGTGACTTGTAGTTTATTCCACATTTCCTTTATTGTAGAGTAGTAGGATATCTTCTCATATTCTTCTAGAGATAGTGCATATATTAAATGATATTTTGTTTTAGCATTCAGCTGTGCATTTTTTCTGTCAGTATCAGACTACACTTTTGGATGTTATGGAACCATTTCTGAATAGGCAAGTTCTTAAAGAAGGTTCCTGTAAGAAAGGAAGCAATTATTCTATATTTTTTTTTCCTTTTAAAAATTATATCATTTCCTATATAAGGAAATAAATCCAGTTTGAATTTTGAAATATTATATAGTTAACATCAAAATTGTTAAATATAACCCTTGAGCTAACACATACAACATATACAACTAAGTAGAGGTTATCTACAAATTTACTAAAGTCTTCTTCTTTTATTTTAATGAAATTAATTGAGCTATTATAGCATTTTATGGATGAAATCCTTTTTGTAAAATATAATCATATTATACTTGAACCTATATGATCGTGTATCAAAAAGGCTTACGTATGTATTCATAATCAAGTGCTTTTTAAACATTTATTGTAATTCAAGCTGTCCATACCTATCAAACTCCACTTCACACATATATAGTGATGTTTTCAAATACTTGACAAATGTTTGAATGAATTAGGATAAGAATATAGTCACATCCTACAAATACTTTACAATTGATTAATCTAACCTTTTTTCTTTTGTATGGGTCTGTGAGGTAGTTCTTGTTTTTATATGCAAGAATTGTTTTCCTAATTGCTATATTCACTTAAATGATTCTATACGTCGCTACAAGCTTTAATCAGTTTGCACTTAATTGTTAATGCTTTGTATAACTGTAGATCAAAAGAGATTACCAGGAGTTGGAGCCTTCTGTTAGGGAACAATTGACTTCCTTACATTACCTCAAGCCAGATAGTGAACTAATTGTAAATGCATTTTTTTGCAGTTTTATGACCATTTTTTTGTAACAAAAAATGAATTTGTGGCTAAGTATCATAGACTCGTGAGTGAAATTTTGCTTCGAGAATGGCAAGTATAGAATGAAAATGAAAAAAAAAAGCTAACTTCAGTTTGTTAAGTAATAAGTTATCATGATAATTGCTCTGTCTCAAGTATTTAATAAATTCATTTTACATGGCTATATATCTACATATAAGTTAAACAATTGTTACATATGTTAATTAGAATTAGAGGACGATGCTCGAATGTGATTGTGTTAGTCATTTGCTGGATAGATTTAACTTGTGTTAAATATTCTTTTGGGGGGATTTAGTGGACTAATTCCCTAAATATTTTTTTTTAATCTCTTGTTGAGATCTATTGAAGAAGTGTTAACTTTAAAACATGCTATACATACTTTTGGTTCCCTTTTTTCCTCTTTCACTTCCTATGTTAGGCAGTTAATAAAACACCTTTTTTCCTCTTTGTTCCAATTATTGCTAGAACCAAAGCATTGTAACTGCTCCAATGATTGTATCAAAGAATTCCTTCTTTACGATGTTCAAAATATTGTTTGAACTTGGTTCTTGATTCTTTATAATGAATAGGTCAATTCCTTAAAAAAATGATTTAGCTTTACTAGTAAGATTTCATTCTTCTTCTTAGGTTCTTTAAGTTTTATTATTAGGTGGGTTCACGCTAGTTACTATCACAATTTGGCTTAGATTAGGTTTTATTATCTTTTTGGTCATTTTTTACCTTTATGTTAATCAGAAGATTACTTAGCCCAGATTATTCAGAAAATTACTTGGCCTAGATTATCATAGAAATAAAGAGGAAAGCGAAGGGTATTAATTATATCTCCTATACTTTTTTCTTTCAATTCATGTTTATATTATAATTTAAATTTAATACTTTTTTTAAGATAATAGAATTGATGAGGATGCAACTGCTTAGTGATTATGTCGTGAATGATAAAGTTATATGAGTTTGGTTTAATTAAAACCTATTGTTTCAATACTCACAATATTTTTAGTGTATTTTAACTAAACTTTTTGGATTATTACAGGATCATCAACATGGGCAATACTAGGTAGTCATTCGAGTTATAATCTAATTTTTTTGTAATTTGAGTATTTATAATTTGTAAACTGGTCTCTTTATTTATTATTTTGTCTATAAGAATTGTTAAAGTAGTAATTATAATCTTATATACGAAGAATAAACTTTTCATTATTATAATTTAATGACATTTTACTTTTTATATACAATGCTTCATATTTTGAATTAATAATATTTTTATACTATTTATGTTTGTAATAAATTTACAATAAAAAATATATCGATACATTATATACAAAATATATTATTCAATAATACGGATTAAAAATATAACAAATAATTTATTACAACAATGTATAACATTTGGTTAAAATATAGCTAAAAATATTTGACTATATATTATAAAACATAACTAAAAATATTTGGCAACGTTTTAAAAATGTAGCTAAAATGTTTTCGCTATATTTCCATTTAGCTACATTTATGAAACCTTAGCTAAAATCTTTTAGCGATGATATTGAAAAGCAACTAATAGTATTTAGTCATATTGTCATTGTCTTCTTCTTTTTTTTTCCTTTTGTTATACGGGAAAAAAAATAAGTATAATATCTTATGTCCACTTTGATGGGTCAAGGGTCTAAAGAAGTGTTTGGTTAATGGGTTTGGGAAGGGATTAATAGGTAAGAAATGAAAAGTGAGTGGTTAGTTGTTGATTATTATTATAGGGGCAATAGTTTGATATCTTACTTTTAGGGAATCTTCCATATCCTCCATTTAGTAA
Source organism: Erythroxylum baracoense (assembly GCA_025629805.1). Classification (NCBI taxonomy): domain Eukaryota; kingdom Viridiplantae; phylum Streptophyta; class Magnoliopsida; order Malpighiales; family Erythroxylaceae; genus Erythroxylum; species Erythroxylum baracoense. The sequence continues at coordinate 22,922,173 of JAOTAY010000003.1, read as the reverse complement.
AGGAATGAAACTCATTCCTTAGCAGTGACTCTTTTTTTTAAAATATTTTTAATACTAATTAATTAAATACAATTAATTAATTAAAACATAATTAATAACAATATAATTAATTAAAATAATATTATTAATTAATTACATTACATTATAATCAATTACAATATAATTCATTAATTACAATATAATAAATTAAAATATAATTCATTAATTACAATATAATAAATTAAAATATAATTCATTCATTAATTAAATATTTTAATTAATTAATTAATTAAAATATAATTAATTGAAATAATATAATTAATAATTAATTTAAATATAATTAATTAATTAATTACAATATAATCAATTAAATATTATTAATAATTAATTAATTAATTACATTATAATTAATTGATGAATTATAACTAATTAAAATATAATTATTCATTAATTAAAATATTGTAATTAATTAATTAATTAAAATATAATTAGATAGAGTATTATTATTAATTAATTAATTACAATATGATTAATTAAAATATAATTCATTCATTAATTAAAATATTGTAATTAATTAATTAATTAAAATATAATTAGTTAGAATATTATTATTAATTAATTAATTAATTAAAATATAATTAGTTAGAATATTATTATTAATTAATTAATTAATTACAATATAATTCATTAAAATATAATTCATTCATTAATTAAAATATTGTAATTAATTAATTAATTAGTTACAGTATAATTAATTAAAATATAATTCAATCACTAATTAAAATATTGTAATTAATTAATTACAATATCTAATCAGTATATTGTAATTAATTAGATTAGATATTGTAATTAATTAATTACAATATAATAAATTAAAATATAATAAATTTTTATTTCTCAATATTTTTTACAAACCAATTGCTGTCACTGGTAATAGTAATCATTCTTTCCTCTTAACCAATCATCATGATTATATTAATAATATTCATTACTATTATTCACTATATTCATTTTTATTTCTATTACCATTATTCCATGCGGAGGAGGTGAAAGTGTCCACAAATACCTCACAACGTCTTCACCCTTTCTTTTCAATCCATAGGTTTAAAGTCGTCATCCCCTTCACACAATTGATGACTATTTCATCAAAATGTTCTCTTTTAGAATATTCGACGAGAACCCTAAGCCAGAACCAAGATCATCTATCTTGGTGTGTTTATGCTACTTTTACGACATTTCTATCAAAATTAATCAACAAACAAACATCAATTCTCTTAAGTAAACTAAGAACAAGTGAATTACACCAGACCTCGTGTGCCCATGCAAAAGCTGGTGGTTGAGAATAAATTCCAACATTGGTGACTGTAAGTCCACTAAAAATATGTAGGCATGTGGTAGTATGGAGGCTTTGGATGAGATAGCTGAAAAGTTGGTCGCTCATCAGATGAGCATTCCTCCATTATCATTTGGCTGGGAAGCTAAAAAAAATATCCTGGTGACATTTCAACAGTTTCGATCCCATGCAAGGAGGCCAATATATGCAAGCTTGTGGATAACTAATTGATTTCCTCTCTATAATCCAAAATCCCAATCTCTGGATTTACCTTAGCTTCAATATCTCTGTTGTATGTGTAGCACCAATTATGAGCCTTTGGGTAACAAGTGGAATCAGAATTTTCCAGTCTGAGGACTAGCTGAAGAACAATTTGATAGTCCAAAAGCATCTTCTTGGTCGCATATATAATTCAATCATTTAACCAAGCCAATTAGAAACGATAAGATGTACGAGTCGAAACTAACAGGTACGAAATAGTTGTACGTTTTCATTCTATGAGTAAAGCTATGGGAATAGGTTCCTTCTAAAAAGATGTACACGTAGAACGGATGGCTGCAAGTCTCTTTTAGAACCAAGGCATATCATCTGTTGTTGTATTGTTCTTGTCAGATAGTTGCATAAGAGCCACTACCCGTAGTTCTCTGTCATTGGACAATAAAAGCTAACCTGACACCGCGTATATTAGTTATTACAAACAAACTAATAGTTAGATTAAATACCCGTAGTTCTCTGTTATTGTCAGTTTGGTTCAACTTTTGTCTTAATTGAAGGCATTAGCCAACAATCATTAGCATGTGTGATTAGATTAAATACAACTGATTGAGTTCCCAGATTTTAGGATTAAGACTCGATTTTAATCTACAAAATGTAGAAGACTAATCAACTTTATACTTTGAGATAATAATGATACATTCATAGATCAAGAAAAAGTGAACCGGAGCATTTAGTATTATATCTGAATTTAAGAGTTGCAGAGAATAAACAAAAAGAAAACCCCCTTCAAAGACAAACTTAGTTTCACATTCCTTTTATCTTAGGACAGTCGGACTCTTAATTATCATCGACCATAGTCATTATATTCTTTTCTTTTTCTTTATCATCACACAACTTCTGAGTTCTGATTGGGGGAGCTCTCATAATTGGGCTCCACCCTTCTCATCACTAAGCCAGGGACAGGCTTGAGCGAAGGTTCCTCATGATCAGAGTATGCATAAGCGAAACCTCCATGTCTGGTCAAGTCCATTCCTGCCGTCTCATCTTCACTTGAGATCCTCAACAACCGCATCTTGTTAAGACCATAAAAAAGAGGTCCCATAGTCCCCGTCACCCACCCTATAATCACCAATATTTGGATGACTTGGGCCGCCAGCAACTTCCCACCACCACCCATGAACAGCCCATGCGGCCGTCCTGGGTTGCCTGGAAACACCTCATTCACGTACTTATTGGTGGCGAACAAACCTGTAAATAACAGGCCCCATGCGCCGCATCCTCCGTGCAATTGGGCAGCTTCTAGAGGATCATCATACTTGAGTTTCTCCGCCAACTTATTGCAACCGATTAAAACCCAAGCCGCCCCAAACCCGCATATAATTGCAGCCCAAGGTTCGACCACTGCACAACCGGAGGTGATTGCAGCGAACCCGCCCAATAAACCGTTACATACGTCAATTACATTCCAATGACCCGCCAATAGTCTTTTGCTAAACAACGTAGTAAGGGCTGCCGTGCAACCGGCTAATGTGGTGGTGACAGCTGTCCTCCCAACTGCACTCCATTGACCATAATATCCTCCGCTGCTTCCATAACTCTTCAAAATTGTTAGGAACGAACCTGGGTTGAACCCGTACCACCCAAACCATAGCAAAAATGTGCCAAGTACAACCAACGAGGCACTGTGACCTCGTAAAGCCACAGACCGACCCTCCCTATCGAACCGGCCAATACGTGGCCCTTCAATGAGGGCCCCCCACAAGCCGGCAATACCTCCCACCATATGGACGACGCCTGAACCGGCAAAGTCAATTGCGCCTGAACCGAACAAAAGATCGTTATTGGACCGAGACGCACTGGCCCAACCATCACTAGACCAAACCCAATGAGAAACAATAGGGTAAACAAAGCCAGTTAAGAATGAAGAGTAAATAAGGTAAGCCACAAACTGGGTTCTCTCGGCTATGGAGCCACTGGTGATACCAGCAGCAGCTATGGCGAAGGCCCACTGGTAGAGGAAGAAACTGTAGTCTGCGAGAGGGTAGGGGAAGTCATTTAAGCCGAAGA
>JAOTAY010000003.1:22869082-22911360 GCA_025629805.1 Erythroxylum baracoense | reverse complement strand
TATATAATGAAAATTGAAATTGTAATATTTTGAATACTTTATATTGTTCATTTGTTCTTAATTTTATATTTATATGACACTGATTGTCTTTTTTCATATAAATTGTGGTTATTATTTATATATAAAATATCTTAAAATTATTGTTATTTCATATTAATTGTAATTATTATTTATTATTTGATTTTTAGAAACAGAGTTAAAATATACAGTACAACTATACAATATAACAATAGGCTATTTTGTAATTTTTTAAAAAATTTAGAAAATATTTTATAAATTTAAAAAATTACTTAAAACGATATCTGATATTCACTAATACTAGTATAATACTATACCAATATTCAATCTGATATCAAATCTAATATAGTATTCCTAACATTGGTTAACACAATACCCTCCACGTACGGGTAACATCTTTGTCATTAGCTGTCATGTTAACGTCACTAGTTTTACTTTTTCACTTTAACGTCAAGTTTCCCAATGAGTGCCGCTGCATTTGTCGGTCACAAGTTTGGTACTATTACTCCAAAAGTCATAAACAATTTCTTATCTAACTGTTGGCAGTTAGACAACATGAAAGGACACAAAATGAACAGTCACATAACATAACCTCCATCGGTTATTTTTATAAAAGGAGAATTCAAAGAATGGAAAGGAAGATGTTCATTACAATAAAAGAAAAAACTCTCTCATTCTTTCTCACAAAAAACACACCATCAAAGATTAGAGTTTAGGACGTGGATTAACGGTGACTCTAGTAGCCAACCGGGAAACGAAGATTATCAAATAGAGATTCGATCAATCGCTTCCGCATTAAGGTCAGTCCTTGTATATTTAAGTAAACACTTACAAATGAAGGTTTTTTCCTTTGAACAATTACGATCTTAACGAGATGGGGTTAAAATCATCTTCATTCAATAACATTGAAATTTGCTACAGCTTTTTCACTTTATGATTATACGGAGAAAAGTCTTCCACGTGTTAAGATGTTGGCAAATAATGTGTTTATACATTTCTCCTCTCTTCTTGTCTCTTCCATTCATGTCCATTTTGAGCTTTTGCTTAGTTAATGAGTCTATTTCATTTCAATGGAGTAGGAGACTCCTTGGAATTTTTCGTGACGTGTTTAATCTTCACTGGACCAGAGCCAAGGAGAATATTCGAAATAATTTCAATTTGATTTGTCTATTGAAATTGGATTTAAGAAGATGTTTTGTTTCTTGAAAGTGTCCATACATTGTTATTCAAGTTCAGATTATTTGTCTCTTAGGGGGTGGTTGAATTGGTAGAGTCGAGAGATATAGGGGTCAAAAGGTCTTGTTTATTGGGAATTTAGACCTCCCAAATCCACACTCAAAGATATTTTATAGTCAAAAATAATAGAAAATAGAGAAATAATAACAACATAAGAAATTTACATGGAAACTCCTAAACCGGAGAAAAAACCACAAGTACCGAGAAGAAAATCTACTATGTGAAAAATGCTTACAATTACACAATTTTTCCTCTCACTCAATACACCAATACACTAATACACTCACAAAGAAATACCCAAAACAAATCCTCCAACTCTCACCTCAAAAGAGGAATTTAACTAGAGTCAAATTTATCATACAAATCTTTGACTTTGACTTGGTGCACTAACCAAGGAGGTAGCATCCTCCTTATATAGGCAAGAGCCTTGCCCCAATTGTTTTCCCTAATCAATATGGGACAAACAAAGGAGCCAAAACTCAACAATCTCCACCTTGGCAACTTTGGCTGATCCACAACCACACTCCTCCTCAATGAAGATGTCCTGAAAATAATATAACTCTCAATGTAGAGAATTATCATGCTTCACAGCATCATGTTTTACCATAAAAGTATACCTACTCAGAATAAGCCAATTCCAAGCCTTTTACTTGGGCACATGTCGAAAATAACCTTACTGAAAAAATTATGGTGCAACTCCCATGTTTGGTTTTCCTGGAAGTTCATCAACCATCGACATAAATTCCACTACACACCTTGCATCAATGCCAAACCAATGCTCGTGTGCAAACTTGTGGACCTGCTAACAGTAACACATCCTCTATCATGGCAACTTTGGAATTAGCGGCTTGCCATGAGGATATACATGTCCCCTTTTAGAGAACAAAATCATCCATGGAGATAATATTAGGGACATTGTCAGTCTCTCCATTAACTGACCCAGAGTCTCTTGCTAAACCCACTCCATCTCTAGGATAATTTTTCTTCACGAGCCTAGATTGTCCACACGTCCAGCATACAATGCTGATATCAGGGATTTTCTTGCCGTTCAATGCCTTATGTAACCTCGACTGAATCAAAATTTCCCTAACTTACACTTGTCACAAGCCAAAATTGATTCTCACGTCGAATTTCTTCACCTCAAACTTGATAGGATTCGAAACCCTATTTCCTGACATTTTTTTGTGCTCTTCTACCTTGATGAATTTTACTATAGAAATGAACAGTACATCAGGTAAATTCCTAGGAAAGAGAGGTGGGTCACAAATGACACATTTAAATACTAAGTCTTTCCTTAGTCAGAACTTTCCTAGACATGCACTTCCACACTACCACATCAAAGCTTCACCGCACCAAATGAACCTTTCTCAAGAAAATCTTTCTGATGTGGAAGATCAGTCAAAACTGCGACCATAGAGTATACTCAAAATTTTCAAGAAAAACACACCTTGGCTCTAATACCAATTGTTGGGAATTTAGAACTCCCAAACTCACACACAAGGATATTTCATAGACAAAAATAGCAGAAAATAGAAAAATAATAACAATACAAGAAAATTTACGTGGAAACCCCCAAATCGGAGAAAAAACACGGGCACCGAAAAGAAAATCCAATATGTGAAAAATTCTTACAATCACATAATTTTTCCTCTCACCCAATATCCCGATACACTAATACACTTACAAAGAAATACTCAAAACAAATCTTCCAACTCTCACCTCGAAAGAGGAATTTAACTATAGTCAAATTTATCATACAAATCTTCGACTTTGGATTGGTGCACTAACTAAAGAAGTAATACCCTCCTTATATAAGCAAGAGCCTTACCTCAATTGAACTCAAATGATTTATCATACAGGATCTTTCAATTGCCATCGAGTATGATGACACGATGATGATTGCCGTCAGAGAGGAACAGCCGGTTCCCATTTTCATCAACAGAGATGCATCCTGTCCATATAAAGATGGAAATGAAGTGCAAACATATTCTTTTACGTATTAAAATACTAAAAGTAGATAAAATGCATTTGAGCACTTGCTTTGTCCAAATAGATATAACAAGAAGGACCTACAACCTGCCAATTCCATACTGTAGAGCTTGGTCTAGGATTGGCAGTAAAATTTTCCGATGAAGTTGAATAGCATAATGTGCATTTTCCATTATTAACGGGCCTAAAGATAGATAATGAGCAAATCTTTTATTTTAAGCCTTTTATCTTGAGCTCTACTCTTAATCTCAGTTCTAGAAAATGGCTAGAATATGGCCTGCTAGCTAGTGAACATCCAAATAAGGCATATACATAAATGAGTGCAACAGTTTTCTGATCATTCAGACCTATAATAGCATAACTTCCACACAAGTTGTACAACTATCAACATATAGGCTTAGTTTAGAGGAGCAGTGGCAATTGACAATTTGCTGAAATGATAAGTACTTGTGTGTTTGAGATTGCTGTTTTGATAACTGCTGAAACGTAAAAATATGTGTTTTACAAGTGCAGTTGTGGTTACTAAAAAGAGATAAAATGATTACAAAGCCTATTGATTTAATAAAATAATTTAAAATATATTATTAGTCATATAAATTTAAAATTATAAATAATAAAATATTGAATTAAAATAAGAAAATATATAAAATAAATTTAGTAAATAAAATATTTCATAAAAATATATTATTAGTCATATAAATTTAAAATTATAAATAATAAAATATTAAATTAAAATAAGAAAAATATAAGTAAAATGAATTTAGTGAATAAAATATTTCATAAAAATATATTATCAGTCATATAAATTCAAATTATAAATAAGAATAATTGATTGTTGAGAGTATAATGGAAAATAATAATTATCAAAAGATTATTAATAGAAAGTAGAATTTCTACCGTAGAAGCACTTTCCTACTGTAACTCTCTTTCTACTTATTGATTTTTGCGGTGACACCACACTTTTCTCCAACCTCCGGTTGTTCGCCCGCAGATCCAAACATGTGATTGCGTTTGAAAACTGCGATGGATAAGTACTTATCCCCATCGCACTGTAGATCCAAACGCAGCCATAGTCATTTAACAATTAAAGATGCATTCTATAGTCTGTACTAGCTTTCAGTCTTGAAAAGTCTAAGCAAATTTTAAATATCTGTTATTTTGCAACAAATGAAAAATGCAACAGTACAACTCAAAAAATCATAAGGAAGCTCATACGTGGGAAGTAGAGAAATAAGTTCTGCAACATTGAGCATGAAATTGGTTCTGTTATGGTTTCTGAATGTTCAGACCAAACACCTTTTAAGCAGCGCAAAGTAGGATTTTCCTCATCAAGGTTCCCATCTACTTGGTCATTTAGCTTCAAAATGGCTACAAAATAATATAACCTGGAAAGATATGTATGCATAAGTGGAGATGCAAATATTCGGTCCTCCAACAGAATTTGTCCAACTGCACCTAAACCTAGACCCAGACCCAACAAAAGGGAGAGCAAATTTCTTTCTAGAATAGGTAGATTGGATCATCCAGTCACCAAATTTCCATAATAATAGCATAGACCTATCCACTGGATTAACTAATAGACGGGTCCGCTGGATTAACTTCTTAAATGGCAGTAATAGGGACATACAATGATACAAGTGTATAACAGAACATTTACAACAAAGTGTACGAAGTTATAAGCAAAAGAGAAATTAGAATGTTTCCTGGGGAATTACTTCTAGAGAACAATATATACAAGAACTACCATTATTAAGCATTTCAAGCTCTATGTTCTCATGGAAAATAGCTGGATTCCTAAAATCTCTTAACAACACATAGAATGTCCCATTTTTTATCTGAATCCATAAAATACGAAATAGCATAATTGCAAAAAGAGAGAGCAAATTTAAGATACAAGAACAATATATGGCTATAGAGTTCATTTCTAAGACACTTACGAAATAAACAGGTGAATGAATATTGTTAAAACAAAATTTTCCAATAAAAAAGTGACTTTGTACAACAAGCGACCAGGAAAAAGCGAATTCTCATAACAGAAACATCAAAAAATTTATATCCAACCAATCCCAAGCCTGCCTACCTATCTAAAAATTTTCATGTTCCAAAAGAAGATCCAAAGTCCAAGGCTGACAACACTTAAGTCATCAGTAGCTCACCTTTGAAAGAGGAAAGGTGATAAATTCCGACATTATCAAGGGGAGCAGGTGAGCTTGAACAATAGCAGAGCGAACTGAACTTCCATAATGAAGGCCCATAACATTAAGCTGAGGAAATATGGGACGAGAGAAAAATCATCATGAAGGAGACACAATTTTTGAACTAACTTGTCCAATTTGCTACCTCTGCTGAACTGACTTCACTTTCTCAAGCATAGAAACTATACGAGGGTTCCCAAGGAACTGCCCAGCAATAACTAAAAATGTACCTCCCCTTTTAAAGGAATGAATTCTTTCCTCAGCCAAATTAAAACAATGATGATTTAGCCCTACGAAATCATTTCAAGAGCACAAAGAGATAAAAGTTCAATCGCCTTTCGAGTGTAACTCTAACACTCAAAAGTCAAAAGACTAAAAACAAAAAATAGGAAAAAGAGGCAACATTAAATATATATATATATATATATATATATATATATTCATTAATTAAATATATATATATATATATTAATGAATATATATATATATTCATTAATTGACAAGAAGGAGTAGCCTAGTTGGTTAACTCTTCACTTAAAGACTAAGGAGGTCTTGAGTTCGAGTCACCATAACAGCCGGGGGTCTATAAGGAAACAGTCTCTGTATCTCTTAGGAGATATGGGCATGACTGCGTACATCTTACCCTCCTCATACCCTGCTTAGGCGAGAATTTGAGTATCGTTGAGTTTATATTAAGAAGTGAAAAACTCTCACTTATAGAGATCAACTAATAATATGTAAAATTAATGAACAAGATTGCTCATTGAGAAATTGAATAGTATGTCAAAACCAGTGCCCCCAAGTACATCTACATAATTTTAAGTTTAGGTTTTGATGTACTCCATAGTATAGTGTGCGTATATTAGACTACAAATTATATGGAAAGACACCTTTTGTTAAGACAACACATCATAGATGATGAGAGCTTTGAACTAATCGAACTAACTATGTTACACTAAGTCCAAATTTATTTTGAAACAATACCTTTAAAAACATTGTTTTCAGTATTGGTTCTTTAGTACTAAGATAGTCCTACTATATTGTAGACATTTTGTAATCTCCTTCACCTTGTCCCTTTTTCTCATCCAACATATTTCTCTACACCCTAGCAATTTCCCTTTATACCATATTCAAAATTCAATCATAATATCAGTATGAACTTAAAAGGTTCTAAATTTTTATTTCATTACTCACTACTAAAAAATATAAGACAAAAGATTATATTATAAAAAATTAAATCTATCAGCCTTACAAGTTATGAGCATTAGTGACTTAGTCCTTGAGATGACTTATGCATGTCATATATTATAGGAAGATCTTCTTAAATATACATAAATTATCCACGACACCATTTCTGATAGTAAAATACATTAGCATAGATGGGTTCTTCCCACTTATCTTTAGCAAAACTTACTATAGCAAATTAAATATAGTTACATATTATCCATGAAACTACTCCTTTAATATATCCTCAACATGATTTCCGCTTAATACCAATTAGAACAATCTACAAAATGACTCATGACTAGGGACACAACTCCAATTAATAAATAATATAACCCTATTTATAATATGTTGACACTAAAACACATAGAATTGACACTACCATATTAATTAGTATAGTAAAATCCATTATATTATGATAACCAAACAATCCTAGCCAAGGAATGATACACAATGTTGCCTTAATGTCTATTCAGCTTCGGTCATAATTAATATAGATCAAAAGTACTCTATATTATGAAATAAGATTTTATCTATTAAACCTAACCTATTTTTAATTCAAATGAATTGTTTATCAATAAAAGTAACATCGACTACCAAAATTATCATCATTAATGAAGATGATATAATGATTTATGCTATAGTGACATAATAAAAAAAAGTGATGTAAATTTTTAATTTAAACCTTAGAATATGAAAAGATATAATGTGATCACTTTTTTAATAGAAATTGTACATACTTCTTCCTTTGATATTTGAGAAACTTAACCCCAATTACACCCCTTCAATGAAATTCATTGATGTTTTGTTTAAAAGAACTAAAATACAAATGAGATGAGAGAAGTAATTATTATATATTGATATGTAATTGCTCTAATGGCTATAAGGCTTGTCTAATGATGTTTTCTATAATCGCAAGCGCTTTAGATCTTAACAGTAAATAATTTCAAAATGTGAATTCAAGATTCAACAAGCAAAAAGCAATTGTCTAAAATAAGTTGGGAGTAAATAAGAGTAGGAATTAGTTGATGAGAAAAATGAAATTAGGACAAGTTAAATAAGAGATTTAGGGGCTTAGGTTAATGGAAAAATTATTTCATTAAATATTTTTTATTTTTATACATGTTATATTTAAATTGATGAGTGTAAAGACCTTAATAAGTTTTTGCATTACTTAGTTTTATTTTTATATAAAAAACTAAACTACAAATAAGTAATTTGATGAACATCTTTATAGAAAAACATGGAATCACTACCCCATTTCTAATTGTCTTATCGGTTTTGATGACATTATTAAAAATCTCCAATTTTTTCCTTCACAAACCCCCTCTTAATACTTATACGACATTATCATTTTGAATAAAAATATACGTAACTACCAAAGTGGATACATAATTTCGTTATACTTATACTAATTTTTCATTTACAAAACAATAATTTGAAAACCCCTTGTAATGTATCTATTTTCTTTTAAATAAGCTCTTATCGTTATCAATTCAAATAAAAGAATATACATCACTAACTAGATACCTATTTCCATATTTCCATTATAATTCTATATTAAAACATTGCTAATATCTTTATAAGTTTATTGATTCACTCATTTTGAAATCTTAAAGGACTTAATTGTTCATTCTAAATTAGTACTCGTGCCTCTCTTTTCTCTATCACTACAACAATTTTTGTCGTTAAAAGTCCCAAATTCGTCCCTAATTCTAATTAACGACAATTTATTTTTGTCACCAAAATCGTCACCAAATTCTTGTAGGAAAAACTATAGGCAACGTTTTCATTGAATCGTCTCTAATTGTTTTTTACTACGACTAGTTTTCATACCGAAAAGGTATAGGCGACTTTTTCTAAATCGTCGCTTATAACTTTTCGCCCAGCTTCATTTTTTTTACTAAACTTTTAGATACATTTCAGTGAAATTGTCGTTTTCTAAATCATCGCCTATAACTTTTAGATACGTTTTCAAAATCGTAACTAATAACTTTTAATGACGAAAACAAAGCATAGCCAAAACTTATTGGTGACATTTTCAAAAACGCAGCCAAAAATTTTTGGCTACATTTTCATAATCATGGTCAAATGTTTTTAGCTACGTTATTTAAAATGTAACCAAAAGTTTTTAATACTCATTATACCTAAATATTATATCATGTTAATTATAATTGTTGATGACATTTTTAATTCATGTTATAGTATGTAATATTTAGATTTTTTGTTACATAATTTATTATACAAAAATATAATAAAAATAATTAAAAATTAGAAGCATTGTTTATAAATATAAAATATCATTAAATTTGACCATGTACAATATGCTAATTACAATTTAAAAAGTACTTCTACACAAAATAAAAATTACAATTCATCTTCACTGCTTACATAATTTGGGCCAAGTAATTTTTTGACGTACTTTTCAAGCTTGGCCAACTTTTATCATTACATTCTAATTTAGCCTTAAGTGACTAGTTCTCCTCTTCAAGACAGTCAACATATATTGGCCTTAATAAGGATGATGCAATTGGCTTAAGCCCAAACTCAAGACCTTTGATGCAGCAGAATCGTATCCCAAGCACCTTGTTAAAAATGTCATTTACATTTGGCTCATTCCTGTTAGACATTGATGTTTGCAACAACTTCGGCATCTTTTTCTAAAATTTTAAAAAAATCAGTATTCAATTCAAATACTATTAGTTAGTACTGCATAAATAAATAAACTTAAAATTTAAACAAATTTTTATACTTACATAATTATTGTGCACTTCTTCAGACATCTAGCCTTCACCTTTCTTACAATGTGTTAGTTTGTAGAGTATGATCCTATCACACTCTTCTCCATGTAGTTCCTTCCACACTCTTCTCCATGTAGTTCCTTCTAACATTATTTTACGGAAAAAAAATCAAATTACCGATATAATTATAACTTGTAAAAAAAGAACCTAAATAATCATTTAGCAGGACAACAAATGATTTGAAGCCTAGTTTGTGAGGAGTTTTTATTTTTTCTTTGTTAACCTTGGCTTTCTCAAACTTTTCCTAAATATAGCAAAGAAATAGTCATTAAATTGTGTAACAAGATTAATGGAAGCAAATATGAAGTGAAAGAAGATGATCCTTGGTAAAGGCCTAATAATCACAAATTTGGCTCTATTTTTCTGGAGACATTAGTTCGGGAACATGTCTCCTTGCCTCATCATCCGAATGAAATGATTTGTAGTATTAATGGAGTAGATAACGACGATCCTTGGTCCTTTGTTTCAATAATAAAGTCACACAGTTTGAAACATTAGGGTTATCGATATCAACAGTATTCAGTTTCGTCTGTGACTAACAAGTAAAAGAGAAATTAATCTTTAAATAAGTAAAACAATATTTCATATAATTCAATAAAATGAAAATTTACCGAAACTTTATCCAAAGCATTTTCCAACAAGTTATCTTCCTTCAACTACTTGGCATACTTTAGGCAAGGTAATTCAGTCCTAACAATTACCCCAACTTACTAGATAATTTTGCTAATTGAATCTTGTCTATAGGATGACCTTGCGAGGTATCGATATATACAGAAAGCTTGTTGTTCATTATAACATTCATTCATTACAACTCACAACCTTTAGTTATACCTTTACCTCTTTTTCTTATGGCGGTATTGGAACTTGATAATAAATGAATAATAATAAGAAAATATGCATTAAACATGTAAATATATATTTGGGCATAATGCAATTTATAGGTGTTACAGATACAAACCTACAGATCCCTCAGTACTATTTGAGGCAGATGGAGATTTTTGCTGACTAGCTTCATTAGTGGATGAAGTTTATTGTTATTATTGGCTAGGATTTGATTAATCTTGTTGCTATGGAGGAGGAACAATTTTGATACTTGCCCTTCTTCCTTTTGTCTCTACCATGTGCCATTATATTAGATATCTATAATTCAAACATCATCAATACACATAAACATAACTCAAACATTAACAACCTGCTTTACATATATGACTATATTTATGTTGTTACATGGATATGTATCTTCTTACACAGCCGTGTATCTTCTTCCACGATGTGTATATACTAATTTGCATTTGTTGGATACCAAAACTTAAAAAAAAGGTCTCCTTAATTTCAATGTACAAACTTAATTGGCCTCCTTTTAAGTATCTTTGCATTCATATTATTACTCTAAAGATCACCTTCAAATATTACCAAGCTTTTCTATCCATTAGCATAACTCAAACATCACCAATACATTTCAAACAATATAAACAACACTTTTATTACCTTCAATTATTATGATCAAGATCTTAAAAATCATCATCATGTGGCATTGTTAGACCACATAAATCAAGAAAGCATCTTCTTGTTGTGACTCTTAAGCTCATGAAATATTTCACTGATAAGTCTTCTAAAAGCTGCATCATGGGTTATTAGCTTGTATATCATCCTAGGGGGTTTATTATTTCTCAAGCTATCCATAATTATTTGTGAATTTCTTATGTTACTAGTTCTTGGTTAATCAATATAAGTTCACATATAAAAACCCATGCTCCCCTTCCATTCACACAAATTCTTCTCTATTCAAGTAGAACATAAAAATTAAACAAAAGTTTGATGACTTACCTGGACGGAGGGACAATTTAAGACGATGGACGATGGGTGACGACTGACAGATGACGGACGACAGATAACGAAAGTTAGTAAACTGATTATGAAATTGGCCCTAGTTCGATTCAATTAAGCCATTAGAAGAAATACAAAACCTTAAACCAAAAGTTGCATCACACAAATTAAAATTAAATGTTCATCTAAGTCGATCAAACAATTAGCAATGCTTGAATGAGACTTGGAAAGTTAAAGTAACAAAGAAAGGATACACTATGGCTAATTGGGAATTTAGGAACAGGTGTTAAGGGATTTCAAGATAACTTAGAGCATAATGGAGTTGGTTACACCAACTAGTAAATCTTTGAAGTCCAGCTTACAAAACAAGACCTACACTTAAGTAAGATCAATGAATGCAACAAACAGTCGTCCAATGCAAAAGGAGGACAATCAATATTCATTTCTTAAGTATTATGGTGATGAATTAATTGAGTAGTTCAATTGTGTCAGCTAATTTGTTAATATCATGACATTTTAGAAAGACAAAATTTCTTTCATTTAGAAGGAGAAGCATGTCACCCCCCAACGACGTCTTTTGTTTCATTTGTTGTTAAAACAAACGACATCATTTTTGTTTGAATTAAAAAGTTGAAGCCAAAGCCCTACAACAATGTCGTTGATGTTAAAACAAACAACGTTGTTTTCTAATAATTTTTCAAATGCTGCAGTCGCAAACAACAATGACGTCGTTTGCTATTCACAATTGGTGATGATTTATGGCATTCATCGCTAACGTTGACGCCTTTTAGCGTTGGCAAAGATTTTATAAAATTGTCGCCAATTCTTTTAATATTCATGATAATTTTTTAATATAGCAAAATTTTTGGAATATATTATTTATATAAAATAGTATATAATTTATATTTAATAAATATAATTTTGTGAAAAAATAAATTTTCAAATCATATATTTTAAAAGAGATTAATCAAAAATATAAATTAATGTAATATAAATTACTTTTGTGAATTTAGTTTTTTAAATTGGAAGAAATGACATTGCTGTTAACTAAATTTATTTTTAGACTTACGATCATTGTCTATAATATTAATTTTAATTTTTAAGAATATGATATTAATATGTAATATTCATTTCCATTTTTTACTACATTGTAATTATTTTTAAATTATATTGTAATAAATATAATTAGGTATGGTAATTAATATAATGTTTTGTGAATGTATAGATAATGATTGTAACTAGTATAATGATTTATGAATGCATAGATAATAGATAAATTTTCTCTTATCTTATATAGTCTATTTAATCATAATTCTGTATTTGTTATATATAAATTTGGTATTGTTATAAAAAATTTATATATTCTATATAATTTTATCGTCAAAGGTCAAGCCAAATGTTAATGGGCCATAATTTGAAGATGATTATCTGAATCATCACCTTATGGTATATTTCTTCCAAATTAATAAAAAAATGACATCGTTTTGTTTAACAACAAACGATGTTGTTTTCTACTAGGTTATTATAAACACGAAAACAAAACTCTGTTTGTTTCCGTGTTAGCAACCATGTTTTCAAAGAAGCATCGTCTCTTCTGTGGTCGTTACCTCTTGTGTTATGGTCGTCAACATCGAACGAACATCGTGTCCTGTTATGGCATTGTTCTTCTTTTCTATTTTCAAGAACCCTTCTTTTGTTGTACTTTGTTTTTCTACTACGTGTTGGAGTTTATGTGGGTTTTGTTTTCTTCTTATGTTGTATGAGTTTTTGTTTGTGTTTGTGTTTAGAAGATGGCCAATTGTGTTTCTGTGTTAGTTGTATATGAGTTGACATTTTTTTCCCCACCATCAATGCTTCTTTGAGGAAAGCCTACCAATTGTATAAAAGGCCTATAAGAGTATTTACCTTTTGGAAGGGATGTTTATGTACTTCATTCTGTTTTTAACATTTAGCCATTCAATTTTGGATCAGTTCATTCCACACCTAAGAATTTATGACATTTGAATACCAAAAGAATTTAATTAAACATAATGAATTTTATGCTAAATTAACTTTTTAAAATAAAACTATTAAAATTAATTCATTGCGAAATGTTAATGTAGCAACTAGTTTTCAATGGTAGAAATGAGCCACGTTAGAAGGAATATGACAAAATTCTCCCTAATGAAGAAAAAATCGATGCATAACAAATCTCCTCATCAAACACTAATCACCCCTTGCCTTCCATAGCCGACCTTCTTCTTCAAAGTTTTTAGTATTATCCGAATTACCTCTCTTCTTTAATTATTTCTATCTCATTTTCTATTAGGAAGCTATCAGATGAACATTTGATTGTGTATATTATGTGTTGTGTAAAGCTTCCTTAAATCTTCAAGAGAACAAAGATGAAAATGGAGGTTGTGGAAATGTCTCGATGATCGGTACAGGATTGGAAAAATCGGTTTTTTTTTATCAGTTGTCGATTCCAAATACTATGTCTGTTCAATCAGGTATGCATGTGCTCAAATTTGGTTTTGTTATACTGTTTGACTTAATTAGCTATTTAAGTTCTATACTAATTGTTTTTTAAGTGAAACGCTTCCTATTGGCGGTTTATCTAATTTAGTGATCCATACTGTATCTGGATATTCATTCACTATATCTTCTGCTAGTTTAGTTAAAGTCAAGAAGTTGTTGCAAAAGGGTGTTAGTAACCCAACACCTCAGAGAAGATCTTTGACTACTTCAATTGATGCCTTCTAATATGGAAGGATCTTTCTTAGCAATCCAGACATAGGGAACTCCTTTACCTTTTCTAGCGGGTCTCATGTCACTTAGAACTCAAAAAAATAATTATTTCTTTTCCTTTACAATGGAATAAACATGAAACTTTATTTATTGTTTCTTTTACAAGAATAGTTAAACTTCTAATTAAAATCTTGTACTACTTACTATATATCATTATATCATATTGCTTACCATATTTTAATATTAATATTTATTATTTATTATTATTTTATTGTTGATAAATATTAATGATTAAGAATAGTAGTCAACTTAAATTAATTATATTTTGATCTTATTAATATTAAAATTTTAGGTATGTTTATCTTTTTGTAGCCAAAAAGATAATTTAAAAAGGTATTTTATCTTTTTAAATTAACTATCATGTGTTTTTTAACAATTTGTTTAAAACTTTGAAAACATTTTATAATTTTTAGATGCTCAATATTTTCATGAAATATTTGTATGAATGGAGGTTTACTATGTACAATAGGCATAATTAAAGAATTATTTGTGTATAAATCTATAGTTTTTAAAAAAATTTATAGAATTTTAATGCATTAAATATTTAAACAAATTTATAAAAAAAGCAAATGAAAAATATGTAAAATCATATATAAATGTCAATTATAATTAACCTTCGGATTGTTAAGCATATTTAGCATTAAAAATTATCTTTTTAACGTTATTAATTTTTAAATCTTTAATATTAACTTTAGGCGACAATTTTAAATTTTTGTTACCAAAAGTCCAACTTTTGACGACGAACGATAATTTTATGCATCGCAAAAGGTATAGATTTTTAGCGACGAATTTGTTACTTCATTGCCAAAGGCTTGACATTGGACAATGAAATACATAAACCGTCACAAAATGTCGTGTGAATCGTCGCAAAAGCCTTGCCTTTTGCATGAATTTATAAATCGTGGCCAAAAGCCGACTTTTAGAAAAACATAGTCCAATGTCTATTTTGTTGTAGTATATTCATTCTACATTATATTTTTCTACCTGTTTGAACTCAAATAGAAGTTTCTTATAAGAAAAATCACTTGTTAATGACCTTGGCATGGGTGAATCTAACTTAGATCAAGGAAGCAGTTTGTTGTTCAAAATGAATTATAAGAACGAAAAATCTTAATTAGACATTTCGGAGTAAAATTTGTGGTATTAAGAAGTGAAAACTCTCATTTATAGGGATCACATCGCTCAACTAACAATACGTACAATTCACAAACCAGACTGCTCATTGAAAAATTAAATAGTTTTGTCAAAACCACTGCCCTCAACTTCATCCACATAATTTTAAGTTTGGGTGTCGACATACTCTACAACTTAGGATACATATTTTAGACTGCAAATTATGTAGAAAGACACCATTTGTAAGAAACGATGAGGGGCTTTGAACTAGTCAAGCTCACTACATTATACTAAGCAGAAATTTATTTCAAAACAGTACCTTTGGACAAAAAAATTTTGATTGTTGGTTCTTTGATGCTAAGACGGTCCTAATATATTGTAGACAATTTGTAATCGCATTTACTATGTCCTTATAGTGACCCTTTTTCTCATCCCAAATGTTTGTCTACAGTGTGGCGATTTCACTTTATACCATGTTAAAAATTCAACCAACAATATCAGTGTACTCACCAGTCACAACTAAAAAATATAAGATAAAAGATTATATTAATTAACCGTAAATGTTATGAAAGCACCCAAGGACGGATGCACATTGGGACAAGTGAGCGCACTTACCCCGTGTCCTTTAAAAAATTTTATATAAAAATATTATTATTTTAAGTTTTGATTCCCTAAAAAAAACTTTAAAATATTTTCCCCGCTAGAAAAAATTTCTGAATCTATCCCAAATTACACCCTTTTAAGTATACATTTTTTCCTTTAACGCACTTAAACCCAGCTACAACCTTTTAAGTTAATTCATCTTATGCTTTGTTTAAAAGAACTAACATACATACAAACGATATTAGAGAGGTAAATATTACAGATTGAGATATAACTAATCTAATGACTACGAGACTTGTCCAATTTAGGGATGATAATTCCGACCCGACCCGTGTTTTGGCCTGAGTTATTCCGACCACGGGCAGGCTACGGGCCCACCATGATAGGCCCGAGCGGGCCACAGACTGGCCCGTGACCTGCTGGCTTTATCCGAAAAGACATTTTGATTAAAACAACGTCGTTTCAATATATTTTTTAATAAAAAAGTAATGGATGGGCCGGTGAGCTGGTCGATGGGCCCAGCCCACAGTCCGCCATAACTAAGGCCGGGTCAGGCTAGAGCCGCCCTGCCATCACTAGTCCAACTGACCAAATGATACTTTCTAGAATCATTAACGCTTTAGGACTTAATAACAAATACTTTTAAAATATGGATTCAATATTTAACAAGAAACAAGCAATTGTCAAAAATAAGTTAGGAATAAATAAGAGTAAGAATTCTAAATAAGCTCTCAACGTTATCAATTCAAATAAGAAAAATATGCATCAACAACTTGATACCTATTTCCATTATACTTCTATCAAAACCTTAAGGACTTGTACAGCAATACTTGTGCCCCTCTTCTCTATTCATTCAACGTTACATTTTACTGCCTATTTGAACTCAAACATAAGTTTCATATAAGAAAATCACTTGGCAATGACCTTGGTGGCACCGTTTGAACCTAACATAGATTAAGGAAGCAGTTTGTTGACAAAACAGTTTAAAAGTAATTACAATAATGAAAAGAATATCTTAGTTATACATTTTAGCTCATGTGATGTTAAATCTAGAGAAAGATCAAATTTCAAGTACCCGGGCAAGTGCATCTCGTATGGAGTATGTACAGTATTACTTAAAACTCGCTGACAAGACTTGAACTTCTAATGTTGACAACCACGATGCCTTACTCAAAAGGGAATAGGCAACAACAAAATTAAGTCCACTATTATGCCTTGATCATATTTAACACACCTAGCTCTTCTTGAGTCATTGCACAAAACTAACAGGATCCTTCTTTTGTCATCTGGGTGGAACTGGGTGCAACAAAGTGGCATGGATGGAATGGAGCACTAACCAGCAATAATAGATGAAAGAATGCAGCTATGTCCATCACTTTTCCTTTGCACTCAGTTGTCGTGCCAGTAAGAAAAGTCCCACACTCGTGAAAGCTGACAAAATTGCAGATGAGTAGCAAAGTGCAAGCAGAGCTCCTCTTAGAGACTGCATCCACGGATTTCACCTTTTAGCGTGAGGCCATTAAGTTGGATGAGGACAAGAACTACCAGTAAAATCTAAGAAGTTAATATTTTGAAACCTTAGCCAGCAGCAAAGCATTTTCATTTGCATACTGCAGCGAGCTCTCTGGAATAATCTGAACTCCCTGTCCTAGCTCCCATGAAAGGACCCTTCATTTTCATAATCTTAGGTTGAGTGAGAACATTCTTTTTCTTGATTAGAAAAAAACGTGAAAAAGAAGATTCATGTTTCAGTCATCCAGGTGGAATATTTACCCAAAAACAAATCCAATCGCAGCACCTATGTTGGCCTTTTCTGGTGTTACTTCAACTTGAAGCTCCCCAAACTGCAGAAAAGAAATTTATTGTATGCAACACTTATTTTCTTGATTTACAACATACCAACACAATATGGCATTACGACCTACCTTTAAGACTCTAGTTTCTTTATTTGGTTCTTCACTTGTTGTTGTTGATATTGAACTGGCAGATAAAAGTTTCCCAGTTGCAATCATTGCTTGTGCAATCTATAATAGTCAAAAGTGAAAGCAAGTTTAGTTCATAAATGATATATTCATGACTTTGAGGATAGCATACTATAATTGGGCACAAGTCAATACTTTAATCCTTGGATTAGCAGCTACAAGTGGTTGTCTTGTCTTTGAGGAATTGAAGGCTAGAAAGATTGATATTAGATGTTAAATAATAAAAAATGCATAAAAATATTCCTAAATTATAGCAACCTAGGATGTAGTACAAGAATATTAGAAAAAGCTAGACAAATGATCAACAGCAATACTGAAGATTTTACAGCCTATGCGAGTATAGTTGGACACTCACCTTCTTGGGGATATATTAAAAACTTCAGAATCATGCATTTATTGAAATCTTGCTAAAAAGGTGAAAATATATTTTTCAGGAATATGTTTTGCACAGAATTGAAACAACTCCTCTACTAGAGAAAGAAAACACACCAACTTGGAAGTGATTATGGTACCTTTTGTAGTTCACCCTGACCATACTGTCCCATGGACTGGAACCTCCTTCCAGCAGTTACCAAACGCCTGCCAAATGCTACACCAGAAAAAAAAAAGAAAAAAAGGTAACATGAGCTTAGAATAAACTCTTAGCCACCTAACCAGTCAAAAGTGCATATTTCTTGTCTTGCCTGACTTGGCACTGTCAGTCAAAGAGCCCTCCAGCATTGGAAGCTTGTTTACCAAAGTTTGGGCAGTTGATGTATCAGCCAGTTCCCATGCTCGAGAGAGATTTAATAGGAGTTCTCCCAATTCTTGACCACACTGAAAGTGAAATGACAGATAAGTTCTTTAGTAACTCAGTAAAGAAGTTGCAAGCAACTAGTCCACTACTTGAGAAAGTGTAGCTTCTTCTCTTGTACAGCATGATATCCCACTATTTTCTCTTGCAGCTAGGCCATTAAGTGAGAAATTTTGTTCTTTTTCCTTCCATTGCTCATGTTATTTTATTGATTGTTGACAACAGCCAGCTGGTTCTAGAGCTTGACGTTTTAATCAGTATAAGCACGATGCTCACAATTTTCCGTCTCGAAGATGATTCCAGGACACCTAATTGTTTTGTCTATCCATGATACGTAAAGAAAATTTCACAATTATTAGCCAAGGTTTTTCCTTTTTATTCCTTCATTATTAAGCATAAAAGAGCCGGGTTTGAATTATTCATCCTAGATTTACACGTTCACACAATTTCTTAAGAACCACTCAAAACAAATTTATGAAAAGAACATCCAGCGAAACTGAAGAACTCGTTATCCACAATTACAACTCCTAAAAGAACCAAAAAGCCCATATGGCCTTGAAGAAATTAACACAAAAACCCCACCTCATTGATGACCGGTCCGTTGGAAAGATCGAAAGCTGCATCATTTAACTACAAACCAAAGAGAACTTTCTACATTAACAGGCGACAGAGACTCGAAAAGAAGTTCCAATTAAGCATCTCGCAAATTAGCCTTTAAAGAGAAACAGAAAAGAACAAGGATTTCCCAACTCACATCTAACCGCAGATCACGGGGCAATTGTTGAAAATAATCTGGTGGCAAATCGAAGCAATCCTGCACTCAACAAAATGAAAACAGCAAAAATAAACAAATATGTCGTTGTAACAGAAATAGCAAGGAAAGAGCAAGTGTATGGATGCAAGAACAGGGATACTTACAGATAATTGCTGAAGAAGGGGTTGAGGGGGGTCTGATGAGGGTTCTGTGAGAGCAAAATATGGGTTTTTGAGAGGTTTAAAATGAAGAAGCTCTCTGGGTTTAAGAAAGAACAGCGAATGGACATGGCATTGCTTTTGAGAGAAGAGATGGGTTGGTGAAGAAGAAGAAGAAGAATAGAAAATGGGTGTACAATGAAGGAGGGGAAGAGCAGTCATTTGGTAAGTCGCAATGCCAGTGTTTAGTAGTGTTCGCTTGGTTGCAAATTGACAGCCACAGGCATTCGTTGGCAGCTACGGGTCTCCCTCTCACAAGTTTCCATTTTGGATAAGAGAAGAGAATATCCAAACTTGTTTAGGAATTTATGCAAAAATCCAAATGTTGCGCTTGCGTTCTCTTCTGATTACAAATGTACCAACTGACATTTTGGGGTTTAACACCCTCTTATTGTTATCGTTAGTTAGGCTGTCCCGTGAACCACTTAATAAACTACACAAACCACACATTTATACATGCCCAAGGAAATTTAATAAAATAGAATAAAAATTGAGTAATAAAAACAAAGGTTCCGTTCCCGACATTTTGTAGTTGCTAATGGATAAAAACTTCACTTCACCTTCCACATGTAATTGGCTCATTTTGGATGGATCCCCACATAATGAATAAAATAATTTTACTTGGCAATGAATTATATATAACATGATCATGCGTGAAATTTTCAAAGGTAATTTGTACACAGCATGAATGAGTTATGTAGTCATTAGTTCACAACAAAAATGATTAGTCCCACCTGATTGTGTACAAAAATTGATAAATCGTTGCACTTTCTAAATGTTAAACCTTGGAGCTGGAAATAACATACAAAAAACCTTGTCTTCCTAGATAACTATTCTGAACACACTACCTACGGTGAAAATTTTAGGAAGTGCACTTGCAGTTGCTTCATCTTTTTGTCAGTCAGCCGCCAACCTTGGCAACTTTTCTTTGCTCAATTTGGCCTGTTTGTGGGCATTGCATCTCCGTCCAACTTATAGGAACCATTGTTGCACCTATGAGAAAAAATCAAGATGTCTTGATCAGCAAGTTAGGAAGATAACAAGGACATGTGCCAGACAAATACTCTTGTGCAGCACGTAACTATTTTCACAGTGGATCATTTACGACTTATCGAGCAGCTTGAGTTAGCATGCAATGATATGGTTTTGTAAATTATGAGGTGAAAGAAGAAGTAATAAGAAACACAGAACACATATACACCTCACACATCCGTTATGATATGCTTTAAAGTTCAATAACAGGAGAAAAGATTATCGAACTTACCAGCTGTACTATCTGCAGATACAACACCTAATTCATTTTTTGCAGTTGAAAGATAATAAGCCCGTGCATCTCCAAGGGACAGCTTTTCAAAGAATTATGTCAAGGAGAAACACTTTAACTGCTTAATGATGACTAAATTAAAACAGATAGCATCACAACTAAGAATTTGAGAGCAACGGTAGTACAAAACATCAGCTGAGAGAGACTGAATATAATATTCTTACAAGAACAAATGAGAAGTGTTTGCTTACCACACAAGGCAACCAATTGCCTAAGTTACCTGCAAAGGACAATATAAACCACTAGCATGTCCAAAAAGCAAATTTCTCCAGCCAGTTCAAATGCAGATACCTAAGAATTTACCTAATCACAGTTGTTCAAAATTCCTTCTCATAACAACTTGCCTGCCCATCACTCCCAATACAGACCAGTGAGTAACAATAAAACCAACCAAATTGTAGAAAGAATGTATTTTTGGCTGATAGAGATTCAGCAAAGTCCATTAACAATCGATCTGGAGCTTCTTATACAAAGCATCAAATAGTGAAAGACAAATTGTACATTAAACTTGAGGAAAAAAAGAATGTTTAAAGAATCTCAGAGTGAACCATGCTACGTCCATTACTAATCAAGCATCTCCCAACAATTATCATGAGCATAAAAATACTTGAGCTCATTTTTAATATCTTTTGCGCAATCAAAAAGAATGAAATACATGGTAGTCTAAACAGGGAAAGTATACCAATTTAAATACGAGGGGAAGGATACAACTAGAGCTCTGATAATGTCACCAGCACGAAATGATAGGTGCATATCCACTTTGTCAATCTCTGTTGCTCGTACATCTTGTTGCCTGTTAAAATGAATTGTTTTCTTTTGTATACCATTAATTACCAGACATACGTAAGATGAGCTAGAAGGCCAAAGTTGATAAATGAAAAATGACCGTGTGATCCATTCCAATTGAGCAATTGTTATGTGAGGTAACAACATATTTTCAACCAAGTTCAGATATCTAATAATGTGCAAAGGACACCTATGAATTCTAGAAGATTGAATCAGGAAACAAAAGGAAGGACAATTTTGTAGACAAATATACTCAGTTCTTCACTCTAACTGGGTTTCTTTTACTAAATCAGGCACAGATTCAAGGCATATTTTACCACATAAACAAAAGA
This sequence comes from Erythroxylum baracoense, assembly GCA_025629805.1. Classification (NCBI taxonomy): domain Eukaryota; kingdom Viridiplantae; phylum Streptophyta; class Magnoliopsida; order Malpighiales; family Erythroxylaceae; genus Erythroxylum; species Erythroxylum baracoense. The sequence goes on along the minus strand of JAOTAY010000003.1, from coordinate 22,889,378 downwards.
ACATCGAACTTAGATATTCCTCACAAAGACACTAAAAGACATATGAAGTTTAAGCAAATCCTAGAATAATAACTCATATTCAGTCAACCAATTTACTGATCATAAATTCTACTCAAAAGCCTTCACATCCAAATTGATATGCCATCCAATGTTGCACCTTGAATTTCATGCACAAGTTTAAGCATAGTCAACCCAAAAGGCAATAAGATGCTTCTCTCTAAAAAAATAGGATCCATCTACAATTGGAAGAACTAATCTTACAGAGTCAAGGAACCGAATTTCTATATCCGCAATACTACACTTGAGTGAATCTATTCAATAGTGCATACCTAATTACTCCAGTGAACTTCTCTCGCACTGACTTTGGACCAACACACAAAATATCAGCTTGAGCCATTTTACTCATCACTCTAGTAACCTATAAAGTCACAAAAAGAAAAACAATATCAGCTCAATTTCGAAGTTGAAAATCTGACAATCTGAAATATATGTTGGCAACTATAAAGGAACAGTTGCTATTGTCTGACACACAATTATAAAACATACATATCTCCAAAATAATTTCATTGCACCATTTTTACCATCAAAGATCAGCAAGCCACAAAATGACAGAAGGATGCCAGAGAAACTCACCCGAGCAATGACAACAGAGCCAGGTTCAGGAACAGCACCACGTGATTTATGTCCAGTTACTTCTACAGTTGGCCTCTGCAGTGATTGAAATTATTGTTTTCAAGACAATAGAATTCCCCACTACACCTTTTAATAAGGCATAAAGTTTTATTAAAACTTGAGAAATGATATAAAAGCCGAATCTGTGAAAACAAAAGCCAACAACATGAAAATGGCTTCTTGATAATAAAATTTAAATGGCTGTGCAGGTAACATGAAGCTATGAAAGTTCCCAAAATCCTCAAAGCATTTAAGTTCATCTGGAAAGAACCTTACAAAACTTCCACCACTTGCTAACAACTTTACTTTCTGTTTGCCCTCCACCACTTGCCATGGACAATCGGTGCACATGATAATAAACGTCACCAAATTTCAAGTTCACACGTTTATGTCGCGCTCTCCCAAAAGGCGTACTTTTTATCACCAATACGGTAAACCTTAAAATTGAAAGCCCTCCAAAGAAAATAAAAGAACCCATGGCGTCCACATAAAAAACCAGAAAAAGATTTTAAAAAACAGTTAACAGTTCCAGGCACAACCAAATAAAGCTCCACGAAGAACACAACTGAAACTCAGAGAGCAAGTCAAAAGGGCTAAAGGTGTGAAAGAAATACCTGGTCGGAAGAGTCGATGGGAGGAGAGACAGTACGGCGGAGACCTATGAGGGAAGCAAAGACACAGAAGAGCCCGGAGTTGCGGTAATCCGCCACGTAAGTGCCCTTACCAGCTTTCACTTCATTAGCTTTCCCCAACAATTCTCCTGGTGTCACCATCTCCTCTTCATTGTGCAGTACTTCTCCCATGGTTTCCTTTCTATGTGTTCACTGCTCAGTTGCGTCTGTTATGGTTGTGGTGGGTTTGATTTCATAGGTCAACCAACTAGATGTCGTGTCTAGGTTTATGGCAAAGTTACTTTTATTTTTTTGGATATATAATTCTTACCAAAATATAAATAGTAAGTAACTCATCTTAATTCATTAACTTTTATTTTTTTGCTCGATAAACAAAACTTATATGTTCACTACCTAATTATTATTTAATTAAGGAAGCCATAATAACTTCTTATAGTAAAGTTCCACCCTAGTTAAAGGTTCTACACTAGCATAGAATTAAAGCAAGCTACTTACGAATCGAAGAGAGAAAACCGGGTCAATTTAAACATCTGAAATTAAATTTGTGAATCCAAAAAGTTGCTACTTCCATGCTACAAATTGTTGTAATTATTTCGCTTGATACATATTCAAAACATTTTCTGAAAATTAGCTTAAACAAAATTGGAAATAGCATAACTATAATTACATAATTAAAGAATTGGGATGGTTGGGAAGATGGTCATGGGCATTGAGGATTGTTCCCAGGACCGCCATAGTAGAAATGAGTGCCCCATTCATTGTTATAGGAGCTCTTGATGTTATAACAGTTGGTGTTCTCAGCCAAGGTTGATATATCTTGGGCTGAGCTCAGGCTGTTATCTGAGTCCACAATCTCTAAGTCGCGAAAGTAGCTAGCTTTACCGAACCCATCTTCAGCAAAATGGCCGGAGCCCATTTGGGTGGAGGTGTGGCGACCGTTGGCCCTGGAGTTGACCACTTCACCACCCCACTCCACCATGGTTGCATGGTCTGATAAGTGTGTGAACAGTTCAGCTGGCCAATAGCCTACTAAATCGTTATCACCAAAGCTCATCCACCAATTTCCTAATTTCGGATCCTAATAAATCCATTAAATGCATAATCAGTGTTGTGTTGTTTAATAGCTTTAGCTTTATATTGACTAAACAAAGTAGTGTCAGTGATGATGATATCAGTAGCTTCACCTTCCAAATCAGGATGGAAATGTCATATTGGTTGCCTGAGTAGGATGATACAGGAGAAATTGCGGCTCCAATGGCTATCCTACTGTTGGTTTGCACAAATCCAGAACACAGAAGATTGTAGCATCCTGTGGCTTGGTATGAATCACTCTATATAACACCAATGGAATATACTTGGCTAGTTAAACAATCATTAATAAAAATAAAAGAAAATGCCGTCTCATTTTCGTATAATTCTTTTTGGTTAAATGATTAGTTTTAAAAACCAATCATTTATAAATAAAAGTATTTCAAAGGATAAGAAGAGGAGGAGATCTCATTCAATCTTACTGTCCAGTATGTAAACAATCTGGGCCTGCTGTCTCCATAAAGCCCCGGACTGACCTGACTAGTAGAATAGAAATTATTATTAATTAATGTAATTTACTGATTCCTAGAATTAAACAATTCATTTGTGGAGGGAACAAGTACCTGCCACCCAGCTTCTATGCTGTTGAGATCTGAACCGTCGAAAGATCCCGAAAGAATCCAGATCTGCGAGAGGCTGAACTCGTTGACCTCTTTGATGGATGGTTCCCACACGTTTATAGTTGCTTTCGCTCCGTACACCTCTCTCGACGTTCCGGTGTAGGCAATCGCATGCTACATGTTGTTTGCGCACGGTTTTAATTAAAATGTTTAATCGGAGAAGAAAGAGTAGGTGATTCTAATTCTATGTACCTCGTGGCCATTGGCGTTTACGACGTCGGGTGCATCGGAGCGTCTAAAGAGAGACATGGAATGGCGTTTCTTTCCAAAGTCAAACAAAGAATTGGCCCTCAACACATCATGTACCGTGCTACGCCGTAAGGGGATTGTACCCTTTGGACATCTGGTCCCATTTCTATGCCACATTTGCTGAGCTCCTTCTCCTCCATTGTCGGTTCTCTCTTTTGACATTTTTATCACTTTTGGTCTTTCCGATGGCTTTCTCTGAAGAAATGAAATGTCAAAACAAGTAAACCCTTTTTCATGATTTAACCAATATCATCTTTAAAAAAAAAGAATGCAAAAATAATTATATGCTTCGTTTACATGGATATAAGAACAAAACAACCTAATCACGAAACCGAAATGTTGATATATACTTCACATGCATAGGTCAGCAAATTAAACAACAGGAATGCTAGAATGGAAGGCAAATTTTCTTTCTTTGTGTTAAGATATGTTTTGCATGTGAAAAAAAAAGAGAGCATCTTTTTTTTTTTTTAAATACTTTTAGTACCTGAATCCTGTGATTCTTCAAAAGGGGGTGATCTAGAGCTGGCTGTTTTCTTTTATGAACACAATCTATGATATCTCCATCTGGGCTCTGGCAGTGATCATATTGTAAACAACCCAGAATAATATATAACACATACAAATACTTTTCATGTTAAAAGTAACTGGAGAGGATGAAGAAGATATGTTGATGTACCTCTATGGTGATGACAGGAGGCTTGTTAATCTTTTCCAAGTGCCTTTGGATCCTTTCTAGTCTCAAGCTACTAACTCGTCTATAATCAGTGTAATTTAGAGTAGAGGCAAAAGCTAATCTTCCATGGAAGAAAAGGGTTAGAAGAAGAGGAAGACAAAGGAGTAGAAATCTTCTCTTCCTTACTAAAAGCCCCATGTTTCTTGCAGTGCCAAGAAAGAAGGAAACTACTCAGGTAACCAGCACTCCATAACTAGCAAAAAATAGAACAGCTCAACAACAAATCTGACTTCTTAATTTTCTTGATATGCCCTCACCATCACCAAACACCCATACAAACATTCTCAGTCTCTGTCACTGTCTCTCTCTCTCTGGAGTACTGTTTTAAATATGGTAAGAAGGAAGGTGGTTGAAGAGGGTTAATTAAACCTGCAAAAGAGGACCCCTTACTGAAGATTCACAATCAATATCATCATTACCTGCGTTGGATTCATATATTGGCGAAGAGAAGAAGAGTTCTATCTGATTCTTGTTTCTTTGGAGTTGCACCCGAAGGCAAGCAGAGATAAAATGACTTTGAAAGCACTATAACAACACAGACCTACCCAACTATATCAGAGAGCCACCTTTTATTACATTCCTTCAATGTTTACATCTGCCAACATACAACTCCGCCATTAATATTTAGGGTTTTTCTTTTGTTTTCTTCTCTGTCTCTCCTCCTCTTTGTTTTTACTTTATTTCTCACTCCACGTAGCATTCAATTTGCATGTATTCTATGTTTTTGGCACATATCTTCTTCACCTAAAGACCGCGTTCCATCAATATATTGTACAAAAAGCATCTTTTTATATGTGCTTCTTCACCTAAAGACTGCGTTCCATAGATATATTGTACAAAAAAGCATCTTTTACGTGATCTTTATTTCAAGAAATGTCTATGTATTTTACGCTTTGTCCAACCCGAGTTCAATTGGCCCATTTGCAAATTAAGATGAAGCAATCATTAACCGAGAAAATCAGGTTTTGGAACTTCGAGATGATAGCTGAGATAACCACAATGAAAGAGAGAAAGTGGAGTGCTGAAATTTCAAAGTACCGGGGAGGCTTCTATGCTGGCAATTTTTCTTTTGCTGTTTTGGAGTATTGGGTTGCAAGCAATCACCTTGCTTTGTGCTTCAATGCACTCATATCCATGTGGGTCTGCAAATCTAGACATAAATGTGGTTGTATGAGCTATGACTTGAAAAAAACAATACAATAATAAATGAGGGTACGCAATAAAATATGAAATGAATTATTTGACTAAATTAGATGAGTAAAGCTTCTATTCTCGAATCTCGAATGCTTCATTTTTCTTGTCAGCACCTTTGGCTCCCCAACCTGGAATTCTGGTATTTTGACTGCAATTATTTAAATGTTCACTGAACAAACTTCTAGAAATTGCAGTTGCTTTGCGTGCTCACTAAACATGAAAATTTCTTCTCTGCTTTAGGGTCTCAAAATATGATTCGTCATTGTTAATAAGCGTACAATATTAACAAGCAGGGCTTCTGGTATAGGCCAAAATGTAGATCCAAGCACATCGATCCAGTTTGTGTTATGTTTTCTTTTTTTGTTTTAATAGAAGGAGCCTCTATGGAAGAGTTTCCATGTCTAAGACTCAAGATCTCTCCAAATTCATCGGATGCTGTTAAGACCGGTAATGCCACATCTATTTGTTATTGCCAAACTACCTATGTATCTTTGTAGCTTTTACTTTGTTCTCTTCCCTTCTTCACCATTTCTAGCAGTTAAACTTCACTTCCAATTTAGTCAGACTGCCTTTCCCTTGAAACCTTTTAATCTTGAGTTAAAAGTTTTCTATATGGTCTACAATTAGTTACAATTTTATTTTAAAATAACTAAAGATTTTTTATACGGCTTACAATGAATTACAATTTTGTTTTAAAAGTGGACCAAATAAAGACATGTAAACCATTAGTTATACTTGTAATTCTATTATGTGCTTCGTTTATTCAACAGATTTATTAGCTAGCTAGATATAATTATTGTGTACGATTTTTAAGACATCTTAATAATAGGAACTAAATGTTTGACTAATTAGCCCAAGTCATTCTTATTATCAATCATGATGTTATCTTTCTTACCAACTTGCCAATACCAATTATCTTACCTTTTTCAACTCTTTCAAAGAGGCTCTCATCTCTAAAACTCTAAGAGAACTCAAAGAGCTAATCTTATTCAAAAATCTCAATCAGATATGTAACGGAAGCATCCTAGCCTCTTTGAACTTATAACTCGAGGCTAATCTATGAATTTGCTCAAAACACACATACATGCAAGATAATCAAAGGATGTATAGAACTGAAAGAACAACTAAGCAGGTGTAAACACTTACCTAGTCAGTCGATTTCTCTATCAGCCTCAATATCAACATATCTCCACGAGTCCCCTTCATCCACTACATCTCACCGCCATGCTTCAGTAGCGGTATATCCCTAATCTGGGAGACTTTAGTATATCTACAGCTATAGGAAGATTGAAGAAGAAAAGATGCACTAAGATTAAGCTTTCTCACCTTTGACTAGATGGAAGGGAGTCGAGAAGCCTTGGATTGCCTCCGTTCTTATAGTCTTAATTTGGAAACACTATTATCTTTGACGTGCAGATGGAAGGAGTCTTTTACATCTTTTACAAATGACTCTGCCTTTGTACAATGTACGCATTTGTCCTTGCTAAGCTGTCGTTTCACTTGAGTTGTTTGTTAGTGTGTTCTCATTTTATCATTTGACAATTGTAATGTTACGTGGTGTTTTTCTATAGGAGACTACGGAGAATAATGCTACTCTCCTATAGCTGTTCTTCAATCTTAATTTATCAATACAATTTTTAAAATTTTCAAAAAATGTCTTACCTTTTGTCTCCAAAAGTGGCAATCCTCTATCTTTGGCTTTAAGAGTTGCAAACTGACATGTATCATGAATCAAATATCTTGGACATCCGCTATCTACATACCATTTGCTCCTCTTTTCCTTAAAACATATAAAATAATGTACTTAATGTGTTTTACGTATCCAAATGAAATTCGATACTTGTTGCTTAGTTTTTTTCCCTTCTTTTCAATCTATCTCATTGAGGTTTTGCTTATTAACTTTTGTTTGAAGAAATAAAACCTATCAACATGTCCATGGTCACCACAAAAAGAACTTCTCATATCGTGCATCATATGCATGGTTTCCATGAGAATGAAACCTATAATTTTGACGTACATATATATTTCTAGGTTTTTTAATGAATATATGGATGGTGGAGAGATTTCTTTCATATATGATGGGAATTTTGCTCCTTTCTTGTGTAGTGAGTAGGCCTACAATATATGAATGAATGAGATATGCTCATTCGATTATTTTGATACCTATAAGGAGTGTGAATATATGTCATGTCATTATGCTTGAAATGTGACATATTTTGGGTGGGAGCTTGGGCTCTTGCTCCTAAAGTGATGGAACTAAGTGAATGAGATGATTGTTGCATGCCTTTTGTCAAATTGCATTATAGTTATGCCTATTATTGCCTTGATATTTTTTTTCTTGCCTTAATATTTGTTCTCTTTCCTAGTTCACATTTTCTAGCAACTAACTGTCACTTTCAATTTTAGTCAAACTTCCTTTGCTTTAAAACCTTTTAATATCGAGTTACGTTTTTTTATATAGCCTACAACTAATTACTGTTTTTTTAAAATTGAGTCAAATAAAAACATATAAACATTGATTATATTTGTAATTCTTTTATGAGCTTGGTCCCTTCAATAAGTTAATTAATTGTAGTATAATTATTGCGTACGATTATTAGGACACCTTAATAGTAAAGCTTAAATATTTAACTAATTAGTTTGTGTCTCCTTTGAGAGTAGCAACTCTTTCAAACAATACAACTAAAGAGATCTTGAGGGTTTCTAAAGGGCCTAGGGGTAGTAAGATGGAGTCTTAATGATTGAATAAAGATGTATAAGAAAAGGTTAAGATCAAGAAAGATGCTTATAAAGCTTTATTAGATATCACCACAAAGGTAGAGAGAGTAGCTAATAGAGTAACATACAAATTGGATAAGAAAGAGGTGAAGAATACAATCTTAGTAGCTAAAAGTAGAGCTTACTAGAAATTATACCAAAGATTGGAAACTAAAATTATACCATTGGAAACTAAAAATTATACCAAAGATTGGAAACTAAAGATAGAGAAAAGGACATTTTTATATTGGCTAAAGCTAAGGAACGAAAAACAAGAGACTTAGATCAAGTTTGTTGTATAAGAGATGAATAAAGACGGGTGCTTGTGGATGAAAATGACATCAAGAGAAGATGATAAAGGTACTTTTATAGCCTTTGTAATGAAGGCATAAATGACAACTTCTCTTTAGGTTATCTTAGCACGTCTGAGAGGTTTCATACCTTGACTCATTGTAGGAAGGTTATAACGGAAAAAATTAAAAGAGTTTTGAGGGAGAAGAAGAGTAGAAGGGCAGTAGGCTCTGACGAGAAACCCATAAAGGTGTGGAAGAGCTAGGTAAAGAGGGTTTACTTAGCTTGCCAAGCTTTTTAATATTACCCTTAAGTTCGCAAAAATATTGAATAAATGGAGACTTAATTTGTTGATTCCTCTATACAAAAACAAAGGGAACATCCAAAATTGTAACAACTATAAAGGAATCAAACTACTTAGTCACACCGTGAAGTTGTGGGAGAAGGTAATTTAGACGAAAGTGAGAAAGGATGCTCTTATCTCGAAGAACCAGTTTGGCTTCATGCCAGAAAGGTCCACGATAGAAGCTTTACATCTCCGTAAAGATTAATGGAATATTACAGAGAAAGATAGAGTAACCTACACTTGGTTTTTATTGATTTAGAAAAGTTATATGATAGGGTACCTAGGGAAATCATATAGAGGTGTATAGAGGCTAAGGGAGTTCCTTTGACCTATATATGGGTTATTAGAGATATATATGATGGGGTAAATACTAAAGTAAGGACAATAGGAAGAGATATAAAAAAAAAACTATCGATATTAGGCTATACCAAGACTCCTCATTGAGTCCTTTGTTATTTTCAATAGTGATGGATGAGCTTAGAAAGAATATTCAAAGGGGTATGCCTTGGTGTATGTTGTTTTCTGATGATATTATCTTAGTGGATGAGACAAAATAGGGTGTCAAAGTAAAGCTAGAATATTGGAGGGATACGTTAGAGTCGAAGGGTTTTAAATTGATCAGGACTAAGACTAAGTGTATATAGTGTAGCTTTTTTGGCCATAGGGTGGCTTCTGATAAGAAGGTAAAGATTGGTTTAAAAGTTGTACCACGTAAAGAGTGTTTTAAGTACCTAGAGTCTATCATTTAAAACAATAGAGAGATTTATAAAGATCATGGTGGCTTAAATAGAGATGTGCATAAGGAGTTTTATATGACAAGAAGATACTACTTAAGGTCAAAGGTAAATTCGATCGTTTGGAGATTAAGTTGGCCATGTTATATGAGGTAGAGTGTTGGCTCATCAAACAAGTAGATAGTGACAGGCTAATGATGAAGAAGATTAGGATGCTCTGGTGAATGTATAACCTTATTAGAAGAGATAAGTTCAAGAATGTATTAGTAAGAGACAAAATACAGATGATCAGTATTAATGAAAAATTAAGAGAGACAAAGCTTAGATGGTTCAAACATGTTAAAAGGAGACATCCTGACATTCTAGTAAGAAAATGCAAGAAATTAGTACTTAGAGACTGTAAGAGCAAAAAATAAAGGCTTATAAGAACTAAGGAAAGTGATCAAGAATGATATAGCTTTACTGGAACTTGCCAAAGATATGGCCCTTAATAGGAAAGTTTGACTACTAGGATACAGATAAAGGAATTCGCATAGAGAGGTCTTTCTTGTTCTCTTAAGCCTTTTAAATATTTTCCTTCAAGCCTCTTGTATTATAGTTGCCCTTAATATTTTGATAACGTAGTTCTTCCTTCATGTTTATTTAGCCTAAGTAGTTTTATACGTAGTCTAATTACTTTCCTTGTAATGGCTAGTTTGATTTGTTATTATATTTGTCTTTTTTTCCTAATTTGCTTATTTATTTAAGTATTTTATCTTTTATTATTAAACTACCATGTTCTATATGTACTGTATTATCTATTGCATTTCATATTTTTTATTTATATTTTATATTATCATTAATTTGAATTACATGTGGATCTATCGGAAACAACCTTTCTATTAGGTAGAGGTAAGGCTACGTACCACTGAACCTCCCTAGACCTCACGTTTTAGTGAAAATCTCACTAGATATTGTTGCCATAATTTATGTCTCCCTTACTATCTTATAGTCCTATATAAGTGATTTACATAATTTATAATCTGGTTTAAAATAATGGGTGAGATAAGAGAAGAGAATAAATTGATTTTCTCAATTTTGTAGCTATTCCCAAAGGTGGTTATGCTATTATTCAAGAACATGAAGCATATCTTCTAATCTAAGTATTATTAATACCTTTTTGTTATTTACGTATTAATTATTAAGGTATATAAAAGTTTATAACTCTATTAATCACTTTGTTTGATATTAAGAATTTACATGTGGTATCAGAACTTATTTCAATAGGTTTTTAAAATAAACTGAGTTTTCATATTAGAAAAATGTAGATTGAAGGTTTCGTGGTTTTAGAAATTTTTTTGAATTATATTGCATGGAACCTTATAAAATTCAACTAGATAAAGGCATCATTTAACTTTTATTTACTTGTGTTTTCTATAACTTTTGACTTGTTCAATGAATATTATCACCTTCTAAATTATTTTATTTCTTAATTTGATATTATAAAGGTTAGGTGAAACCTAAAGAAGGGATAGGTCTAGAAAAGCTAATATAAATTGGATTATCCCTCCCATCTTCTAGAGGTTTTAGTTATAAAAGAATAAATGCTAATAAATAAGCTAAACATGCTAGGAACCATCTTAACCTCAATAATAACAAGGTAATCACGTGAGGAATTTTACTGTAAAAAGAAAAAATGAAAAAAAATAGACATAAATATATATAATACTATGTGCACTTGATTCCAAAAGAGAATTGGAACATCTTTTCTAGAACATAGCCTTTCTAAACTACCTTATTTACACATTGAGATAGCAAAACAAAAAAAAATATATTGGTAGTGATAAAATGTCATAAAAATAAATAGATAATCAAGCAAAACATGAACCTCACACCTTATTTATTATTGAATTTCAAATATTAATGGAAAAGCACTCCCTAAAAGACAAAACCTAAGACCTAAAAATAGCTCGATCTTTTAATCCCCACTAGAGTCGACATAACTTTCATCTACTTTTTGGACACCATTAACAAAAATGACACTGAATATCGAATAAAAATTAATGATATCATTAATATACTTTATTTAGGAAATATAGAGAAAACCTAATTAAAAAAATAAAGAAGTACTAAACCAAAAAATTGAGCATAGGACTGTTTTTATATAATAGGAAAGGTGTTAGATATCTTATTTTACCTACCTAAACGATTACCTAGGTTTGAAAAGAATTTTTTCTAATTTAGAGAATTTGAAAAGAAAATTTGAGTGTAAATTTATTGCAATATTTCCTAGGTTTAAAATAAAATATTTCCAGATGTATTGTCAAGACCTGGAACCACTTCGAGCACATGACAATCGCTGCATACTCGGTTTAAGTATACTCACGATACCTTTAACCCGACTATGCAGACTAACTGAATATCTTTAAAAACATTTGGACAGCACAATGACTGCATTTTAAAGATCCCAAAACTCAATTAAAACACCTGTAAATCAATTTTAAACTGCTTTTCTATAGTCACATTAAAACTCTACTGCAACTTCTGGACTTTTAAGTCCACTCAAGAGCAATCTCAATGACAATACAAAAGATTCATACATAAGGTCATTTACAAACCACAAGACAATTAAGAGTCAATTTACAAAAATTTAAGGCATATCAACATAATCAATGTCCACTATACGATAAAAGTACAAAACAAAGACTACCCATGTGTGGTAGTGCCCCGAAAATGCCAGAAGACCCCACAATCCACTCAGAGCTTCAAGCTCATCAAGTTAACCTGCAAGGTTGGGAAGCGGAGGGGGTGAGTACACTATGTACTCAGTGAATAAGAAAAACATATATCACAAATAGAACTTGGTAAACTTCAAAACAATCTAAATAACCTAAGGACGATTTTACCCATCTAAAGTGTATATAACCACCTATGAAGTGAACATATACGAAATAGAAACACATAGGCCTATTCTATAACTTATCCCATACTGGCTAGGAACCACATAGGCCTAGCCTATTAATCACTCATTCAGTGAACATAGGTTCCAATTCCAGTACACAAGAGCAAAAAAGCATCACATGTAAAATCAAATCTCATCAGGAAGCCAAATCTCAGAATTAGCCAAAATAGTTATGTGTATCACCATTAGTGGGCCAAACTAGTGTACACACCCACTGATTCCTGGTGTTGGCTCGACTTTCAACTATGGTGAGTCCAGACTATGGTCGACAAATGAGTCATGACCCTAGTGATAACCTCGTCGGTGATCAAACCTTTAGGTGTGTAATCACCCATAAGTCCTGTAGAAAGGTGTCGTTACGAGGACTCGACTTTTATGTACCAACATTAAAGGATACGAGGGTCTCTTAATCTGCTGTGCTTAGCACACGAATGGCTAATCGTTAGCTTACTAATTAAAAAAAAATCATGTACAATTATTTAGTACTAAAATCAAGTCAGGTACCATGCATTTATTTATCGATCCAATCGATAAAATGGAACCTTGCCATGGCGCCGCATACATGACTTAGTTATACATATGTAAGTTCCAAAACATTATTTCATGTAGTGAAAGTCATCTTTTGTACTCTAAGTGCAAAGTTATTCAAAAATGTAGTTTCAAAAAATAAAACATTGTCCTTTGCACTTCAAGTGTAGGTTTGTTGAAACAATATCATTTCTTAAAATACGAAATAAAAACATCAATTTCACTCTAAATGCAAAGATTTATTCAAAACAATGTCATTTATTAAATACAAAAGTATACTAGCATCTATTTGAGATTCAATTCTACTATGCATTATCTAGGTTCAAAATTCACATACAAGTCATCATGCATGTCTTGGGATGACTTAACCTCATTTAAGAGATATGTTTTCCCCAACTCACCTCAAAAGAAGGTGTACACTCCCTTGACTTTAACAATCCTCGGTACGAGCTCCTTGATCCACAGCTCCTGAGCCTTTATACATACAATATACAATGTAGTTATTACTCAAACATGTATCTCTTATTTATACACTATCACATAATTGTATAAAATACAATATCACTATTTTTAAGCAATAGGATTCGACCATTAAGCTTCTCACATGATTACTTCCCTTATTATTCGCATACGCTTTCTTTTGCATTTTCTAAGGCATTTAATGCCTTTGATCCAATACTTATACATTTCAAAGCATAATTAAGCACATTTTTATCCAAGAACATTAGGTCACTACTCATCAATGTATGCAAAAATTTAAGTTTTCTCTAAGTAAACATGAAAACCTCTTTCCAATGCACATCATTACAATCCTTAAATCCTAAGCCAAGCTCACTTAGGCATTTTATCAAACACCTAATGTGCATGATTTTCAAGTCATATTTTAAAGACTTTATCATAGTAATTCATGCTTCTATCTTGTTATATAACAAGCACTTCCAAACAACAACATATTTCACTACTCTATTAAATCCAATTCCCTTCATTTAAACCATCAATTTTAAAAGATATTCAAAATTTTACAAACTTTTACCAAAGAGAGGGTATCTCGATTTTGGCTTAAGGAGAATTCTCCATGACTCATTTCATTCATCTAAACCATATTTCATGCATATTCAAGCATGAAGAACAATGTATCTTAACACCAAACTCAAAATCATAATGTAGAGAGAGATGAGACAAAATTTACCTCAACTTTTCTTTGGTAATATCTTAAAATTCTTTGAGAATTTCTCAAATCTAATGATAGATTTGAGTTCCTTGATCCCAAATTAACTTAGAACACCTTGGTTTGGGTTGGAGAATAAAAAAAATGGTGGAAATTGGGGTGATGGCCGAGTGTTCTTCTTCTCCTCTCTTCTCCTTTCTTTTAATTAAAATAAAGTGTTTTAATGCTAAATGGTGGGGTGCACGGCCACACACAAGGAAGAAAGGTCTAGAATATTGACTCTTCTTTGACTAAGCATGGTGAATTTACCTTTTTACCCTTAGCTTATGTGAAATTACCATTATACTCTCCAAACTTTTCCTAAATTTGCAATTAAGCCCAAAATTTGGGAATGACCAGAACTTTTATTTTCATTTTGGTCCCTGAAATTTTGAAAATTATAATTAAGCTCCTTAACTTTATAAAATTACATATTGGTCCTCCAAGTTTGAATCCCTTATGTACATCAACTTTTCCAATTAAGTTTTCGAAGTGTCCAATAAGTCTATAAATCATGTCTAATCACCTTTAAGGAATTAGAACACATTTAACTCGGCCACCATGGCCATATCCATCCATGGACTCAATTTTACACACTTAGAAGCTTATATGTCAGAAATCTCCAAGATTTCACATACCGATGAACTCTAAGTTCATGTAAGGGCATATAATATTATATATCATTGGCATATATTCTGAAAGGATTCGAATACATTTTTGTACTCATATACAACCATGTATATATCAATATATAGTAGTATCTCCAAATATAGACCAATACAAAAAGGGCTCAAAGAGTCCAGCATTACAAGTCCTCCTTCCCTCAAAAGAGTTTCGTCCTTGAAACTCCTAAGTCGAGGATACAAATAAATGGGGGTACTGACATCTCATAGCATACTTAGGCTTCCATGTCATCTCCTCGACCTTGATGATCTTCCAAAGAACTTTGACTGTGGGAACTTCATTGCTACATAACCTTTTTATCTGCCGATCCAAAATCTAGACTAGTTTTACCTCAAAACTCTGGTCTTCTCTCAACTCCATTGGAGGTGTCTCCAAAACATGAGATGGGTCCGGTATATACTTCTTAAGCATCGAGGCATGGAACACATTATGGATCCTATCCAAATTCGGTGGTAATTATAACCGATGTACTACAATCCTTATGCACTCCAGGTTATGGAAAGGTCTAATATATCGAGGGTTTAGCTTCCCTCTGATCTGAAATTGAATCATACCTTTCTATAGTGATATTTGAAGGAAAAACCATATCACCAACTGCAAATTCTAATGGTCGTCGCCTCTTAGCTGCATAACTCTTTTGACGATCTTGGGTGGCTTTAATTTTCTCCCAGATGACCTTTACTTTCTGAGTGGTAATTTCTATCAATTCAGCTCCTTCGACTTTGGTTGTACCAACCTCATCCTAACATAAAGGTGTCCTACACTTTCTCCTATAAAATGGTTCATATGGTGGTATATCGATACTTATCTGATAACTATTGTTATAAGCAAATTATATCAAAGGCAAGTGCCAGTCCTAGCTTCCTTAGAACTCCATCACACATGCTCTCAGCATGTCCTCCAGTGTCTGAATGGTCCTCTCCGACTGACCATCAGTCTGGGGGTGAAAGCCAGTACTAAACTTCAATTTAGTCCCCAAAGATTCCTGAAATTTTGGCTAAAATCAGGAGGTGAATCTCAAATCCCTATTGATATTATAAAAACTGGCACCCCGTGCAGTTTAACAATCTCATCGATATACAGTTTTACCAACCTCTCCAATAAATAGGTTGTGTGGATAGGCAAAAAATGAGCAGATTTCATCAATCTATCCACTATAACCCAAATAGCATCGTGACCCTTCAATGTACGAGGTAGTCTAACTATAAAATCCATTGTCATGTGTTCCCACTTCTATTCTAGAATAGGCAAAGACTGTAACATACTCATTGGCTTCTGATACTCTGCCTTTATATGTTGACAGGGAAGGCATCTGGATACAAATTTCGCTATCTCTCTCTTCATCCCTGGTCACCAATAGCTTTCTTTAAGAGTTCGATACATCTTGGTGCTACCAGGATGTATAGCATAAGTCGAACTGTGAGCTTCTTCTAAGATAGCTCGCCTGAGACCTTGGTCATTCGGCACACAGACTCTGTCTCTGAAGACTAATAACCATCTTCTCTCAGTCAGAACCCCTCATCCTGTAATTTCTCCCGAATGACCGTTAACTCGAGATCATCGGCCTGTGATCTCCTGATCTCATCAAATAGTATTGGTCGAACTTTAAACCGTGCTAGTAGTTTTTCGTCATCCTCAGCCACTAAGAGTCCAACCCTAAGCCTCCGTATGCTCATCAAATGAGTCATATAAGGATTTTATCTGACAGTTACTACCGAACAGGACTTACGATTCAGTGCATCAGCTACCACATTTGCTTTTCCCTGGTGATAGTCAATCACTAAGTCATAATCCTTAATTAACTCCATCCATCTCCTTTGTCTGAGGTTTAACTCATTCTCTATCATTAGGTACTTCAGACTCTTATGGTCGGTGTATATACGACAAGTCTCCCCATAAAGATAGTGTCTCCAAATCATGAGTGCAAACACCACCGCTGCGAGCTCCAAATCATGAGTAGAATAATTTAGCTCATGCTTCTTCAGCAGTCTAAAAGCATATGCAATCACTTAGCCGGCCTGCATAAGTACACAGCCAATTCCCTGACAACTGGCATCACTGTATAGCTCATACCCAACCCCCTGGGTAGGTAGACCAAGCACTGGTGCAGAAGTCATTTGTCTCTTCAATTCCTAAAAACTTGCCTCACATTTGTCATCCCACTAAAATTTTACCCCTTTCCAGGTAAGCCTCGACAAAGGGGCTGCAAGTATTGAGAAACCTTCAACAAATCTCCAATAATAACTAGTTAACCCCAAAAAATTGCAGATTTCTGTCACATTCTTGGGCTGTCCCCACTCAAGTATAGCTCCCACTTTTTTTGAGTCCACAAAAATACCTTCTCTTGATACTACATGCCCAAAGAATCCTATCTCCTTCAGCCAAAATTCACACTTTGAAAACTTCGTGTATAACTGTCTTTCGCGAAGTATTTGCAGCACAATCCAGAGATATCTATCATGCTCCTCCCCATCCTTAGAATAAATTAGAAGGTCATCAATGAAGACTATGACAAACTGATCTAAATAAGGATGGAACACCCTGTTTATGAGATCAATAAATATTGCAGGTGCATTTGTCAATTCGAACGGTATCAACAAAATTTCATAGTATCCATACCTTATCCGAAAAGCAGTCTTGTGCATATCACTTTCAGCAATCTTCAACTGATGGTACCTAGACCTAAGATTTATCTTTGAGAATACTGTAGGTCCTCTCTACTAATCAAACAAGTCATCGATCCTGGGGAGTGGTTATTTATTTTTGATGGTAACCCTATTTAACTGCTGATAATCAACACATAAGCGGAGGGTCTCATCCTTCTTCTTGACAAACAACACTGGTGCTCCCCACAGTGAATGATTTGGTCTGATGAAGCCCTTGCCCAATAACTCTTACAACTGAACCTTTAACTCTTTCAATTTCGCTAGTGCATACGATATGGTGGTAAAGATATCGGTGTTGTCCCCGAGATCAAGTCATTGCAAAATCAAACTCACGATTAGGTGGCAATCTAAGTAACTCATCCAAGAAGACATCGGGGAACTCGCATATAATAGGAACATCTCCAAGTTTGACCCTCTGTGCCAAAGTGTCAATCACATGTGCGAGGTATGCCTAGCATCCTCTACGAATCAACCTTGTAGCCTTAACCACCTATATCAAACAACTCAGAAACATCTGTCGGTCACCAGTAAATTTAATCGGGATTTCACCCTGGGTGTTAAACTCCACCTCTTTCTTATAACAATCAACCCTAACACGATGCCTCTCTAACCAGTCAATCCCTAATATCACCTTAAAATCCTAGAGATTGACAGGAATAAGATTTGCCTCTAACATAACATCACCGAATTTTATCTCACAAGTTGTATATGCTTCATCACAAGCCACTTGCTCTCTAAGAGGGATGACTATAATGAGAGGGGGATCTAATGGCTTCAAGGGACGACTAATGTCCTCGACAAAAGTCACACTGACAAAGGACCTTTGCGTACCAGTGTCGATCAAAACTTTAGCATCTCTACTGAGAACACACATAACACCTTATAACACTACGCGTTAGTAGCTCATACTATTTACGAGTTTACCAGTACTATATAAAACATGCATCATAATATAACAATACAACAACATAAAAATGTTCATCCTAAAAATACCTGTAATCGTGTCTGGATTGGCTCTAACGCTCTCCTCTGTCATTGCATAAACTTGTTCTTGAGCTCGCAAAGTAGAATGCTGCTGACCTATTGGAGATATAATACTGCCCACACCAATCCTCTGTGTGGATCCAGAAGACTAAACACGTATGTTAACAGTCTCCCCTTGGTGTCTCACTGGTTGCACCTAGCCATCTCCCTCTCGAGTTGAAATCCAAGCTAGCTGTAGAAAATCTCTCCTCAAATGCCCTGTCTCTCCACAATGAAAACACTTTCTCAGGTCCGTACATTTACTTGAATGTACCTTTCTACAGTTTCTACACTACTCAGACTGAGATGGTCGAGTTCGAGAAGCAGAGTTAGTAATAGGGGCAGTGCTCTGACTTCCTGATCGTGGTGACTGTAAACTGACAGCTGATGATGCAGTGCTTCCAATAATACTCAGAGCTGAACTACTACGGCTCCTCTTAGACTGTTGGCTGGAGGGACCTCTTCCTTTCCTTTTTCGATTCTTTACCTCCTACTATCTCCCACACTCTTTCACTGACCTCTCGGCTCTTTTGGCAAACTGTACCATCTCTTTAAACGTGGTGGTGGGGGTAACCGTCATCCTTTCCTAGATCGCTAAATGCAATCTAGTTTCAACCAAACACATAGATTTTCTTCATCTGCCATGTATTCCGGGACATAGGTGGCAAGCTCTCTCAACTCCATCTCAAACTCGTGCACTGACCTATTCCCCAGTGTTAGTGCAAAGAATAAATCCTTCTTCTGATCTCTATCAAATCTAGTATAATATTGTCCATTGAATTCATTGATAAAATCCACCCAGGAAATCTGATTACGGTAGCATCCCCAAATATTTTCCCACCAAACTCTAGCATCACTCTCCAGTAATCGAACAACTACCTTCAACTTCATCTTGTCAGACAACCCATATCGTGAAGTGACTTTGTGGTATGTCTCATCCAAGTTTTGGCCTCGATAACATCACCGTGTCTATCAAAGGTACCATACCCGAGGTTCTTGCCTTCCATAATATACCTCGAGATTTCAAGCATCGGATGTTGCTCTAACGCAAGACTAGGTATCATTATTGGCTACTGAGGTGGCGGTACCTGTGGTGGCATCTATGACGCTCCAGCTTTAGGCTGCTGCTGCGCAGTATACTGTGCCCACCATGTCATCACTTACTATAGGGCCTCCCTCGCCACTGGTGGCAAACCTGACTGTGCTACCTATGATGGTGCTTCAGTGTGAGTCTGTCTATAAGTCGAGGATCTAACAACCGTAGCTTCTACGACTGCTTCAGCGCTGTGTTCCTCTGGCTCGGGTCACAAAGGTCTAACCTTTCTACAACTTCCCTTCCTCGTCCAACCATGCTATCACTATAAAATCAAAGCAAAAGACATTGTTTAATAAAATATATCAAACTAAGTTTAGCTTATTCGATGTCCCAAACACCCCAAGGAAGGTTGACAAGTACTCCCACCAAGGTTGAAATCATCTGACCGTTAAGGACGTCAACTTAATGATCTGAGACTCAACTTCTCGACCAAAGACTTTCAACACCCAGACATCGACTCCTAAGGCTCATGAACCTTTTGAAAATGGTAATAACACTTTTGAAAACATACAAACTTTGCTCTGATACCAATTTAATTGTCACAACCTGGAACCGCATCAGGCACATGACAACCGCCACATACCCGGGCTAAGGATACTCACGGTACCCTTAACCCGACTATGCAAGGTTAACTGAATATCTTTAAAAACATTTGAATAGCACAATGACGTATTTTAAAGATCCCAAAACTCAATTATATCACCTGTAAATCAGTTTTAAACACACTTCTATATTCACATTAAAACTCTACCATAACTTCTGGACTTTTAAGTCCACTCAAGAGCAATCTCAACGACAATACAAAAGGTTCATACATAAGGTCATTTACAA
>JAOTAY010000003.1:22845858-22861332 GCA_025629805.1 Erythroxylum baracoense | reverse complement strand
TAAGCTTTATAGTTTCTGGTTTACACAAACATTGATTCTGTTTTCTTGCAAATATTGGAGAGTTAGTCACATTGTTGTTATTGAGTGATCATTACACAAAATACATCAAGCCTAAAGGTTACAAATGATGTACATCATCAAAACATTCATTTCTTGAAGAAAATCCCTTTTGGAATAGAAGCTGCAGCTGCTGAAATTGTGCAGATTTGAAGCTTGTTAAGTTAAAAGGCTGAAGTTCTGTTTCTGCTGAAGTGGTTGATGACAAGTTATATTTGCTGAAGTGTTTTTGCTAGAAGATTGTTGCTGGAAAATCTGATTCAACTCAAGCTTCAGCTTCTGGAAGGTGTCATTGTAGCTTGCTCTTTCTGCTAAAGTCCTGAAGATCCAGCTCTCCACTTCAGGTTCTGTTTTTCCAGCAATTGAAGCTTGGCACTTGGAGCAGATCTGAAGCTCACATCTTGGTGAAGTTCTTCCCATCTCCAGCTGAACCATCCACATACATGTGTAACCTGAAACCTGTGTTATCATTAATTTGCACAAATAACATAAGGCGTTCATCTTTGTATTGAGATAGATCATGGGGTGGTTATTGCTTGAATCTTTAGTCTGCAATCACAGGACTCGGACAGAGAAACAGAGTTGGTAAAGTTCGCGGGAATTTTTAGTAAACAACTTTCATTAATCGTTTAGGAAAGTTAAGTACCTCAATCTGCTTCCTGCATTGTGGAGGTGAAGGGATAGCAAATGCTGGGTACTCTGTATTAGTCTTTTGGTGGCTTTCATTCTGTTGCTGTATGTCATTATCAGAATCAAGTTCTACATCCTGTACACGAGATCAAAGTTCATTCATTCCAAAAATTTTTATTAAAAAAAAAGGATTTTGCTTTATAAACCTGGGAGAATGCCACACATTCGACATGAGCTTGGAAAAAACATTCTTGACGATGACAATAATAAGCATGATAATTTGGGCTCCTTTCTTTCTCACAAGCAAAGCAATAATAATCCTTAATTTGTCGACTCCTTGTAATCAAACAATGGACCCTTTAAATCAAGACGATGCATATGGCAATCGTGCTTGACGGAAGTAGGTATTGGCATGCACTCCAAATGAAAATAAGATTCGCACTCTAAACACAGATAGAAGGACCCCCTGCACTTCTTACCACAAACTTTGCACTGAAAATTTACTTTAGCTAGATGATCTGCCACAAAATAATAGAGATCGTGTTCGTGGCAATCATGCTTCAGTGGAGATATCAATTTCAATGACCTACTGGCACATTGAAAATGGAGGCTAAAGTCACAGTCATGACACCAATAGACAAGTCCACTGTTTTTCCTCCTACATGCATTACATTTTCCCTTGGAATCTTTCATAAATTGAGAATAAAGTGGGTGAGAGTGGTAGGGATGTTTTATTGTCTCAGACATTTCTGCACAGGAGTTATGTACATGGAATTCACATTCTAGGCAACAGTAGGCTGGATTTGACATTGGGCATCGACATATGTCGCAGACGGTTGTAAGAAGTCCCCGTCCCTTCACTGGTTTGCAATTGTAGAGACTTAGTATATGCCGGTGAGA
This sequence comes from Erythroxylum baracoense, assembly GCA_025629805.1. NCBI lineage: Eukaryota > Viridiplantae > Streptophyta > Magnoliopsida > Malpighiales > Erythroxylaceae > Erythroxylum > Erythroxylum baracoense. The sequence goes on along the minus strand of JAOTAY010000003.1, from coordinate 22,859,745 downwards.
GGGATGGTAGATCTGCGTTTTCAAGTGTTTCCTATCTCTCGAACTTTGAAGCACACCACTGTTAGTGACGAGAAGAGCACACTTGAAATCGAGTTTGAAGTCGCATTCTTTGCAGCTGGCTCTAAAACCATCGGAAATGTCTCTGCATTCTTCACAGATAAACTCATCCTCCCCATATCCTTCAAACTCGAGAGAAAGTGGGTGCTCTGGATCTGGATGGAAGGGATGATGGAATTCCTGTGGCAATTCTGCACAGTTTTTGTGAAGGTAGAATTCACAATCAAAGCAACTATAGACCTCTCCTGATGAGAATGGCGCCCCACATCCACTTTGACAATATTGGCCATAGCCAATCAGGTCGTTAAATTCCTTTGTGAACTTGAAAAGAAGGAGTCCATGATCTGTATGGCTGAAATGAGAGATCTCAGCTCTTTTATCATCCTGTGCTGGGATTTGATTCCCAGGTTTAGCTGAAAGCGCACACTTGACATCTAAATTGATCCTACACTTTTTGCAGTGATAACCGAAGCCCCTGAAGAAGTCTCTGCATTCATGGCAGATGAAGAACATGCTACGTGGATTCTGAAACCTGGACAGCCGAGATACATGAGGATTAGGTGGATTGGCAAGGAGAGCAAGAGTGTGGGATGGGTGGCTAGGATGGTCTGATAGTTCACGAGACAGCGAAGCACAGGACTTGTGCAGCCAGAAAACCTCACAAGTCTCACAAAAATAGGCTGGACCTTGAATTGTTTCATAGCAACCGTTGCATTTCTGAAGTTTAGTGCTCTCGTCCTCCTCATAACCCTCTTAATCTGATGAAAATTGTGCGTCACTTCCCATATACAACTTGGAAACCTTTTCTGAAACCTCCTTAACTTTTTCGTCGGTTTTCTCAAAAAGAGTCAATTCATGCTCATGGCTGAAATGGTTAATCTTCATGATCAAGGCAAACCTGTAAACTAAGCAGATTTCTAAAGAGATTTTAGTGGAGGAGCTCCTGGGGGCTATTAACTTTAATGTCTTTTGAAGCAAATTGTGATTCAACTAGTGCGACTTCAAATTTGCTACTTTTTTCAGTTAAAAAGAACATAGAAGGAATAACATAAAGGCTTCTGCATTGATGCCGACTTTTGGAAAGCACCCCACCTTGTTTCATTGTTTTATCCGTATTGATATCATCAACAATGAACAATTAAAAAGCGACAAAGGACTTGCATTACCAAAGTCTTTCTTTAATAGTTCTCCAAACACTCAGTTGCATTAATCTTTAATATTATTGACATATACCAATACTTTTAATCAGTAGTGTTTAATATTATCGACATATGCCAATAGTTTCTGTATTAAAGAATGACTACTGACACCTAATGAAAAAGATTGTACATTCACCTAATATGCGTGTGGGGTAAGTTGGTGTTTAGGATTAAGAGCAAGCCTGTACATCTAACATTGGTTCAAGTCCCGAGTCATTAATATTGCCGAAAAGAGTTTCCATAGTAAGGTGCCTTTTAAATAAGGCTCGCGCTAGCCGGTTTTCGCTTCCCTAAAATTGAATATTTTTTGAATTGGTAAAGACCCACTCCTTGTTTCAGTCATAATAAGACCCCGGGACTCGGGACTTCGGCCTTTGCCAACAGTGGACTATTAAGAATCGTGGATAAAATTGATGTTTGGGATTAAGAGCAAGTCTGCAAATCTAATCTTGGCTCGAGTTTTGAGTTATTAAGCTCATAAAAAAAGTTGGAGAAAAAGTTGGTGTTTGGGATTAAGGACAAGCATGCAACTCTACTGGCAATGGCATGTACAAAACATCATTTGAAGCATGTTCATTATAAGCTTTACAAACTTGACACCCCTCTATAATAGTAACAATGTCTCTCCTCATCTTTGGCCAATGGCATCTCTTTCTCACCTACCAAAGTGACTAGCTAAATCTCCCTTATACAATTCTCTAATCACCTTATCCCTAATTGAAGTTCTTGAAAGTCAAGTTGATTTCCTTTCATTAAAACCCATCATGCACATAGAACTCATCATAAGATTTTTTCACCAAACACAATCCTATATCTCCATAAAATCTCCATCACTCTTATATAAGTCCTTCAAATACTCAAGACTCTCAACCTCCGTAAGACTCTCAACCTCCGTACTCAAGGTCTTCACTATAGCCACCTTCCACTAAATCCATCATCAATTACATTATTTTTCTTTGTTTTGTGGATCAATTTATAACAAAACTTATCAACAAAAATTGACCATCTAGTATGCATCTTTGTTCTTAACTGCCTTTAGCTTTTCAAATACTTCAAAGCTTGATGATCATTGTATAAAAAAAATTCTTTCCCCACAACGAAACCAAAGAACAATATATTTTTAAACATAAAAATGTACTTCTTCAAATTATTATATAATTTATTTTCCCTCATGACACTAATCACATTGTAAGTTATTTAAATGCTCCTCTTTTGACTTGTTTTTTTTTTTTGACTTGTTACAGATAAGTATATCATCAAAGTACACAACTAAAAACTTACTGAAAAAAGGTTTAAGAATTTGATTCATCAATCTCGTAAAAGTGATAGGAGAAATGGTTAACCTAAGAGGCATCATTAAACATTCATATAACCTATCTCTAATCTTAAATGTAGTTTTCCACTAATCCTTAAGTCTAACTCAAATTTGATAGTAACCGTTCTTGAGATCAATCTTAGAAAATATCACTGCCCTTCTTAATTGCTCTAACATACCATTTATCCTCATGGTAGGAAATTTATACCCAATAGTAATATTGTTAATGGCTCGATTCTCCACGCACAAGTTAGGGTTGTGCAAATATAGTGCCCTAGAAAGCAAGTGAATTTACATATAACTTAATTTTCTTCCAGTTACAATATTGTAACGAAATTATTTGTTATTAATAAAACAAAAGAGTTTGATTTTATTTGTATGAGCATAATATAACTAGTCATAAGTTACCGAGGTTCTTTAGTAAGTAATATACATATACATGGAGATGTATGGGAAACATGTATATTATTAGAATCTAAATTAATTGATTCACAGTCAAATAATCACGTTGGTCACGTGATTATGGCTTAGACTGTAGTGTTATGATTTACCTCTGTGCAAGTAAAAGAGTTTTCTTCAAGGAAATGATGAGTTTTAAATCATGATAGTAGTTGACTATTGGTAGTGGCAGTATTAAATGAATCTAGAATTGCGTATGTTTTTAAAGAATAAAGCAGGCCGTTACTTTAATCTTGAAACATACACCTCAGCATTCATTTATTACGAACTATAATCTTGATGAGTGGTGAACACATGTGTGTTTCATTATAATTTTTGATATGATCAGAATGGATTTTTACAAGGTATCTATCCAGGGTCCACATGTTGGAATTATTAATTGAAACATGCATTAGGGAACATTCACTCAAATAAAGAGTTTATAGTGATATCATCACTTGTAGATGTTTTACGGAGATTAGTGATTAAACTGGTGCCAGTAGTTTGATGGACTAGCTACCCATCAAGTGTTAACTCCAAGAGTAGATCTTGTGTATTAATCACCATGTAGAGTGAAACGGGAGATCTAGAAAGAAAAACCAATATAAGGGCAAAATGGTAATTTTATCCTTTATTGTACGGATGACTATAATATGGTTCATAATAGAGTTTGCGATTGGACATCAAATTATTAATTTGAAACAAGTTTTCTCATAATTGTAAGTAATTTAAGAGTTCAATCAATTGGTTTTAGTGGAATGTCATTTGGTTAATAAGTCAAAATTAATTCTAATGAGATTAAATTAATTCCGAGCTTATATGAGCTTGAATTATATGAGTCTAATTAGATTCTCCATTTGGCTTCTGGGAAGGTTATCGAGGAAAGTAAGAAAAATAAATGGAGGTTATCTAAAAGAAAATGAGATGGTTTGGAGAGAAATGGACGAATTGGATTCGGGCCAATAAGACGGAAATAATTTAATTAAGAGTTAATTAAATATGGATTAAGCCTATAGTTAAATGTTAGGCTTACACTAATTAATTGTTAATTATAAGCCCAAAGGAACTTTTAATATTGGGCTGATTTTGATTTATCTAATTAGATTAATTGAATTAAAATTAAAAAATAATAATGAGCAAAACCTTCATACCTAGTGTTCAAGAATGTTTTGTTGGTTGGTTTTTAAGAACCTTAAATCAAAACATTCGGTTATGCTTGTTATTAAAGAATGCAAGTGTTGTATAAGAGACACGCAAGTTGATTTTGATTAAAGAATGAAGTAATGCTCTTCATCATTAAAAGGTTAATGGTTGGTTTTTAAAGATGGAAAACGTATAGCTCTTTTAACATTCAAAATGAATGAAGTGGTTCTTTAATCTCCACTTTCTCCCAAAACCGTCCAAGTGTTGGACTTGGATGGAGACATTTCTTTTTTGGATTTGATTAAAGAGTTAACTAATGTGAGTGGTTTTGATCTCTCTAAGGTCTCCAAATCGTTGGCCATAACAAGTGGTAATTGAAATGACGAATTAGCATTTGATGCTAAATGAACGTGTGGTCTTTTGCTCTCCTAGATTTCTCTCCCAGACCTTCGGCCACAGAAAAATGAGAAGCTCTCCACTTGCTCTCTTTTAGTCGAATATAGTAAAGGATAGATCTCCATTTTTTCCTTCTCCTTTCCTACAAAAAGATTTTGATAACTAGGTTGTCTAAGGAGAACAAGTGGTAGATCGGATTGGTTGAGGACACAGCAGTAAGGAGTCAAAGCTATATCAAGGAGTCGGTAAAATTCCAATCTTGTTCTTATTTTATTTATTTTCCTTATGTCGTATCATGTATGGATTAAAAGCATATTGATTTGGTGTTTATGCTTACACTGTGTTTTGATTTCGGAAAAAGTTTTTGAAATCTATCGTTTAGCCAAACCAAGCATTTTTTGTTTTTGATCCAACAATTGGTATCAGAGCCAGTTTTATTATGCATGATTCAGTTCCTATAAGTGGCATGGGTTGGCAATTAAATTAAATTATATATGCTGCAATTTTTTTTATGTGATAAAAATATATGTTATGTATGTTTTGGTTTGCTCTTTTTGGTCGTCCATAGAAAATCGATTTACTATGTAAACTTTCTTGGTTTGGTTTGTAACAAGGAAGGTGGCCTATCATCGCCATGTTTCCTCCTTATCTTATTTTTTATTTTTTCCATTTGCAAAATTCTATAATTTTGAAGACAGGGTAGCCATGGAATGAAGAAAATAGGGTAAATGTTTTTGGTTTTTATTTTGTGTTAATGGCGGTTTTTATTTTGATTAAATTGTGTTAAATCTAGACTTTTTCAAGTGCTGGAATTTTTGCTTTACTATTTACAAATCAGTTTTTTTAAAAATGCCATTAACTTGTTTTCGTCGCACGGGCTTGGTCGTGCGAGCGAAGAGTTCGAAACGGAAGATCCAACTCCAAGAAGAATTTTTGTAATTTCCTTTTAATTTTCTAGGATAAACAACCAAAAGTAGCTATTTAATTCATGAGATGAATGGATGAATGGATGCAAATAATAGGCGATATTATGTGAATGTATGCCATGCATTTATTATGTATGTGATATATAATGAAACAATATAAGATGGTTAATAAATTGCTTCTAGAAGATGGTAATTATTAAAACTTAAAGACCGAAAAAGATTGAGTGGGAGAGGATGCTTATGTAAGAGTCCACAGTCTTCATACGATGATCTATTTGCATGTGGTGAAGTGTTACTCCCCACCGGAGGACATGAATCCTAAATCTTGCATGGTTTGGGTCTCCTAAAGGATAAGTCTACTTATTGTTAGCAAATGTGACCTCCCACCGTGGCATAGTTTGCATGTACCTTTAGTGGATGAATCAAATGGTTGCACACTCAACATGGTTTATCAATAACCTGCCTACAGTAGCTCTGTTGATAAATGCATGGACCAAATTATGAAGCTTCTCAAAGAGTTAGGCATGAAGATGATTAGTAGCTATTTGAGTGGGAGGGTCCCAGTTTTTCTTTTAATTGATAAAATGGCCCATTGTCATTTAGTATATTATAGATAAGAAAAATAACCATCGTATAAAGATTTAACTTTTTAAGTTTTGTTAATTCTATCATATGCAAAGTTCCAATGTTTTTGACTAGTATACTCATTTTCTAATTATTTATATTTTCAAACATGATTACCATAATATGAATCCACTCACAATGCTCTTGATTAATAACAAATTAGAAAACGGATAAAATTTTAATGAATGGAGACGTAACTTTGACATCGTTCTCCAATATGAACTAATTTCATGGGTATTAACAAATAATGAGCCTGCACCTCTAAATGACAAATCAACTCCTGAGCAAGTCCAGCAACATGAGCAATGGCAGACTACTGATAAGACTGCCAAGTGTTATATTTTGACTTTTGTCAGCGTAATGTTGCAGAAGTAACTTGTAGGCATGCAAAATGCCGGTGCAATGGTCCATCACCTATAAGAGATGTTTAATGTGACGACTAGGTGTGTAGGGTTGAAAGCTATCCAAACCTTTCACTATCTTAGACAAAAGCCTAGTGAACCGGTGTGAGATTACATGCTTAAGGTAATCTCTGTAGTTACTGAAGTTGAGTTGCTTAGGGCAAAAATGGACATAAAAATGCAGATGATCATGATCATTAACTGCTTAAACTCCTCTTTTTAGCAGTTTAAGTTGGACTAAGAGCTCAACACCAAAGATTACACCTTGAGTGAGTTGATGAATACCCACCCGAATAAGGAGGAGATATTAAATATTAGGGATATGGGCCAGAGGCTCATGTGCCATCTTGTTCTAAGCCCAAGTGTAAAGGCAAGCAAAAGAAGAAGGGTGCAAAGAAAGGGAAGGTTGAAACAGGGGTCAGAGCCCAACCCATGAAAAAAGGCTAAAGTGGACACCAAAAGAAAGTGTTTTCATTATGGTAAGAATGGCCACTAGAAGAGGAACTGCACAGTCTACCTTAAAACCCTCAAGAGCAAACAAGGTGCGGGTTTCCTAAGTTTGTGAGGAACTATAAATATGGCAGATTCATTTGATTCCTAGATATTAGATTCAGGAGCCACTGAACATGTTTGCAATTCTATGCAGGGGTTCCAACAAAGGAAAAGGCCAGTTTCAAGTCAAGATAGCCGATGGATCCTACGTTTCGGCAGAAGCAGTGGGAGTAGTTATCTTATACTTTCCTAGTGGTTATAGGTTATATTTGGAGGATGTATATTACATCCCATGATTGTAAAGAACATGATTTCTATTTTTTGTTTAATAAATTCTGGTTATTCCTTATATTTTGAAAATGATGTTTCAATATATGAGAATAAGGATTTTATTTATAATGCGGTAATTAAACGTGGATTGTTCTTTATATGACTCTAGCATTAATTCAAAATATCTGTGGCATTTAAGGATGGGTCATGTCAATAAAAAATGACTTGACAGGTTAGTGAAGGATGAGATCCTTATGACCTTGGACAATGGTACATTTCCCACCTGTGAGTCTTGTATTGAAGGAAAGATGACTAAGGCCTCATTTCCTTCCAAAGGAAACATATCGAAAAATGCGTTGGACCCAGTACACACTAATGTGTGTGGGACCATAAACGTACAAACTAGAGGAGGTTATGAATACTTCATAACCTTTATAGATGATTACTCTAGACATGGCTATCTATATTTGATGCACAAAAAGAGTGAATCCTTTGAAAGGTTCAAAGAATTCAAAGCTGAAGTTGAGAAGCAACTTGGCAAGCTATTAAAACAACTTCGATCAGATCGAGGTGGTAAGTTCTTATCTAAAGAGTTCCAACAATTCCTAATTGACAATGGAATTGTTTCCAACTTGTCAGCTCCTAAAACACCTCAACAGAATGGTGTAGCTGAGAAAAGGAATAGGACTCTATTGGAAATTGTAAGATCAATAATGTCCTTTGCTAGCCTTTCAGAATCATTTTGGGGATATGCCATACAAACGGTAACTTATTTTCTTAACTTTTCTCCATCCAAATCGGTGCCTAAAATACCTACGGAGTTATGGACTGGCCGAGTACCTTCATTGAGGCACTTAAGGACTCAGGCTGCCCAACCCATGTTTCAAAGTCTGAATCCACAAAGATGGAACCAAGGTCAGAAGTAAGTTTGTTTGTAAGATATCCTTCAGGAACTTGAGGGCACTATTTTTATAGTCCTTAGGATAGGAAGGTATTTGTGTCCAAAAATGCGACCTTCTTGGAGGAAGAATTTGTGAGAAATCGTAAAGGAAGAAGTGAAGTAGTACTAAAGGAGTTAGTTATTTCATCCAAACGAAGAGTTGATTTGGATATAGCGGAACAAAATGTCGAAATGGATTCAAAACTTGAATCGGAAGAGAAGTCTAAACGTCAAGTAGTGCTTAGACATAGTGGAAGGGTTGTGAGACAACCACACAGATATCTAGGTCTAGGAGAAGGCATATTGCCATCTTAGGCCAAGAAGTAACGGATCCCATTGATTATACACAAACTATTAATGATGTTGTTGTAGAAAAGTGGCTCAAGGCAATGGAATAAGAAATAGATTCCATGTAGGCCAACGAAGTCTGGATCCTTGTAGGTCTACCACCAGGTGTCAAAGCCATAGGGTGTAAATGGATCTTCAAAAGGAAGAAAGGATCATATGGAAAGGTAGAGACCTTTAAAGCTAGATTGGTAGCTAAGGACCATACTCAAAAGGAGGGTATAAACTATGAGAAGACTTTTTCTCTGATTGCCATGCTTAAGTCCATCAGAATTCTTTTGGCCATAAGAGCTTATTTTGATTATGAAATATGGCAAATGGACATCAAGACCGTATTTTTTAATGGGGATCTTGAGAAGACCATTTATGTGGCCCAACTAGAAGGATTCATTGAGCCAGGTAATGAGCAAAAGGTATGCAAGTTACAAGGGTCCGTTTATTGACTTAAGCAACCATCTAGGTCTTGGAACATTAGATTAGATAAGGCTATCAAAACCTATGGATTCATATAAAACCTAGATGAGCCTTGTCTTTATAAAAGGATATAAGAAGGCAAGGTTACTTTCCTAATTTTGTATGTCATGACATTCGGCTCAGTGGGAATGATGTAGGAATGTTATCTATAGTCAAGTGATGGCTGAACAAATAGTTCTCAATGAAGGATTTGGGAGAGGCCAGCTATGTTCTAGGGATCAAGCTTATAAGGGATCGTAAGAATAAGCTGATAGCCTTGTCTTAACTAACCTACATTGAGAACATGCTTAATAAGTTTGCCATGTAGGATTCCAAGAGGAGTTTCGCATCCACTAGACATGGAATCAAACTTTCAAAAGAGCAAGCACCTAAGACCCAAGAGGAGTTTGAACTTAAGTGTAATATTCCATATGCTTCGGTAGTTAGAAGTTTAATGTATGTTATGCTTTACACTAAACCAGATATTTGTTACGTAGTGGGACTAGTAAGTAGATTTCGGTCTAATCCAGAAATGGAGCATTTGATTGCGGTCAAGTGCATACTAAAGTATCTTCGTAGGAAGAAGAACTTAATGCTTATTTACTTTGGAAATGACCTTATTCTGACAGGATATACAGATTCCGATTTCCAATTAGATGTTGATTCGAGGAAATCAACTTCTGGTTCTATATTTATTTTGGGAGGTTGAGCCATAGTATGGAAGAGTGTCAAGCAATCTTGTGTTGCTAATTTGACTTTCGAGGCTAATTATTTTGCCGCTTGTGAAGCAGCAAAGGAAGCAGTCTGGCTCTGTAAGTTCCTAAAGGATTTAGAAGTAATTCTTGTGGCGGAAAATGCCATTGTACTTTATTGTGATAATAGTGGGGTAGTGGCTAATTCTGAAGAACCTTGAGACCACAAAGCCGCCAAACATATTGAGAGAAAGTATCATCTCATAAGGGAGATAATATAACGTAGTGAGGTGGATGTGGTAAAAATTCCCACAGAACAAAACCTTGCTGATCCATTCACAAAGACGCTGCCATAGAAGAGCTTCGAGGACCACCTAAAAGGCATGGGAATGGGGGACATGTCAAACTTGCTTTAGGGCAAGTGGGAGATTGTTAGGGTTAAGTAAACATAGTTCCCTGGAAAGTAAGTGTATTTACATATAACTTAATTTTCTTCCAGTTACAATATTGTGATGAAAATATTTATTATTAATAAAACAAAAAGAGTTTGGTTTTATGTGTATGAGCATAATATAACTACTCATAAGGTACTAAGGCTTTTTTGTAAATTATATACATATACATGGAGATGTATGGGAAACATGTATATTATTATAATATAAATTGATTAATTCACAGTCGAATAATCAAGTTGGTCGTTTGATTATGGTTTAGAGTCTAGTGTTGCAATTTACCTTCGTGTAAGTAAAGGGGTTTACTTCAAAGGAATGATGAGTTTTAAACCATGATAGTAGTTGACTATCAGTAATGGCACTATTAAATGAATATGGAATCGTGTATGTTTTTAAATAATAAAGTAGGTTGTTACTTTAATCTTAAAACATACACCTTAGCATTCCTTTATTACGAACCACAATCTTGATGAGTGGTGAACTCATGCGTGTTTCGTTATAATTCTTGATATAATCAGAATGGATTTTTACAGGGTATCAATCTAGTGTCTGCATGTTGGAATTATTAATTGAAACATGAACCAGGGGACATTCACTCAAATAAAACGTTTACAGTGATATCATCATTTCTAGATGTTTTACGAAAATTGGTGATTAAACTGGCGCCAGTAGTTTAATGGACTAGCTACCTATCAAGTCTTAACACTAAGATTAAATCTTCTGTGTTAATCACCACGTAGAGTGAAATGGGAGATCTAGAAAGAAAAACTAAGATAAGGGCAAACCGATAATTTTACCCTTTATTGCCCAGATGGCTATAATATGGTTCATGATAGAGTTTGAAATTGGAAATCATTTTCTCATAATTTTAAGTAATTCAAGAGTTCAATCAATTTTCTTTAGTAGAATGACATTTGGTTAATAAATCGGAATTAATTCTAATGAGATAAAATTAATTCTGGGCTTACTGGAGCTTGAATTATGTAAGTCCAATTAGATTCCTCACTTGGTTTCTAAGAAGGTTATCAAGGAAAGTAAGAAAAATAAATGTAGGTTATTTGAAAGAAAATGAGACAGCTTGGAGAGAAATGGAAGAATTGGATTCGGGCTAATAAAACCGGAACAATTTAATTAAGAGTTAATTAAATTAGGTCTTAAGCCTATAATTAAATGTTGGACTTACACTAATGAATTGTTAATTATAAGCCCAAAGGAACATTTAATATTAGGTTGGATTTTGATTTGATTAATTGAATTGAAACAAATGTTTTAAAACAAAATGGAGGGCAAAACCGAATTCTATTATAATGTAGATTTCGGTTTTGTAGCTAAATGGACAGCAACACTTTTAGCATTGAATTGCTAAATATAACATGAAGTTTTTTTAACATTCTTTTGATTAAAGAATGAAGTAATGCTCTTCATCATTAAAAGGTTAATGACTTTTTTTAATAACATAATTGGCCAACTCTTCTGGAATTCATTTTTTGAATGAATGGGTGCGTTGTTTTGCACTCTCCACTCACTTCCATAGTAAAACTTATGGTTTTAAATGAATGATAACTGTCCATCAATTTTTTGGTGCATCCCTCTTTGCATTCTTTTGATTAAAGAATGGAAGTGTGCACTTTTTTCTATCTATCTTCACTCTCTCCAAAACGTCCAAGGGTTGGACTTGTAAGGACACATTTTCGTTTAGCTTGGATAAAAAATTAATATGTGTGGAATTTTGTCTCTCTCCAAGCTCTCCAAAACCGTGGGCTATAGCAAATGACAATGTCTCATTTTTTGTGCTTTTTAATTAGTCAAATATAGCAAAGGATAGATCTCCATTATTTTTCTTCTATTTTTTCACAAAAGGATTTTGATAACCAAATTGTCCAAGAAGAACAAGTGGTTGATCGGATTGATTGAGGACACAGTAGCAAGGAGTCAAAGCTGTAGCGAGGAATCAGTAATATTTAGATCTAATTCTTATTTTATTTATTTTCTAAATGCCATATCATATATGGGTTTAAATTATGGTGATTTGGTTTTTACGCTTCCGCTATATTTTAATTTCGGAAAAAGTTTTTTAAATCTACTGTTTAGCTAAAGCAAACATGTTTTTGTTTTCGATCCAACAAATCCCTTATTATTTTCATCTCCATTTTAACTCAAAAACACCCATCAAATAGATCATACATTATTGTTCATCAATCATACAAAAACAGAACATCAATATATATTCATTCATCATCAACATTTCAGCATACTTTATTAACACCATTTTCATCACCACATTATCTTCAAACTATCATCCTAGTTCATCTCTTTTCAAGAACATCACATAAACATCCTTCTTAAGTAAAATTTCACCTTCATTATACACTTAATTCATAACCTTTTTCATCTACATAATAACTTATAACTCATGATTTTCCTACTCTTAAAAATAAAACATATATTTATTCTTCAATGCTCATCACTCAATCATCAACATTTTTGTACACTCTCATACACCATTTACTCTATAAATCATCCCTTAAACTATCATAAGTTATTTCTCATCATATACATAGGAACAAGACATCAATGTATACATTAGTTCATCAACATTCAAGCACTCTTTCTACTCCCTTATCACCATTAATTTATCTCTAAAATAGCCAATAAAACCCACATTTTTATAACTCCAGAACATAACATATATATCTTTTCATTCATCAATCCATCATCATATATGCTTTATTTAACAAATCAAGAAGAACAATATACTATTACTTGATTAGCTCCACTCTTCTTCAAAAATCACTTTGAAACCCTAGCCTCCAAGCTTTACACGATCATCAATCTTCCAAAGGAGAATAGGCTAGGTTTTTAGTAATAAGGTGAAGAAATAGCAAGAATCTTGTAGTAAAGTGAAAAATGATGGCAACTCAACATCGAGAGTAGGGTTGGTGAGAAAATGTCATGAATGGAGAAGGAGATGTGAAGAACAAAATGAAGGAGAGCATTTAACCAAATAATTAAAAATGAAAGACAAAGTGGTTGTTTTTCAGTTTAACATAATGAAGAGAGGTGTGTGGCAGGGCAAGTGACGCAAGTGACACATGTCACTTGCCACATGTCACCTCCTTGTGGTCTTCATTTGGCTCTTTTAATAACCAGTCCATTTGTTTGCCATTTTCTAATCCAATTGTCTCCTGATTTTGTATGACACTTGTCATTAAATCTTAATGTCACTTATCAATAATTTCTACTGCCATTTGACATTTAATTCTACTACCATTTATCAATAGTCTTGCCACTTGGCATTTTTCCTAGTCCAAAAATACTCGTAAATATCAGAAATTTCCTAAATTTTCACCAAAAATTCTAAATTAAATACTCACCAAATCAATTTTTAAGACATAACATTCACTATTCACATCATAATCACATTAAATCATTTATACCCCGAAATATGTCAAATAAGTGTATAAACAATCACTATAATGTGTACAAAAATCAAATTTGCATATGTATGTATGCTACTGTTATGTATGAGCATGAAATGCATTTCCTATTTTCTCAATAATATTTCTCATATACAGTTATCTAGGATGCTAACCCTTAGTATGGGAAAACATGATATTTCAACAGATTTAACTAATTAGAGTTTTTCAGCATGAGAAAGTAACTTATTAATGTAACATCCCGGTCCCACCTAACGGGTCGGATCAGGGAAACGGGTCTATGAGAAGACCAATGAGAGAAGTAAGG
>JAOTAY010000003.1:22794836-22829924 GCA_025629805.1 Erythroxylum baracoense | reverse complement strand
TTCCTCACGTTAAGCAAATCATCAAGGCTTAGAGTTTGGGGCGTGAATTATCGGTGACTCTAGTAGCCAACCGTGAGACGTGGATTAGTAAACAACAAATTGATCTAACGCTTCCATATAAGGTTAGTCCTTTGTATATTATTCTTCAAAAAGATTATAAGTCTTCTACCAGGGATATTTAGGATTTCAAGACTTATGACATATCTTAAATGTTATAATACACTTACGTTAATAGAATTGTTTCTTGTTTTAGTTAAGCCTACGTTAGAGTTTAATTGTTATTGATTGTGTGAGTATAAGCAATAAATTAAGTGTGAATAAATTTGATAGGCTTATATTTTTCATCTTATTTAATGTTATATTACTTGATATTTTACATCTTTATAAACAACAACAAAAACAACACCCAATATGAATTCCGCTGATACGTAGAATTTAGGGAGGTCCAATAGTACAATGCCTTACTCCTAACTAGTAAAGAGATTGTTTCTAAATGACTCACATGAAAGAAAGAAATGAGAGAAAGAGAGAGATAGAGAGAGATAGAGGGGGAGGCAGGGACAAAAGATAGAGCTAGAGAGAAAGAGAGAGAGAGAGGTACAACAAGAGCCATACTTTATAGCATGTTTAATATAAATTTTATGGTATTTTACTATATTTGGTTCATTATTTAATAGGTAATATGTTTGAAGAAAAAATATAAATTTAAGTGTAATTTTATTGAACATTTTTGTAATCGATGAGTTTTATAGTAATTTGGAAGATAAGAAAATGGACAGCAACTTTGTAGAAGACATCAGAAGTCAAATTTAGCTAGCATATATTGAAAAGATAAGAAGTTGGTAGAAAAGGGTATGACAGGAGCCAAACTTGCTAAGGAGACAGACATTTTTCTTTACAAAGTGCAGAGAGGTTGAGAAGTATGGATGTCAATGGGTCGGGTCGGGCTTGGGCCGAAAATGGCGATTGGCCTAGCCCGCCTATATTTTTTAATATAAAAAATACAAAACGACGCCGTTTTGTTGGGCCAGGCGCTGGGCCGGTCCGTGCCCTGCATGGGCTGACTATGGTCGGCCTGCGGCCGGGCCCGGGCAGAACTCGGCCAGTTTTTGGCCCAGGTTTGGTGGACCATGGTAGGCCCGTGGCCAGCCCATGGCTCGCCAAAAATGGGCTGGGCTGGGCCGGGCAGGGTCGGAATTGACATCCCTATTGAGAAGTAGAATAAGACTGTTGACGGAGTGGAAGATGAGGTCAACAACTAGGTTCGTCATTCTTTTACAAAGAAAATTATATAATAAAATCAATATTAATTACAACTTAATAGGCACCACTTATACACTATCTTATAATAAACAAAAGTTCTAGAACAAAATCAACACCGGTGTGGATCTTGGTCTAACAATTCTCGTACAAATTATTAAGATGTATTAGTTCTTAAGTTTAGGTACTCTAGGAATTTTTTTTTTGTAATTTTAACTATAAATACTCTTATTAAGTTTAACCTAAGAGACTTTTGGAAGGTGTTTGACAACCACCTTATTTTTGCATTTATAGTTTTAATCTTTCTTAGCTTTAAAAGAGGATTGGGAGCATGATTAGAGAAGTTTGCGACAACTTCTGCAATTATTTCCTTCTATTGCTTCCCTTACGTTGAGATTGATTTGCTTGTGTTTTATTTTATTATGTTTAGTGGTTAGAAACCTTAGTTAAAGTTAAGGACGTAGCTTGTAAATGATATTTTAATTATTAATATACTTTTTGGTTATTTGTTGGTTAAACTTTTCTCTTTATTCTTAATCATAGATTTGTAAGTGGCCATCAAAAATTCAATATTAAAGATTATATGAAGGATTGGAAGATAAAATATGTTATGTATAGTAAGAAAATAAACATTTTAGCCCTAAAAAATGAAAGTATCCTAAATAATAGTGATAACCAAATAGATTAAATATAGTTAATGAATTTGATTATGTTAAATTCTATATTGAGAAGCGGTAGTTATGTAATTAGATATACCTTTACAGCTTGAGAGGCGGAATATATACTTTAAGGTGTCGTTCGGTTCTATTTCTATTTTTTAATTGTAATTTTCAATTTTCGTTTTCAATTTTCAGTTTCTATTTTTCTTTCAAATAAAAAAAACTCGTTTAGTTGCTAATGTCAATGTAATTATATTTTTATCACTGATAATAATTACATATTAGATAAAACTTAAAGAAAAATTCTTTTTAATTAAAAAATTTATTTTAATATCTTATATAATATTTATCAACAAATTATTAATGAAATTAGTTTTATTAAAATAATTAATTTATAAGTTAATTTTTATTTATAAATTAATATTTATTTAATTATATTAACAAAGCTCAGAAAAAATGTGTCAAATTCTCAATTCACGTTAGAATTAAGATTTCGATCTCTTAAATTAGACACGTTCCAGCTAAAAGCTAGTCGAACTAGAGCCTCTTTTATGACTTAATAAATTTATTCTAGCTTAACTAAAGGGGTACTTATCCATTGGAATCTTTCCATCTAAAAGAGGTGGGGTTCTAGTCCTTCATTTGATGTCGATCATTGATTAGAAATAAAAATCTTATGATTAAATTTAACTTATTTAATTAAATTATTTGTAATTTTTATTTTAAATAATATATTTAATTGATAATAAATCAAATTATAAAAAACATAAATTTTTAGAAAAAACCAAAAATTTAAATAAACATATTTTTATTGGATTTGAAAACAAAACCAAAAACTAAAAATAAAAATGAAAACAAACAAGCTAAGTTAATCGTTATTTCAATTTAGATAATCAATCTTATCTAATAATTATAATTTCGTGAACATTGAAAAGCTAGCATTTTATATGTTAAATTTTCTTCTTCAATTTATTTGAATTATTTTTATTAATTTAATGAATTAGTTATTTTTGTAATCTTTCAGTTTATTTAGTTTTATTGTTTAACTAAAATTAATAATTATAATAATATAATTCATATGAAATCGGTATTTTAGATTTACTCATACTTTTAATAATACATAATCTTTATTTGTGTTTTTGGATTGCTCTAACCTTGAGATAGAGAGCCATCTACGTTTAGTAGTTTTTGTCTACTTGATTCTTTTATGCTTTTTGGGCCTTGCAGTGTTGGCCTTTGATGGTGCAATCGTTTTGTCTTTACGCGCACACACTTCAATTCTTGTTTCCGTCTGATCAACTACCAGCATCTTTTTCATCAATATCTGTACCTACATATGTACATAATTAAACTAACATTAGATTCAGCTTATAATGCATTTTTTTTTCATTTTTAGGCATCGGAATAGACGTGAAAGGCATCATATTCGTTTTCATTCAAATTTGGTAGCTAATTAATGTTCTTGTTCATGACTCTTACCAAACATCATTTAGAGAATTAATGCGTCTGCTTCTAAGACATCGTATTCTGTCCAACCAACTATCGCATACTGTTATTATTCATACTGAAAGTTAAAAGATGCAAATAGTAAAAGACATACCAGGATCGAAATAATAAGCTAGGACAATATTTCGAGCAGGATCATCATCATGATCATGATGATATGACAATTTTTTAATTTAAAAGTCTAATTTAACATATATACTTGCACGCATAAAGTGTAGATGGTTACATTGAATAACAAATATATGATAAATAAAATTACAACTTGAGTTCAAAATATTGAACCAACTATACAAGTTTTAGTGCTATATATGATAAGAAATCATTCGTTTTAAAAGTCTTTAAGTTACCAGTAATATATAACTGCTGAAAAGGGACTGGAAAATTCATTTATTCACTGACTAGGAAGTAGGGATCTTAGGGCTTCACAGCTTAAAATATCAGCAAAATAAGACTTCTTGTACTATGGAATTGGAAAGTAAGCCAGAAGATAACCTAGCTAAGACTACTTCCAATTGTACTATGCAGAATTGAAGGGCCCTCCACTAATTCAGAATTCAATAGACTGAAAATTTTGGTATGTAAAAAATGCCTTCTTGCGAGTTTTGATACTAGGGAACATGGCCGATCCAAAGACAGTCGGATTGCTTCTCTTTGGAGCTGTTCGTTGCCAGAGTAGTCGGCGCCATAAATTCTCTTACCGATCATTATAGATGCTTCTCTCTTATCCTATATATATCATTTTATTTTTTGCGTAACAAATTAAAAGGAATGCCTTTTAGTTGTTATAATTACGAATTGTGATAAGTACGTAAGGTAATTAGGAAAATTGAAAAGCTTTCACTTCCAGGTTTTTGATATGGTGAGTAGGAAGTTAATATGAGCCTGTGACATTAATTTGCTCGCAAGATTCAAGTTCACTCTCAATTATAACTAATTAAACAGTGGGAAAAAGTATAAGGTTTTGTTTCTTCAATTCTTCGTGGGGTTTGAAGTAGATATGAAATTACTCCATTCGGTTCTCAAAACAGCAAGTATGGCTTTTGTAGGCTCCATAGCATTTAACATATACTGAAATGATAATTTTTTACGTGAGATGTTATCAAAACCTTTGAAAATGTCTCTTTCTCACCCGATATTATCACTCATCACCCCATACCGATGGGTTAGTGTTGGAGGGTAGTAGATAAAAGCCAACCCCACCCTATAAATGTTTCTCACATGGATCCTTGGTCGCCATTTTAATTTTGATATATTCCCTACTCGCCATTTTTTCTAAAAACCCTGATTATACCACCAAATTCAAACACTTAAAAACAATAAGAGACGAGAGAAAAAAAGTAGTTGAGATGTACTTACTTATGATTGTTGCGTTGTTGGTGATAGTTGAATGCTTCACATTTGGCACATCGAACTCTAGCTAGCTATTGGTGTTTAGATAACACTAGATTCGGAAGTTAGATGAGTTTTGATGGTACAGTTAGTCACCATATATTAAATTTAACAAACTTTCAAACACTCCGCAGAAAGAGAAGGGAATTTTTAAAGGCGAATTGGTTTACAAATGAAAGTTAAACGTAACCAAGAATTCAATGATCCCTGCAGCACTACATTTATTGCATGCTAACAAACGCCTTTTTTTTATTATTTAATGGTTAAAAAGGTGAGGAAAAGTCTTTGGATGGAGAAATAGATGCTTCACCATCTAAATTATTACCAAATTAAGCTAGAAAAAAATTCTACCCGATCATACGTCATTAGTTTAAGTTTTACTACTTTCAATAATATATTCTCATAACTTTAAACACTGGCAAAAAGCCATTTTGAAGAACCGAAGAAAAAACATATCTACTTGTCAATAAAAATTGATTAATTCCCATAGTTACGAATTCTTTTCAAAAGGCTTAGCCATAAATTAACTTTGTTTATTCAAATCCTTATGAACAAGCAAAATCTTGATCCATCAGTATTAATGATATCATGTCATGCTGTACCATCAAAAAATATTCAAATTTTACGTTTGTTCTCAACTTACACTAATTGCATGCTTATAAGCTATTCGTGAAACTTTTAGTTATATTTGCATATAGTCTATAATTTTTATCCAATTTTTCGCAATTGTGATATAATTTATAGTCTATTCTTTAAAGGAAACTTTAACTTATAATATAATTATATATTCGTATCCTTATTAATAGTACATTATCAAACTTTAATCTCACAAGCAGTGTTATAATTGCATTAGCTTGTTTCTCCACTTTACCTGTCTTAAAACGGAAGGAAATTTTCATAGAGGTTTCAGGAAGTGTACACAAAAGAATGAAGTTTTTTTCAACCAAAAAAAAAAAAGAAGAAAAGGAAGAAGTCTTCTCTTTAGCAGTGTTCAATTATGGTTGGGATAGAAGAACTTGAAAAGGAATCGTGATAAAACAAGAAAAAACAATTTGCAAATCAAAATTTTTAATCATATGAAAACATTAAAGCTATGATTACTTCCCTAATTCCCTCAACCAGTTTTTATTCAATGATGTACTCATTTATCTTTATAATACAAGAGAGATATGGATAATCTTCCATCTAAAAACATTTAATAGGGCGTCCAAAAGATGGAAGCTTTGTTTTCAAAACCTGTCCGTTAGGCTTTAACAGATTCCCAATAAGAAGTCAAGAACCATGACAACAGCAGTTGAGGATTCGTCTTATATTATCCCAACTTATCAAATCGAAAACCCATTTTCATTGTGTTTGAACATGAACAAAGAACCAAGTGTCTTCTCTATTCCCACGGCTAGCTAGCTACTATCCCTGGTGGACAATTCCAAACTTGGTTTAATAACTCTCCATTAATTTTTTGAAACAAACTGTACAAATCTTTCGTCACGCCGGCCGTTATCTGTCACCTTGGTGGCAGATCAACAAGCCTTTAATGGTCCGTCAAAGGACTAAAGACAATGCGCTTTATATATAGCCAACTTCCCGAACTCATTTACTTCACATCCCAATTAATACTGCTACACTGCTACTTAGCCATTGCACTCCCAGACTAAACTGCTATTGCTCCTGGGGGGTTTCTCGAAAACCAAAAATGTCTATAACCATTCCACCGCTTCACGATTCTTGTGTCATTTTAGGCCTTGTAGTGGCACTACTTGCAAGTGTTGCTCATGAGGCTGAGGCAGCAAGGGCCTTCTTTGTTTTCGGTGACTCGCTAGTTGACAATGGCAATAACAATTACCTTGCAACCACGGCTAGAGCTGATGCACCGCCGTATGGGATCGACTATCCAACCCATCGAGCCACTGGTCGCTTCTCCAATGGCCTTAACATCCCTGACCTTATAAGTATGATCTTTGTTTCTGTAGAGACATTGTGTTAAGTTAAATTCTTTTACCATTTATGGGTTTCTTTTGTACATCTTTGACTAATACATGTGTTTCCTCAGGTGAGGCTATTGGATCAGAACCTACCTTGCCTTACTTGAGTCCTGCTCTCACAGGCGAAAGGCTCCTTATTGGTGCCAATTTTGCTTCAGCTGGAATTGGAATCCTCAATGATACTGGAATTCAATTTGTAAGTCCATTTAACAACTTAATTAGCACTAATTATGTACAAAATTAACCTTAACCATTAAACATTAAGCATTAACTTTCCTCAAATGTAGCCACCAAAAGTGTTAAACTAAAGGTTGTGCGAGTGGTTTGTGGTTTGATTTATTTCTTCATAATTCTATTTTTGCAGCTAAATATAATCAGAATCTTCAAACAATTGGAGTACTTCCAACAATACCAGCAAAGGGTCAGTGCATTAATTGGACCAGAGCAAGCTCAAAGATTAGTTAACGAAGCACTAGTCCTAATGACCTTAGGTGGAAATGACTTTGTGAATAACTACTATTTGGTGCCCTTCTCAGCAAGATCTCGCCAGTTTTCCCTCCCGGATTATGTTGTCTATCTCATTTCGGAGTATCGCAAAATCTTAATAGTAACATTACTATCTCACTTTTCACTTAAATTGCTTATTTTTGCTTTGAACATTGTAAGTGTCCAACTTCCTTTGCACTCTTTTTTTACTCACTACTGCTTTAAATGTCATTTGCTATCGCACTTCCATTTTATATATTTTTTTGATATTGTAACTAAATTGCAAAATCATGTGGTATATGCAAGACATTGCTTTAGAAACGAAGAAAGACAAGTGAATTGATTCATTTGATAAGGAAAATTTTCTACCCTTTAATTAGATGGAGTATTAAAGTAGGTTTCACCTAAACTTTGTACGAAACTTCCCAGTAGAATTAATGGGCCTGGGGTCACATTTCTTCAACAACTTTATGAGGAGTTCTGCATGAATTTGTCGAAGAAGGTAAGCTTAGTTTATGGCATATCCTGTGTCGGGGTGGTGAGTCCGACCGACAGGTGATTGTTGTTGTGAAATGATTCTTATTAAAAGCGTTGGTCGAATTCATGTGCACAGAATGAATCTTTCTCTCTCTCTCTTCTTTATAAGCTTCAGAGTCTTGTCACCTAATTGTTTTTTTTTTCTGAGCTAAAATGCCTCCATTAATGACGAATGCTGTTTATAGTACATCATATGGGCGCTAGTTGGTAATTTGAGGAAAATGATGGTGAGGTCAAAGAACTTTATTTACGCAGCTTGACACTAAAGTTTAAAGTTTTAAATTTTTGATTCACAATTGCATTTATGGTCATTAATGTTACGTTTACATTTACCATTACATGTGATTACAGTAACTCTAGTATCAATATAGAATTGTGCGGTGGACTTTATGTACTTTTGACAAGTTTAAATATTCATTTAAGCAACATACTAATTTTCATATTTTTCAAAAAAAAAGTTGGAAATTTTCATTTGAACGAGATACAAATTTTTACTGAAGTCAATCTTCTAATTTTGATATCTATATATTGGGATACCTTTGCTTGTAGGAATAAAAGTGAATTCTCATGATCTAAATAAGAATAGTTCTCTTTTGCTTTTCCAAAAAGAATAAAAAAAAATGATCTTTTGAAAATGCAGAGACTCTACAACTTGGGTGCACGTCGAGTTCTGGTGACTGGGACTGGACCATTGGGTTGCGTTCCCGCAGAATTGGCCATGAGAAGCAGGAATGGTGAATGTGCAGTTGAACTACAAAGGGCAGCTGCCTTGTTTAACCCTCAACTTGTGCAAATGATAAATGAACTCAACAGTGAAATTGGGTCAGACGTCTTCATTGCAGCAAATGCATACGAAATGAACATGGATTTTGTTAGTAATCCCAGAGCATATGGTACTCCAAATTCCCTGATCTTTTCAATAACATACGCAGTGATACACACACACACACACACACACACACACACACATATATTCCCTCTATTGTTAGTGATATATTCATATCCATATATCTTCCAATCCTAAGGAAGACCTCATATCAGTAAAGCTATTTAACGTAGCATAACCTAAAATTTTGACCATGTATATTGAATGACTATGGATGAATATACTTAAGTATAGCTGCATAACATTAATCAGGAAACGCGCATTAGATTGCATGCAACTACCTATCCTGTAGGTAAAGAAGACAAGAGAGCAAATGACATTAAATAGGGGAAACATCTTTGGGACCCTCTAACGTAAATGTCATGGTATGACTGGTTCTGTCCTTTCTATCCTTAAATCGAAAGGCTGGCTGGTTCACTTTCTCTTGTTCTTAAGTGAATGCAGAATCAGAAGCGGTCCATATTTATAGCAGTCAAGTTTCCCTTTACATTTGCACAAAATTTTCTCGTATATTTGCACTATATCAACATCTAAATTTCTTGTCTAGTCTATTCTAGTATGTATTACCTTTTTTATTATTGTGATAGGGTTTCGAAGAAAGAGGGTATAATACAGTAGATAGATATAGAATACATGAGTTCGTTCTAACATACGTACGCATTTTTTGGAATGCAGGATTTGTTACATCTAAGGTCGCGTGCTGTGGACAAGGACCTTATAATGGGATTGGACTTTGCACAATAGCCTCCAATCTCTGCCCTAACAGAGACATCTACGCTTTCTGGGATCCATTCCACCCATCTGAAAGGGCTAACAGGATCATCGTTCAACAAATCGTAACAGGCAATACCAAGTACATGAACCCCATGAATCTCAGCACCATCATGGAGCTGGACTCGAGGACTTAGAACCATCTATATATAGCTAGTTTATGAACAACCTTTGTTCTGCATTCTAGCTCTAGTTAATTTTGGATTTTTCTGCTCAAGTTCGTAGTAAAATTTTACAAATGTGACTCTGCATCGTCGTATTATATATTTTCATGTGTTGGCTGATGTGCTGTTGACCATCAGCTAGTCTCTGCTTAATAATGGCAAGAAAATCGTTTCAATTGTTTAATTAAATTGGAAGTTTGATGGGAAAATAAGGATGTGACAAGATAATAGTTTCAGGTCAGTTGTGCTGGGTATCCTAATTAATTACTTACGTGTACAAGGCATGAAAGCTATATTTTGTTCTAAATACACTAGGCGGTAGTGTACATGCAAGTTATATTAATTTATTAATATTTTGTTACATGTGATATGTGATGTGGTTGATCTTTCTCAAAACTTGAAGTTTGATCGGAATAATGATTTAGGGTGCTTGCACTCGACTTTAAAAAAGTAGCATGAATATAAAGACAATAGCGAAAAGCTCAATACAAATGGCTCCTTGCCTCTTGCTCACTCTCAAAGTGATTGAGCCCATCAAATCTTAGTACGCTTAGAGAAGCCTATCTGGCCCATAACGAACCACATATAGAAAAGCCTGCAGAGCAAACCTTTTTAGGTCGAGTCATCAATTTAAGTAAAAGGATGGTCCGTTTATTTGCGTCTCTCTTCCAGAGTTCTTCTTCCCCAAACAACAGTTGGGTTGTTTTTCCATCATTTTGTTCCGTGTGTCTTTAAATCGAACTTCTGATTCAGATCCTTGAAAATACAAATGTCAATAGATGAAAACCATGATATTTTAACTCGCTAAAATGTAATGGTGCCAGTAAAATATGAAAAATTATGATCAATGGTAAACTTATTTAAAGGGGATCGAAATATCTTCAAAAAAGCTAGTGGCCGGTGAATATTAGTTGTGTAGAAGGATTCTTGAGTAGTACAAATAGGAGTCGTCCTCCTTTCTGTTAAAACAAGTTAAGATAAATTGAATTGGGTACTAGCTATAAGTAATACCCTCTCTTCAATTAAGAGTGGCTTTCTCATGTTTGAGTTCTTACTAAAGTTCTTGTTAAAGATTTCAAAGTTATCTCATTTTTTAGTAGAGTGTTGGATCCTTCCATAATTATGAGTTATCAAATATTTATTTGTCTCATAATACCTTTATTGAAAAATTATAAATGTTGGTCATGCATGGGAATTGAAGTCTTCAATGTAAATTCAAAAGGATGCATAAAAAATGTTTGGTTATATATAGGAAAATATTTTCAAACATTGGAAATCTAGAATATCTAATGAAGACCTTTGAAAGAATTTATAAGCCCTATATAAATAGAGGAGAAGAGATTTGTTTCATAAGATTAATATACAACATAAGTAAAAGACACTTTAGAGAATGAAAAGCTTGAGAAAAAATCTCCAACTTCTCGTGTGTTTAAGGGACCACTACAAATTGGTGAGATATTAAGCATTGTAATACATCTTAAATAATGAGAGGACACTACATCAACGTAGACCTTTTTCTACGTTTTCTTTTTACTACGATTTCAAAATCATAGCTAAAAATTAGCATTTAGTGACGATTTAAAAAATCGTGGCCAAAGATTATGCCTTTTGCGACATTTTATGAAATCGTCGTTAAATGGCAAGCCTTTGGCAATGATTCAATAACATTGTCGCCAAATGATAAGCCTTTGGCGACGATTTATCGAAGCCTTTGGCAATGGTTTACAATTTTTGTCACCAAAAGGTAACTCTTTGATGATGATTTTAATAAACTAGCAGAAGGTACAGTGAATGATTTCTATATACAGTATGGATCATTAAATTAGAAGAATCGCATGTGCCATGTGTTTCACCTAAGGAATAAACAGTATAGAACAATCACATTAATTTTTTCATAATCCTTTAAAAAATTAAATCCTAAACGCTTGAAAAGCTAAATCAAATGATATAAGGAACACAAATTCAAACATATGCATATCCAATTGAATGACTTCATCGTCACAATGAGTAGACATAGTTTTTGCAATCAATAACTGCTCCAAAACAATCAATTTTTCTAATCTTCTATAGACTGTCGGGACATCACCACCACCTTCATTTTCATCTACGTTCTCTTGAAGATTCGAGGAAGCTTTACATAACACATACTATATACAATCACACATTCATCTAATAGCTTCCTAACATAAAATGAGATATAGATAGTAAAGAAAGAGAGCTAATTCAGATGATACTAAAAATCTCAAAGAAGAAGATTGGTCATTAAAGGCAAACAGAGATGAGACTTTGATGAGCAGATTTATTGTGTATTGATTTGTTCTTTGGTAGGGAGAATTCTACCAAATACCTTCCATCGGAGCTTATTTTTGCCATCAAAAACTATCTGTCACGTCGAAATTTTGGGATGGATTTATGTTAATAGTTTTATTTTGAAAAGTTAGTAGAAACAAAAACAAGTCATAGGTATAACCAAGTTGTTACAACAAAGTGTAACTCCCTTCTTCATCTTTGTAAACAATTATATATAATAGATCACCATCTCTCTTATGGGCCTTCTTCTTTACTATAACCTTTATCATTACTTATCATAGCTTCTTCTTCCCTAATTATTCCTTACACAATATTCAAACAATTAGCTTGTCTCTAATCTCTTATAAGTATAAATGCCATCATATCATTATAGAACACAATTCTTCATTTCTAACCCTTAATGATAATTCACTTTCCCTAACATAAATTATTGCATATGTTGTAAGTAAGAAGGGTCTTCCTAGGATTAGAGACATTTCTTCTTCTTCATCAATATCTAGAATATAACTATTTATTAGGAATAGGAACCTACCAATTCTTACCATTACATTCTTCTTAACATTTGTAAGAATTTTCAATAGAATTATAAACAAGATGTAAAATTTTCTTAGTAAGTTTTCATAAACAAATCATAATCTTTTGAACATTGCATGAGACATTATATAAATACTTG
Organism: Erythroxylum baracoense; assembly: GCA_025629805.1. NCBI lineage: Eukaryota > Viridiplantae > Streptophyta > Magnoliopsida > Malpighiales > Erythroxylaceae > Erythroxylum > Erythroxylum baracoense. The sequence goes on along the minus strand of JAOTAY010000003.1, from coordinate 22,817,301 downwards.
CTCATATATTCTCTAATGAGTTATTACCACCAATTGTGCATGAAATTGCTTTCATTCTAGGAGGACTTCAAGATTGCTTTCAATTGATTTTAAATCTACAATCTTCTCTTCAAGGTACTCCTTTTCTAGATCTTCTTCTTTCGATTCTTTTTTTAACTCCTTATAATACTAGTATCTTCCTTCTTGATTGCCTAAATTAATCTATTAAGGTAACAAATTATTGGTTTATAATCTATTAATGATGTTCTTACCTTTCTCTCCTTTTCATCTTTATTTTTGGTTAACTCCTTATCCATCAAGGAAACCTCCTTCACATGCTCCTTAGGGTTGGATATGGTATTAATAAGTAGGTTGCCTTACGATCTCTCTACAATCACCTTAGTCAATGGACACATTTGAACTTTACGATTTCTTATTAAAGTTTCATAATTTTGTAATTGAGAAGTAATTTCTTATATGATGTCTCTCATTATATCTTGCAAAAGTTCACTATTTCTCTTTCTATAAAGGTTATTAAATATATGGTGGGGATTTTAGGAGTTATTGATTTCTCTAAGAGAAATTAAGATGATTTCTCATCCCAAATTATAAGTCTTGCTATATGAGTTATTTTTTTTAGAAGCTTACCATAAAATCAACTTATTCTATTGATTCCGCCATATGATTCCCAACTTTCCACTTTATTAGTTAATACCCTAGCTTATATAATTGACAACTTATAACTTGAGTTGTTCCTGATGGAGAGCTCAAATAGTCTACTTTTCTCTCTATCACCATTATCTGTGTTGCTAATGCAAGTATGACATCTATATGGATCCCAATAAATCTATTTGTTCTCCCCCTTCTTGACTGCTACTAGTAATTGCTTATAGGCAACTTTTTTATCAACAATAGAGTAGCCTATGGAGTCTTATTATTTAATTTTCCACCTATTATAGCTTTTATCATCTACCTTGTAATGTTCATTAGACCATTATAAAATTTATGGACTTACATCTATGTTGGAAGGCCATGGTGTGGGCACTTCCTTAGTAGATTCTAGTATTTCTCACATGTCTTATTTAATGTACCATTATCGAATTGTTGAAAAGAAGCGATATTGTTCCTTATGATAGGTTTTTAAGATGGTTAAAACTATTTTTATAATGAATTTCTCCACAAATTATTGTCAAAGTGTTGATTGATCTGTTTGATAATACTTTTAACGAATGCATTACGTGATCCTTTAGTGTGAATAAAAATAGCCTTAGCTTAATGGCATCTTTTATCACCCAAGAATTTGATGATGTTATTAGGATCCTTATTAGGTAACCAATCAAATTGTATATTATGTTAAACAATCTTAATCATATTAAGCTTAATCTCAAAATAATGAGTATTTATCTCCAACTATGTGAAAGTTTGAATCTAATTCCATAAGAGACAATTTGGCATAATCCATCATAGTTCTCTTTTATTCTTCCATCCTTTCATGTTGTAATTATATTGTATATTTAAGTTCTTACTTAGTCCACTCTCTTCAACCTCAACACAAAGTTCAATTAAGTTATGGATCTTTTTCAAGAAATACAAATTATCGATTACTTTTCATATACATTACAATCACTCCTAAAATCGGAATAAATATAATATAATATAATATATAATATAATATAATATATAACAAGTCAAACATAAATAAAATAAGAAACCAACATCTCAAGACTAGAAAAATAGTCAATAGGTGCTAAAATTAGTTGCCTCCTCAATAATAGTGTCAAAAACTTGGTAAGTGTATAATTCATATATACTATTAATGTCATCAAGGTTTTCGCAATTATAAATCAATCACTCACTAGTTTTCTCAATTATAAATCTATTACTCACTAACTTTTAAAGGTGGTGAGCGAGGCAGTGCGACCTAGAAAATCAAGCAAGACATCACGGGTGGCGTAACCAGTCTATCCCAGCGACCTAGCGAGGGTGGCGCGATCTAGAGATGACCCATCTATATCCAGCGACCGAGCAACAGAGTCGTGACCTAGAGGCGAGACCCAGTGATAGCGGCGAGAGGGTGAGCTAGTGAGGCGATAGCGAGACAACCCAGTGACAGCGGCGTTAGGGGGAGATAGGTGGCAATGCGTGTAATCTGTGGAGGTACGCAACGATCCAAATCTAGAGAGTGAAGTAGCGACTACCCAGATCCAAATATGTACGAGCCACGCGAGCTTTGATAAATTTCATATGAGACCTATGCGAGCTTCATTCAACTATCTACGACCCAAATATCCTTGACCCACGTGACCTCCATGGCAGTAGATGGGGTGCCTTCACCCTTGTCCACGGAAGATTTTCCTATGCTTACTCGAGAGGTGGGTCAAAAAATTACATCCAGAAAGGGGATAAGTTCACCTAAAGCTTCAGATTATCAGAAATCCTCCCCCAATAATAGCCCTTAGACAAAGAAAATTCAATTACAGTAGCCTAAGATACAACTAAAATACTACCCAGACATCATAAAGGATGGTGTCGTCAGTCCACTGATCGAATTATTGCAATCCAAAGTGAGGGCTTGGTCTATTGCCCTAGTTGGCTCTTTCTGTAGCAAGAGACTCGCATTTCCAGTAATCAATGCCTAAACCACTGCAAGATGGGGTAAGAAAGGTTTGGAAAAAAATTTACTCATAGATGATGGCACTATTCTGTTTAAATTTACTGCTAATAGTAACTTGAATGAAATACTAGAAATGGGACCTTTGCATATAAGGGGCCAACCCATGTTTAAAAACCTGGGATAACATTTGACAGGGAATGTGTGTAATTTTTTTCCTATGTGGGTGTATTTTCATAATCTGCCTCTAGAATTTTGGACAATTGAAGGATTGAGTTTTTTAGCAAGTTCTTTAGGTAAGCCCCTTAGTATGGGCACTTAAACATCTTGATGATCGTTTACAAATTCTCAAGTTAGGTGAAACAGGGGAGATTGTGTCATCTAAAGTTAAGGCAACATATCCCTAGAAGCCTCAAAACTCAAGCAAGGAATGAGTTCCTACAGGAAAATGTTTTCAAACTGGATGACAGGATGAGTTATTGGGGGTTGAATCTTCTCCAGTCGATAATGATGAGGCTTTGGATGTACAAGTTAATGCTAATGAGAATCTGGGTAACTCAAAAATAGATACTCCAAATCCTGAAGGTGAGAAGCCCAATAAAGCATCTGGACACACCTCTTGGGTCAAGGAACATGATAACCAAAAAGATGTAACTACTACACAAGATTCACAATCAATGGAAGAAGAGATAAATGATGAACCCGGTTTACTGGATCATGGTCCAACAAGTAACTTGTTGCTGATACAACCAGAGAATGACAGAGTTGTCGAGATAGTAGAAAGGTTTCATGATAGTTCCCCTAATCCTAAAAGAAGATTGACTCGAAGGAAAACAAAAAAAGGGATATTCCCCTTAAATGATCATTCTCACATGGAATACAAGTGGGTTAAATGACCCTATTAAATAGTCTATGGTGATAGAATTAGTAATGGATAGGAAGCCAATTATGGTAGGCTTATTTAAGATAAAAATAATTCAGAACGGAATGTCCTTTTGGGTGTTTAATGGAAGACAATTACTAATCATTCACATCATTATAATGGTCAGATTATCTGTTTATATAATTCAAAACAAATGGAGGTGACTCGTTAAAGTCTAGTGAAGTTGAAGTTAGATCAAGCAGATAATATAATAAAGTAGATAGTGCAACTTTTATGGTCAACAACACACAACAGACACATAGCCAAGTTGATTTGCCATAATTAATTGATGTACTCTATCTTTATACCTATTAAAGGATTCTGATCTTGTAGGCAGATTAGGTGACTCATTGTAATGATGTTTTGTAGCTTTTGCTAGTATTAATATAATTCCTTTTTATTTTTTTAAAAAATATATCTTTCATTAGTAAGTAATATAATGGTAAGCAGGGTATCAATATTATGAGAAAGCGGTATGGGTAGAAAATTCTAACACTATTAACTAGTCTATGGGTAAAAAAATAAAAAAGATAGTCTTTATAATTTTTACAATAAGGAAACACAAAATAAAGCTAAACCTAATATAACATTTGTAGCTAGGAAATAAATGTTAAGACAATTAATCAAAAAAGAATGCAATCAAATAGCTATTTTTAGAATAATAATTCCTTTAAAAGTAATTTTACTTTAAGATTTAATTTACCTGTACTATATATTCTCTAAAATGACAAGACTTCTTAAATACTAAAATTATGTTCTCTCAAACAAAACTCACTTCAAATTGGATTGGTTAGTATGTACCTCTTCCTATGCTACCATCCTTTTAAATGCATGACACTATAAAATATCATAAAGTTACCCTACTATTAGGAGCATCACGTAGGTTTCTTTCGAGCACCCTATTTAACCCCCTTTAACTAAGCAACTCATAATCAGGCGCTCTCGAGTCATATAAAATTAGATGTAAATGACAACATAAATAAATCAACAATAAAAAATAACAAAGACAGTTTTTTCAAATATATTCCATTTCATAATCAATTTAAATCAATTCATACAAAAATAACTAATTAATAGGGTATTTCCTATTTAAACATAGAAAAAGTATTTAATCACTAAGCATGTTCAAAATAATGAAATCAAAATAAAAAATAGAGAAATAATAATAGAAGCAAATATAGATGAACTATCTAAATCTGTTGATAGCTTAATCCACTAAGATGATGACTAGATCTTGATTATCTAGTTTAAAATAACTTTAAATTGATTTTCTAAATGGTGGAGTAGCCTTTTAATGATTGAGCTAAGCTTTTGGAGAGAAAAGGATGTCTCCTGGAAGTGATTCTCTAAAAGATGACCAAACTCTCCATCCTATCTTAAAAATTAATGTTTTCACCCTTATATATTTTGTTCTACCAACATAGGCATAATCTATTCCCATAGTTGTGGCCTCGATTATAGGCTTCACTAGGTTGTTTAGGTGATAGATATAGCCTTTAGAACAATCTTATCTCTAAATTGTCGATCTTGCTATTTTTATTAAGTGAATATGTAGCCTATGACACGGTTGTGTCTCTCAATCATGGATTACATTATTTTCTTGATAATTTGCACATGATCTTTTACATGATTATGGGACTTTCTACATTTAATCCTTCTAGGACAGTAATTGGCATCAGGCATGGGCTAGACCATGTTTCTCTAAAAATTGTGAATTTCTTTATATCTTTGCTTGGAACTATCTTTAATTCTTGAATAATATTATCTTAATATTTAATTTGCATAGTTATATAAAAATAATAAAAATAAAGTAAAACAAGGTAATATATCATTAAAATCAAGCAAAATACATAATAAAATATATGTATAATTTATGCATATCATATGTATAACTTCTCGAAACTCTTGATTTTGTTATTTGACGTTTTTCTAAATCTAATACTTGAAGACACTTTAAGTGTATCATTTGACATTTTGCAAGTACGATGTTACCAGACTTTTTGAGTGTGTCATTTAAAGACTTTTTGTAAGTTTGATGTTTTGAAATTCTTTGAGACAATTGTTTTGCAACAAGCTCAGTCTGATTTGACTAAACTTAGTCCTTTTTTATTTCAAACTTTAGGTTGGGCTCATGCCGGGTCAAGCCCAAAAGATCATATGTAAAACTACTTATTTTGTTATTTTTACATTAAAGTAATTGATTTAAAATTTAAATAATTAAAAAGAAAATTAGAAAAAATGTTGACATTAAGTCATAAGTCCTAACCTATTCAGGCCTTAGGTAATTACTGGGTCAAACTTGGGCCAAAAAGAGACCGAGCTGAGCCCAACTTAGTGCTACCTTTATTTAGAACAAAAGATTTTGAAATGAATATTTGTGTACACTTGAAACCGAACTTTATCACTAGAAAACAAGTGATTTACAATTTTAAGAACTGTAAATTCTGAAGGGATGGTCATTCTATGTTTTAGGGACTTCTGAGTCGTCCAAACTTTCCAAGTATGTATGTCTAACTTTAGAGCTAGCTTTTCTCTGGCTTCTAGTCTACCAATTATGTCAATTCTCCTTGATGCGAGCTAAACCTTTTCTATAATTTATTGTATGACTCTTTTTCTTCTTTCCTGCATTTATTGTTCGACGATGAAATTAGTGAGAGACAGGAAGAGAAAAATTAATAAATCAATGAGATAAGATAAACAAATAAGTGAAAAGTGACCACAATTTTTAGACTTATAATTTCTTTTATAATATTTTTAATTTGTGAGATTATGACGTTTATCTCAATCTTTGCTAATGCTCGGAGACTTTCAACTTAAGGAGCCTCCTTATTACTTGTGAGGCTTCGACTTTGGGACACTTTGTCATGCGCAACACTTAGTAAGTAAGGACATTAAGTTTTCTTGTCCTCTGAAAATGGTCATTCTTTAAAAGCACCTCAAAAGCAGGTCTAGGTACAGTAGTTGAAATTAATTTGACGAACCATTCAGCTTGTAAAAGTTGTTGAACTGTTTGTCCAACAATATCAATTGGGTTGCAACAGAAGTATTCGCTACTGTTAGTAGAGTAGCTGGCGAATAGCTGGTTATTTATTGTTCTACTTCTATTGTCACGTCTATGCATTTTTGGGTGAGAGTTACGAATGTATTTAATAATGGTCCCATATGTTAAATCTTCTTTTCTTGTTATATATTTTGGGTCTTATTAATTAACTTACATGACAACTTGAAAAGTTAGCTGTTTTAATGAGCCAAAAGCAACCCACAAGGATTATAGGCAATTTGTAAATAGGAAGCAAATGTCTTCACGGGGTCTCATCCATATTTTCATCTGGATTTGAACTGACTTCTGTAAAATGTAAGGCTTAAAGGAGAAAATAATAAAAGAAGATATAGAGAAGGAAAATAATGAAGAGAAGGCTTCGTTTATGGCAGCCAACTTGACAAATATGTGAAACCTTAGCGTGCAAATTAATTTGTCCTTAAAAAACGACTTCTGACAATTTTGAGCACAAAATGTCTTCTGTAGTTGTTACATTACTTTGAAAACGCATTGCTAAGAATCAACCCTGATCGCCATCCTTATCATTTTTCTACTAGATAGTTATTATATTTCCTGAATTATGAAAAAGATTCATTATGGTGCAAATGACCACTACCTAAACTTCTTCTCTTTGAATATCAATCTTTGCCTCTTTAACTAGAGGTGAGACCAGACCTCGCCAAATTAGTATTTATGTACGTGTGTGTGTGTGTGTTTTCCATACCAATTCAATTAGATCGCATGATATGAGCTGAAAGTGTAGTTGTTTATTAAAACTTCCCTCTCTTTCAAATTGAGTATGCCGACCCACAAAATTAGTGTACTGTATCAAATTTACATTTTACGCACCTTTTTAGAAAATGCTAGCGATGTTCAAATTGATTTTATTGACATTAACGAGTCATTCTTGAAGAGGTGGATTAGTGCGCAATAATGATTAATTAAAGCATTCGTGAAAATGCTTTGGTCGAGCAAATTCAATGAAGATTGGGTGCGTCAGCGCAATAGGCATTAAAACTAATCGACAAATCTCTCCTAACTTAGAAATTTTGACATAGAATATGAGAATTCAAGAAATAAATATCTTCTCTTTTGAGTTCTTTTCGTGTCATTTCATAATCGTGCATCATTTTTCATATCCTTAAAGGTGAAGACATGAACCGTGATCTAGGACCTCTAATAAAAGAGTAGCCTGCTAGATTTTATCAGTAATTATTCCCAAGCTTGCCTTATGAGGATAGTTTGAAAAGTCCAAATAACTGATACTCTGTGTCAATCATAATATGCAGAAGCGTCAAATAACTCTTTTTAAAATTCCAAATGGATAATTGATTTTAAAACTTGATGCCAGATCAAAATTTAGTGCATCAGAGATCTGGTTAAAATCCTGTTCGGCTATGTTGATTCGTACCAAGTGTCTATAATGCAGGATTGGCAAACAAATCTGTTGAGGGTGATAGCGAACCGAAAAGGATTGTGACGATAAACTGCTAAAGGCACTACCGAATATACCAGGAAGAAAAAGCGAGTTAATGTCAATGAATTCATAGACATTGGCTTGGACTATATGCAGAAATGATCAATGCCATGTGCTTCATGAATACTTCTTTATATGATAGAAAAAGGATGGCTAACTATGTTCTTTGTAATACGTAACGATACTTTAGTTACGCACTCCGGATCGAACATGAAAGGGTAAAAAAAGAAAAACGCAGAAATACCTAATTTTCGGTTCTAAAACTTCAAACGAGCTTTCCAAAACTGAAACGATCCCGAATCTACTGTCGTCTTCACGGGAATCCATCACCGAGACGGGAGCTAGGTCTTTCTACAATTTTTTCAATACGTAAACTCTCTTAACAGCTCAGAGATTCCTTATGCTTACAATTAATATGAGCAACTGTAGGAAACCATATCCTATTTATATAGCTTCTATATCGGGTTTTCTCATCACAAGGCCAATATGGACCAGGTCCACACTAATCTGGATCCATTTTTTACTCGGACTTCTACCCATTGATTTAGATCATTTATTGAGCCACTTTATTATCTTTATCTGGATCAAATTATGTAACTTAATCGATAATTTATTTAAAAACTAAATTAAAATTAATAACTGTCCACTATATGGGAATTTGACAAAATTACCCTTAGGGCAAAAATGTCATACAAGCTCCCCCTTGGACAATTATTAATTGCAGTTTTGATTCAACTTTAAAAAACAATTTAAAAACTCGGTTGAGCTACGCTGCTGTATTAGTTGACTAAGTTTAAAAACAAAACATTTGATTTAAAGATAATAAAAGTCCAACATTCTGTCCTGCAAAGCTTTCGATACCGAAAAGTATCAGATGCATGTGTCATGTGTGACATAGATCCAATACAATCACAAATATCTAATGCCTCACTAACATGAATGGGAAAACAGAGTGTGGCAAAATACAATAATACCTTTATGATCTAATACATATCATTTTCGTCTATGGGTCTCGATTTCTCCAACTTTATGCTAAACCGCATTGCTAAACTGTACTAGAGAAATCCTATTTTCTCTCACCGAATGCTAAACAGCATTAGAGAAAACTTATTTCCTCTCACCAAATGCTAAACAACGTTAGAGATAACTTTTATGTTCTCCAACTGAATGCTAAACTGCATTAGAGAACCTTTATGAGATTAAAAACTTATATCCTCCTATGTCATGTGAAACTTTAAGGATATGTCCGTATAAAAGCATATGTGTCTAATGACATAAGTTCAAGGTCAATATTTATAAATGCCTAATGACCTTTAAAATTCTTAAAATCAACACAAATTTTAAGACTTCTATACATATTATGACAATGTATGATAACATCTATTACTGAAGATAAACTATGATCATCTTTATTGATGAACCACCATATGGTCATAATACATCAAAACGTACAAATATATGTGGAGCAAACATAATGATCTTTTAACTAACAGTGTCTAAAGACTTCAAACCACCCATACTGTATACTTGTATTCTAAACACAAGTGGGCAAAGTCCTTTAGTTAAAGAATCGACTTTTAGTTCCTCAGTCTTTAAATGTTCCAAACCTTAATGTCACCTTTTCGCGTCAACTACTTCATTGTCAAAATTTTGACCTCAAAATGCTAAGATCCTGTGATATTCAATGTTGTTGTTAAACAACACAAAAACTTAATTATCACATTACAACTGAATGGGTTTAGCCACTGAATTAACTACAGACAAATTTTCGATTTAAACTGTCTATGAAGTAGCCCCATAGTATGCACTCTGCATGTATGGTCAAGGAAATTATTAGTGTCTAATTGACACTGTTCCACGACATTATACCATATGCAACCTTAGAACTGTAACCTTAAGTGAACTTTCAATCACCCAGATGCATAGCTAATTTGAACCTAAATTCCCTACAAGGTTTAGTCTGTTGACTTTTCTATATGTCAACATATAATCCTTGATTCTCTTTAATTATTTTAACACTCACTTGACTGCATTTCAATAGTCTACATTTGGGTTAACCAGATACTGACCAAACAGTCAAACAATAAATGCAATGTCCACTCTAGTACATAGCCAAGCGTACATTAGACTATCAACCGTACTAGAATACGGAACATTCCTCATAACCTCTCTCTTTACTTTATTCTTTGGTCACTGTGCTAAAGATTATCTCTCACTATGAGAGATAAGTGTTACGACAGGTTTACTGTTAACCATATTAAACCTTTGTAACATCTACTCAATGTATGCACTCTTTGAGAGATATGACGAGTGTTAAGATATGTCCCAGTAAATCTAAATCCCTAGGACAAAAGATGATACGCCAAGGTCCTCTATGCCAAAGTTCTTGACCAAAAGTTGCTTAACCTTATACAACATGGTCACGTAATTTGACGTGGGCAATATATCATCCACATGCAGTAATAGGAAGATAATTTTACTCCCCTTGATCTCATAGTACAAGCATTTTTTTAACTTTATTTTTCATAAAGCCAAAAGAGGTCAAACCTCATCAACTGTAAGGTATCACTTTCGAAAGGTTTGATGTAAATCATACATTGATTTGTATAACGTGCAAACCATGTCAGTTTCTTCCGGATCCTAAAATCCTTCAAATTGTACTATATAGACAACTTTATAAAGGTCTTTATTCAAGAAAGCAATTTTGACAACTATCTAATGTAACTCTATATCATCATAAGCTACAATTTTCATAGTCACGCAAAATGTATCCTTCAAGGATACGAGAGAAAAAGTAACATTAAAGCTAACATTTCTCCCTGAGTGAACCTTTAGGCAACTGAGCTAGTCTATAAACCTCTAAACTTTATCCTCAAATCCTTTACGTCTTAAAAGTTCATTTACAACTGACAGTTTTGCAGTTCTGCAATAAAATCAACTAGCTCACATACCTTACTATGCTTCATGACTTACATCTCATAAATCATTGTAACCCACCACAATTCCGCTGCGAGTATGGAAACAGTTTCTGTAAAAGTAACTAGATTTGTAACATGTCTAATATCATAGTCCTGTTCACCTAATAGACCATGTAATCAGATTGGATAACAGGTCATCTCAATCTAGTGGATTTTCATAACTGCATTAGATTTTGTATCCCCAGGAACCCCTGTGTGTACAGGTATTAGCTCCTGTTCCTGTATAGGCATGGTACAAAGACCTAGATTTACCAGATCTAACTGTATGAATAGCGGATACATAATAGCTGTAGTATCCATCCTATTATCATCCTAAGGGTCAAAGGTCCCATCATCATTCTAGACATCGAATTCCAGAAACTTAGTTGTTAGTGATTCCACTATTCTGTTCCCTCTCTCTCTTTAGTAAAATCTGTAGCCTTTAAAGTGGTTAGGATATCTTACTAAATAGCAGTGACCATCATGAGCATGCAATTTTTCTTTATAAGGATTATACTACCTTGGTAAGGCAGTCTCATACACGAATGTGTGTGAGACTGGGTTTTCACACTTCTAGATAATCAAGTAGATTAGTCTTGTTCTACATTGACTTCTTCAAGTCCTTTAGGGGGTGCGATTATGCCTTTCAGCAACACACTATTTTGCTCAAGACTATCTGGTATAGTGAATCAAGTCACTATCCCAACCCATTCCATATATCGGGCAAACAAACCTTTTCAAGTCTTGACATACCATATTTGCCATGATATTCTCCTCCATGGTTAGATCTGACATTCTAAATGAATTTTTCCATTGGTTCTTAACCTTCAATCTTTAAGGAAGAACACATCATTGTAATGAGAATAATCATCACAAATGTCAGAATACTTTTGAATTACACAATGCAGCTGTATAAGGTCTTCTAATATCCATATGTATCAGACTCAATAAATTGAAAGCATGAGTTGACTTTAATATCCTTATTAGTCAACTTACCCTTGCAATAGTTAACACATGCTTCTAGATCATCATAATTTAAAATTAAGAGAATGCTTTCCTTTATCAATCTCTCAACCCTAGCTCCGGAAATGTGGCTTAGACTTTTATGCCACACTATGGATGACTTTTCATTCATCAAGGTCCTTCATTTCGTAACTTGTTCAGCAAGATACGAAGAAGCTTATATCTAATTTGGGGTAAGACACATTCTATCCAAACCATATTATAAGAAAGTTGTACCATTATGTTTTGCATTAAACACAACTATATAACAAAAGCATTAACCTTCTTTGTCCAAAATTGATCCAAATATCATACATAAAATATGTCTTGTAAAAACCTAAATGAACCATGCTACAAGATTCAATACATACATCCCCTATAGATATTACTTTCACTTCTTCATTGTTGTCAATCATCAGTTCTTCCTCCTTTTTATTTAGCTTTGTCCTGGATATGAGCCCTTGCACCGTGGAAGCACCTTGCTCAGATACTCCATTATATAGTCACCAAGTACTTAATGTGACTATCGCAAGTCAGAGTCATAAATTGATAAGCTAAGGAGTTATCTGATGGTTATAGTCTTTCCTTTTAGGCCTCATACTATTGGTTGCTTTATGTTATTAGGACCTTTACCAGCACTAGATTGACCAGCATCAGTCTGTGAAGAAGATTCAGTGTTTCTACCTTTGATCTTAGTGTGCTTCTTCTTTGCCTTCCCTTCAGTTGCTATAAGGACTGTAGTAGTAGCAAACTTGAGTTTCTCCTCCTCAGCAACGCAATGGGAAATTAAAGCATTGAAGTCCCATTCCTCATCCTGTAAATAATATGTCATCACCATATTACTTAACTCTGAAGGGAGTGCATTTAGAGTCTGGTGAATTATGAAGACATCAGGAAGAGGAATGTGCAACATTTTCAGTCTACTGTGAAGATGGATCATTCTTGATATGTACTCCACTACTCCCCCTTTTCTCTCATATACTTTATGGAGAATAATTCTTTATTCAAGGCATTTGTCTCAACATTAGATGAGACTGTGTACCTCTAGGAGACATTTCCAAGAAATTATTATGCTATGTCTGTGTCTGGAAGTCCACTAAGCAGATGGTTAGGTATAGATCTCTTAATGTTCATAAGACATAAACTGTCAAACCTATCCTAGGCTTCATGGGCTGCTTTGTGAGCTTTCCAACTCATAGATGTAGGTAGAGATGGCCTATGTATCTATATGGCCATATTAACCTCAGCTATTTCCATAGCATTCAATACGTCCCCTGTCCACTTCTTGTATTGAAACCAGTCAGGGTTTCAATAGTGACACTAACTTCATTGACCGAAAAGGTGACTCTATAGTAATTTTAATTAGATTAACATAAATGTAAGATAACAACGATACTGAAAGCCATTAAACAGTATCTTTCCTGAAAATCTAATCACACATTGTGAAACACCTTTGGGCTGAATACATAATATATGCAATTAGACTTCTACATAAAAAGCAATCAGAGTACAAATCATCAACTCTCACGACATTACCACCTTTGGGTGAATAGATCGTTTAAACAATAGCTTTCCTCCATCTAATGCCTTTATGATCATCTTAAAATGTTATGTAAGGCTAACACCTTTGGGCAAAATAATCAAACATAAAACCAGAGATATCCCCCAACATGTAAATAGAACAATCCAAAATACTAACTTGAAAGGTCACTTTGGTGACTACATTCTCATCAGTATCCCAAAAAGTCCACTAACACAAGGGATACAACTTTATGTGACAATGGGCATATGGTATGTGACAATGGAACTTCAATAAATGCAAAACCCAAATGCATAGTCTCATTGTCACACACCCATACTGAAGACATTCTCAGAAAACTTCATTTGAGACTTTCGTAAAAGAAAAATCTTAGTAGAGTGACTATCGTGCATTGCTTGTTACCAAACCTACCGCCCGAGACACAAGGATCTCATGTATCTCCCTTATGGCAAGTTCATTGCACGAAAATTTACTCAAAACTGACTTCAGAATGTCTCAATTCCTTTTCTGATTAACCATCATGCTATCTGGAACCCTGAATATGAGACCCGAGATACGAAAATTTGAAATATCTCCCTCATGTGATGTCCGAAGTATGAAAATTCACTTGAAATTGGATTCGAAATACCTTAATTCCTTTTTCTGGAGTTAAACTTTAATTTATTACTAATGTAATAAATCTAGAAAATGGAATAACTCACTTTATAAAATTTCGAGGCCCGAAAACTGACCCAAAATACTTTGGGGCACCCTTACTGAAAATCTAAAATTTTGTGGTTATTTTAAGACCTGTTCGTACGGCTAACGTCGGCGTCAACAACGCTTCTGCGAGGATGGTGCGTGTCGAACACGTGCCTACGCAAACGTGCAGGCAATGTGTCTGGTGCATGCATCGCATACACACGTTCCCACTGACGCTAGCGCATGCATCGCACGCACTAGACACACGTCCTACATTTGTTACATCACATGTCGGTCTGTGTGATGAACGCGCCCCGTAGTTACTGTTCACCGTCGGGCGCATGTCTCGCTGAAAAAAGGCAATTTTTGACGAGTTTTGGATTCCTGGGCTTGTTTTCAACCTGTTTCTCAAATCTAAACATATGTACACTACTTTCACGCAATAAAAAGCAAGAAAAAACCAAGAAACGAAAGCTAACTTTCTGAAAACCTTATGGAGAGAAAAACCCAAAAATCTTTGTTTTTAACCATCCGATCACGCCACCGCTCTGATACCACGTGTAATATGTACCGGTACTTTAGTTACTTACCCCGGATCGAACGTGAAAGGGAAAAAATGGAGAAATGCGAAAATGCCTGATTTTCAGTTCTGAAACTTCAAACGAGCTTTCGAAGCCAAAACGATCCTGAATCTACCGCCATCTTCACGGGAATCCATCATTGAGACGCGAGCTAAGTCTTTCTACAATTTTCTCAATACATAAGCTCTCTTAACGGGTCAGAGATTCCTTATGCATACGATTGATATGAGCAACTGAAGGAGACAAAAACCTATTTATATAACTTTCACATCGGGCTTCCCTATCACAAAGCCGATATGTACCAGGTCCACACTAATCTGGATCTATTTTCTACCTGAACTTCTACCCATTAATTTAGATCATTTATTAGGTCACTTTATTATCTTTATCTGAATCAAATTACGTAATTTTACTGATAATTTATTTAAAAATCAAATTACAATTAATAGTACCCTTAGGGGCAAAAATGTCTTACATGTTCAACACTCAAGTAGATTTTTAGCAAAATCCTGTCTTTTCAAGGAGTTGATAAAAGACAATATAAGGAACTGTGAGTGGTACAATTATTTTCTTGGCTAAATACTTCTTATCATTTACGTTTTCCAGGAAAGATATGAGTTCAAATTGATTAGAAACCTTAAATTCATGACTCCACAATTATTAGCAGACAAGTAATTTTCTTGAGAACTGAACAAACTACATTTTGTATTACAATCCTGCATATGCAAACCTTCTATCCGAAATAAAAACAGGTTTCTAAATGAATGGATGTAAGTGGAGACATACACAACCAACTGTATAGCAATGCTTTTGTTTTGGTGGACCTCACGTTCTTCCTACATTGACAAGAACAACTACTTATATAAAGTCCTTTAGCAATCGTAAACCTGTGACCAAACATTGTGCTTGAACATTTTCTTGAACAGATCAACCCAGTTCTAATATGGCTAATTCAAAAACTTTTGTGGTCTTGGCTTTTATCATGATGATGGCAATGATTATGCCCCTGATAGAGGCCAGGGCTTTCTTTGTTTTTGGAGATTCACTAGTTGACAATGGCAACAACAATTACCTAGCCACGACTGCCCGAGCCGACAGCCCGCCTTACGGGATTGATTACCCAACTCATCGACCAACTGGACGGTTTTCAAATGGCTACAACATTCCTGACTTCATCGGTCCGTGATATTCAGCTTTATAATCTTATGTACATTATAGTTGTAGTTTATATTTCAATAGAGATGCACTAACGCATTATGTATGATGTATCGATCCATATCAATAGGCCAACAGCTTGGTTTATCAGAATCTCCATTGCCATACCTCAGCCCTGAGCTGACAGGACAGAGGCTACTTACTGGTGCCAATTTTGCTTCTGCTGGAATAGGAATTCTTAATGACACTGGAATCCAATTCGTAAGTGTAGCTACTTTCGTTTCCTGGATAAATTTAGCATTACATGCTGAAGCTTTATTTCCAAGTGTATCTATCATCAGAATGTTTTGCCTTTTAGTTGCTTCTTTGGTAATTCCATGTCCTTCCTCTCCATCTTTACTTTTATCCTAACTTAGCAGCTTTTATTAGAGGAAATCTTTGGTAGCAGGGAAAGTACATGGAAATAAAATTCCTATTTGAGTAAATTTAAGGGGCATGTACAAAATTTTCAGGTAAACATCATCAGAATGTTTCAACAATTCTTGTACTTCGAGCAGTACCAGACGCGCTTGGCTGCTCTTATTGGACCTCAGCAAGCTCAGGAACTTGTTAACGGTGCACTTGTCCTAATTACAGTAGGCGGTAACGACTTCGTTAACAACTACTACTTGATCCCTGGCTCATTGAGATCTCGCCAATATGCACTTCCTGACTACGTAGTTTTTCTCATCTCCGAATACAAGAAACTTCTCATGGTATATGTAATATTGGGTTTCATTTGTGTTTTGTAAGAGACCAAGAATATTAATTAATGGGGTTTGATTATGAGTTGTTGTTCAGAGGCTCTACGATCTTGGAGCAAGAAGAGTGCTAGTGACTGGGACTGGTCCATTGGGTTGTGTACCAGCAGAACTGGCTACCAGGGGCGTCAATGGGCAGTGTTCTCCTGAGCTGCAAAGGGCTGCTGCCTTGTTCAATCCTCAGCTTGTTCAAATGCTCAATGAGCTCAACAGTGAATATGGTGCAGATATCTTCGTTGGCGTTAATACAAAATTAATGGCCGCCGATTTTATTAGTAATCCTCAAGCTTATGGTAAGCGAAAATATATAAAGAAAGAAAGATAGATACAAGCATGTAGCTTATTAGCATTAACAGCTTCATGTCTTTATTTAATTCTTATGTGGTGTTTCTTGAGCTGAACGAGCATTTGAGGTAGGTCGCATGAACGTACAGCATTTTGCAAGAGAATATTAGTGTTTAACTATAGGAGACATTTTACGTGGCAAAGTGGTGTCCTGAGGCATGAAAGGTGACAATTTAATAATGTGCTGTAGTTTTGTTAAGTGAAACCAATTATACGTATGAAAAAGTTTTTGAGTTTATTATAGCACCCATTTGTCATTATCAGTCAATTTTATCACGGTTGTACTTGTATCTATGTGCTGGATCGACTCATGCATGGGTTAATTCGCATTTAAAGATCCCATTAACTAGTATTACCGACTTCCCATCAAATATGTCTCTTTTCATTTGATCTTCTGGACAAGCTGTGCATATTCTACCAAGAAGTTTTCTGTTCCTTTTCAATTTAATCATATGCATAATTGATGGATAGATATCTTCAGGCTGAGACTAGGGTTTGACTCTCAAATCTTTATTGCGAACTCGCAGATGTACGTCACATCAGTTGTCTACTATAGATTCGAAATCGAGTTATTATTGTGTGGCTCTATATGCTCTCCAATAATTAATTGGATACTTGAATATTTTCCAATAGAAATTGATCAAGTATTTATGTACCTAGTTCCAATTGCAAGCAATTAAAACTCCAACGTCCTTTTCTATATATATATAAAAAAAAGAATTATGGTTTAAAAAATCAAATACTTAAGTACCTAGAAGTTAAATATTGGATCAATAAATGGGTTGGTGTAACTAAAAACTGTTGCAGGGTTTACAACATCAAAGGTGGCGTGTTGCGGACAAGGACCGAACAATGGTATTGGACTATGCACAATGGCTTCAAACTTGTGCCCCAACAGAGACGTCTATGCCTTCTGGGATCCATTCCACCCGTCGGAGAGGGCAAATGGGCTCATCGTCGACAGGATCGTTAGTGGCTCCATCGAGTACATGAACCCCATGAATCTTAGCACTATCATGGCCTTGGATTCCAGGGTTTAATTACTATCTACCGATATTATTTTGTTTCTGAAATAATAATCATGAAGTATATGCTGTCGTTAATGTGTGTTTGCGGTTTGGAGGAACAACAAAGCTATCTCCTTACCTACTTTAATTAATATTGGTTTGGTTAACCTCTTAATTAGAAAAAAAAAGAATTTAATACTTGGTTCTATGTCTAAAGAAGTGTTTTGGTGGAATTTGAGAAGAATGCTATTTTTTTTTTATGGTCTTACAAAGGCAACATCTATGGACATTGAAACTCAGCCCTTATGCACATTAGCATTCAAACAAATTTAGAAGGTTCGGGGGCTCTACCAATACTTGTAATCCTAGATTATTTATAATTATGCAAAACTTGCTCCATCCAATCCTTTGGTAATATTCGGGATTTTATGAATTGTTCTACTTATTTTCTTTTTTTTTCTCATTTTCTAACTTCCAAATAAACACTTTTTTGGCAATTTCATATAAACCATTTGTAACACAATTAGACTAGAAAAAGAACATAAGCAACTTTATGAAACATGGAAAAAAATAAAGAGAAAAATTAATATCCTATATAAAAAAGAAAAAATAAAGAGCAAATTTTTATGATAAAAGTTATCATATTTAAAATCTAAATTTGATTTTTTAAGTAAATTTAAAACATCAAAAATTATCAATGATTGACTTTTTATCAAAAAAAAACATATTGGAATTACAATTGATCTAATCATGATGATGGTAAAAAATGGGAAATCAATCTCTTTTTGATGATAGATATAAGTTGAGAGGTTATAATAATCTTTGATAAATACATATTTTAAAATAAATATGATTAATAGTAATAAAGTAGAATTATAATGTATCTATTTTAAAAAATAAAAGAGAATTGATTTTTTAAAACAAAAATAAAAGTTATCGATGTAACAATAATATAATATATTAAATATTAAATAAATGTAAAAATTAATTGAGTAAATAATTTTATTTGAATTTTTACATCTTTTTATTAATAATATTTTATTAGAATTAATAATTAAATAAATACTGTATTAATCATTAAGTATTTTTGTATTTTTGTATTATCCAAAATGCCATATTTTCTTTTTTTAATGTTTAATTGATATTTAAAGATAGTTATGTACCAAAAGAAAAAATGGGTTGCGGGGATGTAATTGAATATTTGTATTTATCTTTCTATCTTAATCGTGATTGAAGAATAATGAAACAATTATAAGTTGATTGAATAATTAAAACTTAAAGACAAAGTAAAAATAATTAGTGTATCTACCACTTAAACCTATGTAGTACGAGTAACATTGTTAGAGGAGAAGGACGAACGTCATGGAAATAATATATAAAGGGAAAAAAGCAAGTCAAGTGGATTTCAATTTAACGAACAAAACATATAATCATGTCCACATAATGTTGTTAGATGATACAAATTAATTATAATAGTTGAATATTCAACTATTTAGTAAGCTGAAAAATAAATAGAAAAACCAAGAACTTTACATTTAAATTATTACTCGCTACAAATTCTTAAGTTAGAATATCTTATATTCGTATGCTCGTGAAAATAAGAAAGTCAAAGGGTAAAAATTACAGCCAAATGTCCAAGACTATGAAAAAAATTTATAAATAGATCAATATAAAAAAGTTAAAGGTTAAATCTGGAAGTTAAAAAGTTAAGTTTCTTTCACAACAACACTCTTGTCACTCAAGAAAAAGAAAGACTTTGACAAATAAGAGTACCTAATTGGTTTCAACTCCTCATTTAAGGCTCTCCTTTATAGGAGGTCTTGAGTTCGAGTCACCACAAAGGGAGAGAGAGGGGGAATTTTTCATGTTGATGATCCTCTTGCCCCTTGGGCATGCTCCTTGGTCGGATCAATTGTGGACGTCTCGTTTCCAGCGACAGTGCTGGAGTTGGAACTACTAGGGAACCTGAGACTGATGGGAACTTGATGCTGAGCAGGGCTAGTAATCAGTCAGCAGCTGACCAATCAGTATGTGACAACTCCTTGTATGCAGAAGTGTACAAGCTACGTAGGAACTTGAGGGATCTTAGGGTTTCAGATTTATCTCCTCTAGGACTCTTGAGGTGAGGTTTTAGGGGCTTAGATTAGTCCGACGAAACTGAGATAACTAATGTAAATAAAAAAAGAAAAAGAAAGACTTTAAAATCTCTTTACTTTTATATGATAACTTAGTCATCATTTGGGCCCTTTATGAGATAAGCCCCGGGCAAATACCCTTCTTGTCCATGCTCGGGCGAGTGTCCCTTGCTCTATTTTGGAGGAGACCAAATTTGCATGAAATAAAAGATCTCTCCTTATGTCACTAGGAATAGATTTAAAGTCTCTTTACTTTTATATGATGACTTAGTCATCATCTAGACCCTTTATAAGATGAGCCCTAGGGGAATACCCTTCTTTTCCATGCTAGGGGCCGTCCCCTGCTCAATTTTGGGGAGACCAAATCTACATGAAATAAAAGATATCTCTCCTTATGAAATTAGGAAAAGGTTTACAACATACAAAAAAATATAGCAAAGTTTTTCGTTGTAAGAAGACTTATTGCATACAACTTTATAATTGGTATGCATTTTCTTTTTACAGCTTGGGAATTGCTTTCACCTTATTAACTATCAATAAACTTTTTAAGTACCATATTGTTTGATGATCTTACAGAAAATCGAGTCAAGCCTAAAAACCCCCCTTTCAGAACTATTTTTATTTTTCAACAAAATTACTGGAGAAGATAAATGGTTGGTACTATATTGAATTACTCCTTGTCCCGATAACTCTTGTAAAAGACAAAGACAGAGAATTTTGATAGAAAACTCTTATGTTTTATTTATCTGTGCTGTGGGGTTTTTATATAAGATTTACAAAGGAACATACATAACCAACTGTCTAACAAACTACTGACAAAAGAAAGAAAGAGAGGCAAGGATGTCGTGAGAATGTACAAGCTGGATAATGTTTGTTGCTGCAAAGATTTTCTGTTGTGAATGATCTATGCGTTGGGCCTTCAATATGCTTTATTTATTTGTGAACCCATCTGTAAGTCTTGGATTATACATTAGCCCCTCCTCAAGTTGGAAGGTGAGTAATCCCAACTTGACAAGAGTATCAGAGAGTGTATGCCTTGGGAGAGCTTTGGTGAATGCATATGCCAATTGGTACTTAAAAGATAGGCATGTCATTTGAATGAAACCATCACAAACAGCATTGCAAACTAAATGGCAATAAATGTCGAGATGCTTGGTGCGTTCGTGAAGCTAAGTCATTTGAGTTCGCAGAAGGTACTGCCATGCTCTTATATTTAGCCTCGGCCGATGATCTGCTCACCGTTTATTACTTTTTGGTCTTCAATGAGATCAAGGACGGACCAAAGAATATGCAGAAACCTGTGAGGGAATTCCTTGTGAATTTGCAGCTTGCCCAGTCTGTATCATAGAAAGCATGTAGTGAAGGAGTAGCCATAATGGAATAGGCCAAGGCTTTTGGTATGGTCCCTGATAAGTATCGTAAAACATGCAGTAGGGCTTTCCAATGAGAGGCACCGGGTGTGGCAGTGAATTAACTAAGCTGTTGAGTGGCAAAAGCAATATCGGGGGGAGTGAAATTCAGATACAGGAGTTGTCTAATGACTTGTCTATATTTCTCGGGATTAGTCAATAAGGGGCTATCATCACTGTTAAGTTTGACGCCTTGAACCATGGAAGTATCGGCAGGTTATAACTCTGTCAATTCTATGTCAGTTAGAATGTCACGTATATACACCTATTGAGATAATAACATCTCGTTCTGTGACCTAACAATTTCTACGTCAACAAAATACTTGATATTACCCATATCCTTAATCGTAAACGCACTATGCAGGAAGCGTTTAACATCACAGATCAATCCTTCAGAAGGACTTGTTATTAAAACATCATCAACGTAAATAACCAAAGCGACAAAGTTATCAGTGGTACCTTTCTTGAAGAGACAGTGGTCTGATTCTTTCTGAGTGAAACTATAATTTGTTAGAATCCAAGTGATTTCCTTGTGCCACTGTCGCCTTGCTTATTTAAGGCCATAAAGGGACTTTTGTAATCGGAGAACCTCTCCTGATTGAGTTTTATGGTACCCTTGTGGTGGAATAATATAGATTTCTTCGCCGATATATCCGTGTAAGCATGTGTTGTTGATGTCACAATGATGAACAGGCCATGTTGTAACACCCCATTACCCTAGGGTACGTACCGGGACGCCCGTAGGTTATTCCGACACATATCCTAAGATAAGGGAGCGCTACGTGCAATCACTACAGAACTCCACATGGCATCACATACATTTA
>JAOTAY010000003.1:22747042-22775116 GCA_025629805.1 Erythroxylum baracoense | reverse complement strand
GTAGTAATGATCTTGCTCCCGCAGAAGCGTGGTGGATTTATAAGATTTGATAACGCCCTAACCCTAACACGTGTTTTAGTTAGCAAAGCAACCAAAAGACTTTAGAGCCAAGCAAAAACATTGTCCACAAAACAAAAAATCATGTAGATGTTGGATTTGCAAAGAAGAAGGTCAATATGCAAATAATTGTCCGCAGAAACAAAATCAAAATCCAAAGTAAATATTTTACATTCGGCTTTTGAACATCAATTAGAACCAATTGAATCCAATTATGATACTAATTCAACAATCTCTTCAATATATTATTATGAATCACAAATTCAATCAGCAGAATCCTCAGCTCAATCCCAATACGACATTTATTCAAGTAGTAATTCAGAATAAAAGAATTAATGCATATATCGATACAGGAGCAACTATTTGTATTGATTCAAAAACTTTATTAAACTCTTGGAAAAAATTAGAAAAACCTTTACAAATACGAATAGCAGATGGAAGTTTTAAATATATATGGTATGTTAGTTATTATAATAATATTATTATTGAAGGTTATACATTTGCAGTCCCTTCTATTTATCAACAAGAATCAGGTTTACCTTTTATCATTGGAAATAATATATATATATATATATATATATATATATGTATATATATGGTGCAACGTGGATAAGGGAAGCTTCTTTTTCAAGTTAAGTATTTATTGTCTTTAATTAAGAGAAGACAAAATCTATAAAAGACAAAAACAAAAGCAAGATGATATAATCGTGAAAATGAAGAAAGAGTGAGCAATCTTCTTCACGATTTCTCACCCAACTCTCTCATCTTTCTCATATTCCTGCTCTCTTTTTCCTTCTATGATCTTGCTCTCCTTAAAACAAAGAAGAGAGCTAGCACTTTTGTCTTTGTTCTAGCCATTTCTGGATCAAAGAGTTTGATTGGTTAGTTTCTCTGATCTTTGCGTGGATATCATTGGAGACGGTCTATTTTGATCATTGTGGTTTGCGACAACTCGACGATTAGAAGAACAAAGAATGAAGGAGGCTATATATAAGGTACATGGTTATTATATGGATGATTGATTTGTGTAAATGCCTTGAATTCCTATTTATATATATGTTATGAACTTATTGTGAATTGAGAATTTTCACCTAGGTTTAATGGTATTTCCTTGTATAGGCATACAGATCCTAGACTTCGGGAAAGTCCTAGAATAATATTTTTTGTTTTTACGCACTGTGTGTATATGATGCATGCACCTGGATTTTCCTACAGTGGTATCAGAGCCACTTATGCCCCGTATAAAGGAGAAATCATAACATGTGTGATGCTACTGATTGGTTATGACAGTTGTGCATTCTGATTGTTTTAAATTAGAAATCAGTATAGAGATGTTGTTGAATATGTCTATGTAAGGAAAAAAATTATCAATGTGATTTGATATGTTTTTGCTAATTAATTCCATATTGTTCTGGTTGTTGTGTTTATGCACATTACATAAATAAGCATGCTTGTAAATTCTAGAATAAATTCTAGAATTTTTGTTTTGAGATTTTCTTTCACCACACTCTTTATAAGATGTTTGTAAATGTCTACGAAGATGGAAAAATGTTTCCGAGGTGATTGAATATTTATTTTAGAATTTTTTATGTGCTGCTGGGAATGTTTGTGTTGAGGAACACAAATTTTGGATTGGCTTGGTTGCTGAGGTTGGATAAGTTTTTCTTGGAAATAAATTCTGAAACAATTCATGGAACATTTTGGGAACATGTTATAACCTCTGTAATTTTC
Organism: Erythroxylum baracoense; assembly: GCA_025629805.1. Taxonomy (NCBI): domain Eukaryota; kingdom Viridiplantae; phylum Streptophyta; class Magnoliopsida; order Malpighiales; family Erythroxylaceae; genus Erythroxylum; species Erythroxylum baracoense. The sequence goes on along the minus strand of JAOTAY010000003.1, from coordinate 22,773,328 downwards.
TTAGCATTTATTGAAAATTTTTCAATGATTGTTTCAAGCAAAAGATAGAGCTGGATAGTTTTGAGAAAAATGTTGGACCTGGTTTGGTGATTGTGTGTTTTTTGGTTTTCAATGCCTCGAATCATTTTTTATGTGATCAAAAATATGTTACTTTGATGATGTATGCATGCAAAACTGATTTGCTTGAAATTGGGTTTCCAAAATTTTTTGGATGTCAAATATTTCATATTAGCGTCTTGTTGGTATATTCAGTTGTCTTGATTATTTTGGCTGTCACAAGTTATGTGATAAGTGCCGAAGTAGTCTTGATGAAATGGAGATTACCTAGAGATACTTAGGGGGATAGTTTGATGTTCTCAAATTATTTGGAAATCTAAGAGATTAATATTGTATTAATCTATTTCGAGTATTTCGTGTCTAATATGACTAGATATGGCAAGCATGATACAATTAAAGTGATTAATTGGTACATCAGAGTAGAGGGTATTACACTTGGTATGCTGGTATTTTGAATTGGAATTGAAAACATACGGGTTGAGAAATTAGCCGATTCCAACATTAAAAAACAGTTTGGTTCAAGAGTTGAATTGAACGTCAAATCTTTAGATGCATAACACGTTATAACTTATATATGAAAACCTTGTGAGATGGTTGCATTAAAGAATGCATGCTAGGGTAGGTTAGGTGGGATAATGGATGGTTATGAATATAGATTCAATGTGATTGATGAAACATCCTAAATCATACCATATAGCCATTGTGACTATAATCTTACAACTTAGATAAGACCATAATATGAAATCCCTCACACATAATATGAAAACTAACGTCTTCCATTAATATGGGGAGAACCAGAATTCTTTTAGAGTTAAGGTTGTTGGGTAAATCCAAACCTACTCTATACAGATATGTTCGAATCATAAAAATAAGATTTTCAGATTAATGGGTCAGTTTTCACTAGAAGCGTTGATTTGTTGACTAAACTCAAGGTCAAAGTAGACAAAGGCGCAGTTGGGTAGCGTACATCAAAAGTACACACATCAAGAGTTGATAACTCAATATGTGTGCATACATCATGAGTTGATAGCACTAGATGATAGTTGCAGTTATGATGCAATTGATATGACCGATATCTACCGATTGACCTAAGGTGGCTTGTTGGGTAAACCCAAGGTCATTCTTAGTAATATCGGATATCGATCCACTATGAAATTTTGTCATAATTTTTTTTGGATTCGTAATAAGGTCTATAGATTCTTTGAAACTGATGGGAGTTATATGCATGTCATGCAAGTCTTTATGATCATGCATGTATTTATACTCTAACATTCTTTCTCTCCTCACATTTAGGTTTATTAAAGATGTCTTCCAGTGTGAATCTGCACTCATTCTCACTAATGGATTCTAATAAATTGAGTGGACCCAATTTTCTTGATTGGCTGAGAAATCTGAGAATTGTTCTCAAATTTGAGGAGATAGGCTATGTCCTAGACATTCCACTTCCTAATCCCCCTGCTAATGATGCTTCTGATGAGGATCAGAAAGCATATCGTAAGCATTTCAAAGATAGTGACATAGCTACCTACATTATGCTAGCCTCTATGTAACCTGAGCTGTAGAAGCAATATGAGTCTGTAGATACTAATACCATATTATTTCATCTTAGAGAGCTTTTTGATGAGCAAGCTCGATCTGAAAGGTCTAAGACCTCGAGGCTGCTCTTCACGACTAAGATGACTCTGGGGACATCTACAGTACAGTATGCACTGAAGATGAATTGTTATATTGAGAGGTTGGCTACCTTGAGTTTTGTTATGGACTATAAATTAAACATTGACTTAATTCTAGTTGGAATGTGTGATAGTTATTCACAGTTTATGTTGAACTATCGGATGAACCAATCTCCATGACAAGCCCTGAGTTGATCAATCTACTCAAGACAGCAGAGCAAGCTATTAAGAAGGATAGCAATCTAGTGCTAGTGGTGGACTCATCTTCTTCTAGTTCAAGAAAAAAAAACCTAAAGAAGAAAAGGTCCAAGAAACCAAAAGGAAGTGTAGCCAAAAGGAAACCTAAAGAGACTGTTCCAAAAGGAACTTGCTTTCATTTTGGTAAGAATGGCCACTAGAAGCGAAATTGTAAGGTCTATCTGGAGTCCTTAAAGAAGAAGTAGGCATTAGATGCCCCGACTCCTTCAAGTATATTTCTCATTGAGGTTAATACTGTTTCTGATTATAACATATAGGTATTAGATACTGGTTGTGGCTCACACATATGTAATGATATGTAGGGCCTCAGGGATAGTAGACAGTTCATGAAGGGAGAACTGGACCTGCGCATGGGTAATGGAGCAAGAGTTGCTGCATTAACTATAGGCACTTATTTTTTATCACTCCTCAGTGGGCTTGTAATTAAACTGGATGGTTGTTATTTTGTACTTGTTTGACAAAGAACATATTGCCTATTTCTTGTTTAAATAAAGCTTGTTTCCATTTGAATTTCAATAGCAATGGTTGTTCTATTAGTTTGAATGGAATGCTTTATGGTACTAGTACATTATGCAATGAAATTTTTTACATATTAGATATGTCTAATCCAATTATGAATGTCAATGACATAAAAAGACATAAACGAGATAACTTGAAGTCAATTTATGGCATTGTCACCTTAGCCATATAAATGAGAGACATTTAGCTAAGCTCCACAAGAATGGTAGTTTAGGTCATTTGATTATGAATCATATGACATATGTGAATATTGTTTATTAGGCAAGATGACTAAGTTACCTTTTAAGGGAAAGGGTGAACGAGCGATTGAAGTATTAGACTTAATACATTTAAATGTATGTGGTCCGATGTCCATCCATGCTAGAAGTGGTTCTCTTTACTTGATTACCTTTATCGATGACTATTCTCGATATGGGTATCCGTATCTGATGAGATACAAATATGATGCATTTGAAAGTTCAAACAATTCAGAAATGAAGTAGAAAACTAACTTGGGAAAGGTATCATGACACTACGAACTGATCAAGGTGGGGAATACTTAGACCAAGAATGTTTAGATTATCTTAGAGATAATGGGATTTTATCTCAATGGACTCCACCTTACACACCACAACATAATGGTATAGCTAAAAGGAGAAACCGAACCTTGTTGGACATAGTACGGTCGATGATGAGCTTTACAAATTTACCAAAATCCTTTTAGGCATATGCACTTGAGACAGCTATTTATTTGCTAAACAGAGTTCCATCAAAGGCAATTGATGTTACTCTATATGAGATGTGGACTAACAAAAAACCCTATCTTTCTCATTTGAAAGTTTGGGGCTATCCCACTTATGTGAAGCGAATATAGTCAGATAAGCTTGATGTGAAGTCTGACAAGTGTTTGTTCGTAGGATATCCTAAAGAAACAATGGGATATCAATTTTACCATACTGAGGAACAAAAAGTGTTTGTTTCAAAACATGCTATCTTCTTAAAGAAAGAGTTCCTTTTAAAAGAAGATAGTGAGAGCAAAATTAAACTTGAAGAAGTTCAAGATGCTCGAACAGACGTGGATCAACTGCCTAAACCTGAGACTGTGACTCATACAAATGAAGTAATAGTTCTACCTTCTTCAATATAGGAAGTTCGTAGGTTATGTAGGATACGCTCTGTTCCGAGAGATATAGATTTCTCCTGATTGAACAGAATGACGTATTGCTCATAGAAGATAATGAGCATACTACCTATGAAGAGGTTCTGAAGAGTTTAGAGTCTGAGAAATGGTTTAGCGCCATGAAAGCATAAATGGATTCCATGTATAAAAACCAAGGATGGCCTTTAGTTGAGATACCCGAAGGAATAAAACCCATAGGGTGTAAATGGGTTTTCAAAAAGAAAACTGACATAGATGGGAATGTAATTACCTATAAAGCGAGGCTTGTGGCCAAAGGTTTCCATCAAAGACAAGGAATAGACTACGAGGAGACGTTCAGCCCAGTAGCAATGCTTAAATCCATTAGGATACTCCTAGCCACTGCTGCTCATTATGGTTATAAGATATGGCAAATAGATGTGAAGACAGCTTTTTAAAATGAAAATCTAGCCGAAGATGTGTATATGACACAACTAGAGGGCTTCATCTCCTAAGATGGCAAAAAGGCATGAAAGCTTCAGAAATCCATCTATAGGTTGAAACAAGCATCCAGGAGTTGGAATATCTGCTTTGATGACATAATCAAAGAGTTTGGTTTCTCATAAAATCCAGATAAACCCTGTGTGTATAAGAAGGTTAATGGGAGTGCAATTGTATTCCTTGTGCTATATGTAGATGACATATTATTACTAGGAAACAATGTCTCTATGCTACAATCTATGAAGATTTGGTTGTCCAAACATTTTACCATAAAAGATCTCGGTGAAGTAACTTATATCCTCAGTATAAAGATCTATAAAGATAGATCAAAAAGGTTTCTTGGTCTTTCACAATTAACGTACATAGATAAGATGCTAAAGAGGTTTAGCATAGAGCAGTCTAAGAGAGGGTATCTTCTCGTGACTCATGAGATAAAACTCTCGAAATCTATGTGTCTTAAGACACAAGATGAGAGGACACACATAAATATGATCTCGTATACATCTGCAGTAGGATCTATCATGTACGCTATGCTATGTACAAGACCCGATGTGTCATATGTTCTAAGTGTTACAAGCAGATACCAATCGAATCCTGGTGAGGGTCACTGGGTGGCTATCAAGAACATTTTCAAGTACTTGTGAAGGACTAAAGATGTTTTCTTGATATATGTAAATGGAAATCTAAAAGTGAGTGAGCATACAGATGCCAGTTTTCAATCTGATAAGGATGATTCCAAATCCCAATCAGGTTTTATATTCATACTGAATGGTGGGGCGATAAGTTGGAAGAGTTCTAAATAAGAGACAACTGTCGATTCAACAACCGAGGTAGAGTACATTACGGCTTCAGACGGAGCTAAGGAAGTAGTTTGGATCAAAAAGTTCATCACTGAACTTGGTGTGGTTCCTAGCAGTGATGAACCCATATAGTTGTATTGTGACAACAATGGGGCTATTGTGCAGGCGAAAGAACCAAAGTCTCATCAACGATCCAAGCACTTACTCCGCAGATATCATCTGATCAGGGAGATCATTGGCTGAGGTGTTGTATACATAAAGAGAATTCCCACCGAGCAAAATATTGTTGATCCATTGATGAAGCCATTGTCACATAATAGATTTGATTCTCATGTACTCACCTATGGTATTAGATATCAAGGCGATTAGCTTTAGGCCAAGTGGGAGATTTGTTAGAGTAGTTCCCTAAAGGTAATTGCCTTTAGTGTATTTTGTACAAAGTTATGTACAGACTTTATTTTCAATAATAAAGAAAAGCATATTTCAATAATTTGGTGTTCATTATTTATGAATTGATATTGACCTATAAGCAAATTACAAATTAATGAAGTCCATGATATATAACATAGCATGAAGGAAATTATAATGTGATCATACTACTGAGATTCCTATCATGTGCAATTATGTCAGTATCTAAATTATCCATAGTTATAGGATTAATGAGACTGGACATCGTTAATCCGGATAGACTAGTACATTTTAAACTCCTTGATTTGATCAAGCAGTAGATCTCAAAAACTGTAAATATGAGATGTTTAGAGTTAAGATGTGGATGCTTACTAGAGTTAGTAAGTACGTTGGATGACCTACTATGAGATCACCACATGGATGTCCTATTCAAATGTCATTGATAATCTCATCATAGCAATGGTGCAAGTATCCTTAGACTTGAGGTACTCAAGAATATATTGGATATTGATTCTGTGCTTTGACTACATTCCTTGTTGCCTTGCAGAGGTCACTCATAGGGTGGTGAATAGGTATAGCTTGAGGTATTCGAAGGTAATTGAGTAGCCAATAGAGGATTCACCACTTTTGTGATAACAGAAGATGATACTCACGGCCTCTTATCAAAGTCATTACTTGGAAACCTCTAACTGGAGTACATGTGTCATGAAGAATGTCTTCAATGACATATAAAGTAATGAGTCCCAGGATGAGACTAATATCACTTGGGCTAGATTTGACGTAGCCAGTCTAGTAAGAATTGAAACTTTGCCCATACTCATAACCAAATGGGGTATAGCATGGTGAAAGGACAAATTGCACAGTAATTGTCTATAGAAGGGTTCGTGAGATGGTTCATGACGAGCACGAGTTCGTTCGTCAAACCACTTACTTTCCTGTCAATTGAGGGTCATGATGTGTTGCTAAGCGCCACTTATGACTTCCTTGGATTAAGTGTTAATCCAAGTGGCCAACATAACTGAGAACCTAATGGGTCATATGCATAAGAGTGACTTGGAGGATTCGTAAAATGGTTTTGGATAGAGATCCATTATATGGAGAGCAATAAAACCAAACAGATCTTGATAAGAGCAGGATATGTCCCGATGAGATCGCTACGTCAATATTGTTGAAATAGGTCTCCAGTGTTTTTTGCACACCCCGGACCTGGTACGACCCACCACAGTGTGACTGGACCACCTTAGCATTTATATATATAAATGCTTAATCTCTCTTATCTTCCATATTACACTTACATTTATATATAAATGCTTAATCTCTCTTATCTTCCATATTACACTTACATTTATATATATAAGAATGCTTAATCTCTCTTATCTTCCATATTACACTTTTCTTATATAAGAGAAGTGTAATGTGGAAGATAAGAGAGATTAAGCATTTATGGTCTTTAAAGGAGAAAAGGCAAAAAAAATACTAAAAGACAAAAAAGTTAAAAGCAAAAAGGAAGAAGTTCGTGAGAATTGTTTAGGAAGCTACTTAACTCTCTCATCTTTCTCGTCTTCTTCCTCTCCATTTTGCTTTCACGTTTTTGCTCTCCTTTTGCTTCTATGTTCTTACTCTCTATAGAACAAAGAAGAGAGCTAGCACTCTTGTCTTTGTTATAGCCACACTCTTGTCTTTGTTATAGCCATTTTCAGATCAAAAAGTTTGATTCGATTAGTTTCTCCGATTTTTGTGTGGATATCATTGGAGACGATCTGTTTTGGTCGTTGTGGTTTGCGACAACCCGACGAGTAGAAGACTGAAGAACGAAGGAGACTACTCAAAAAGTACATGGTTATTACATGAATGATTGATTTGTGTAAATGCCATGAATTCCTATATATGTGTGTTATGAACATGTATGTGAATTGGGAATTTTCAACTAGGTTTAATGGTATTTCCTTATATAGGCATATAGATCCTGGGATTCGAGAAAGTCCCGAAATAAATTTTTTTGTTTTTCAGCACCGCGTGTATATGATGCATGCACTGGGATTTTCATACAGCACAGGGTCTTATTAATAGTGAACATGGTCATGTGGATGACTATGTAAAATTCTATAACCATATATAGATTGAATGACGATGGTTTGAGGACAGACACGCACATGTGGATTCAAGCATACCCGTGTCAATTGTGGACATGGCCATGTCCATTGATCATGTAAGTCACTAGAACCATGAACCTTTGTGACCTCGAGTTTTAATGCTTAAAGGTTGGACATGGTCATCTGGGTGATTGTGTATAGTATATAAAATCTTATCTTTTGTGTTTAAAAGATAAGTTTAGAAACAGAAGTTGCATAAGAAAGAAATACTCGACCAAAAAGAAAGAGTTTTAGAGTTCAAATAACATTCTTTAACTATAGTTTTACCACTAATTAGTCAACTGAGCGGAGAGGTTCTTTAACTATATATATATATATATATATATATATATATAGATATACATATATATATATTATGACCACCAAAATATTATAAATGTAAATGTAGTTTTAACTAACCTTTTTGTGCATAATTTTTGTATTGAATCATTTCATAATACAATATTTCAATTGGAGATAGAGTATGTAATTAATTTATATTATAACTAAGTACAATCATATTAATTTTTCAACATTACTAATTAATTTTTTAATAACTTTTGAAAATTATTTTCAAAATGTCATTTCACTTTGATGAGGAATTTCTCAAATCAATGATAACCATGGATAACAGAACATTCTCCCTAATTAATTTTGGGTAATTAATCTTCTATTAATTATTTAACTACGTTCATATACTTTATGTCATGTCCATTAACTACCAATCGAGTTATCCAAAATTAGAATATGTTTAAGTAGTATTAAAACATAATAATCCCTATATGAAATGTTTTGGACATTTCAAATTAATGGATAACTTATATAAATATCAGAATTATTGTTTTGATATATACACAAGTAATTTAATATATAAAATTATCATGTTGAGTCAATTTAGTAAACGTGTTCTTTATCAAATAGTTACACGTTTATCTAAGCATATTCATGTTTTTTTATATGATCTCAACTACTTCTCTCGTAAAAAAAAGTTAGTTTTTACACTTTATTAATGCTTAGTCTTACCAAAGTAACAACAAAGAATAATTAAAACAACACATAACTATAATATAAATATCATATTTTTGATTTTATAATAACTTTATTTACAAAGTATATTTATCTTATATATAAGATAAAAATATCTTTAATTAATTATATTATAAATATACAACTAACGAGTTGTGTAAGACATAAACTAACACATTAAATACTTAAATTTATACTAAAATATCATCCTCTTAACTATTTAATTAGTTTTTAATAAAGAAAGTTAATCCATCTAATTTTGTTAGTGAGAACAAACTATGGTTTTAAATTTCGTTTCGTACCGGGCGGTACGTACCGTGGCGGTACGTACCGTAGCGGTCGAAAAATGGTATGAGGCAGGGGGTTGATTGTACCGGTGGTAAATATCAGTCGATGCTGATCTTTTTCGCTTGGTACCGTTCGGTATAGACGGTATTTAAAATACTAGTCGTATACCGACTGGTACCGTAAATTTTACAAAATTAGAGGACTAAGTTGCAAAAAAAGGCAAACCCTCCCATCCCACTCCCACACCCGATGTTCACATCTTCTTTCTCTCAATTTTTATTTTTCTCTCACATCTCACTAACTCTCTCTCACCGACACCCACTTCGGCGGCCCACTCTCTTCTTCGGCGACATCACAGCTCCACCACCGACACCCACCACTGGCGGCCCTCCCTCCCTCTGATCTGTCCTTCTAGATTCTCCCACTTTTTTGTTTCTCTCTCACAAATCTCACTATCTCTCTCAACGCCCACCTCCTGCCACCACCATTAATGCCACCAGACCACCACCGATACCCCACGAGCCCACCCACCACCGTTAGAGTCTCAGATCTCCTCTTTCATGCCATATCTGAAATAGATCTGGATCTATTTTTGACCCAACCTGACCCGTTGCAATTGTTGTTGAATTCTGAAATAATTGGGTATATGTTTAGGACTTTATGTATTTTTTGTGAATTGTGAATAGAATTGTTGGTGTATTTTGTGAATTGTGAATGGAATTGTTAGTGTTTTTTGTGAATTGGGAATATAATTTGTTAATTTGTTGTTGTGTTGCTTGTTGTGTGGACTGTGGATGTGGAGTGGAAGTGTGGAACTAGAAAATGTAAATTGATTCAATGAAGTTGTTGGCTTTCATCCATAGAAAGAACACTGGTTATTTAATTCAGTCAGCAATGCACTAAGTTTTTTGACAATTTTTTATCATACAATATGCTATTGTTGGACAAACATAAGGTTAATAATTTAGAGTTGACATAAAATTTTTTTAGATTGGCATGCTAAATAATGTGACATATTTACATTTAAATCTTATCTTATGTTTATAAGATAATTACATTACATCTTGATTTATATGAGATTAAAATATTTATTATAATTAATTTTACAATTAAGTTATGAAGTTTAAAGTTTAAACCGTTTAAAATAATAGACTTAAACTTAATAAAAGAAGTTAGAATCTAAACAAATTTTAGTAAAACATAATTAGCATTGATTTTATTTGTTACCTTATAAAATTATATGTTTACAAAAAGGCAAACGATATATACATCGAGTAACACATTTTAATTATGATTAAACAATTTTTTAATAACTCTTTCTTATACTTTAAAGTTTTTGGTAGGAAGGCGAAGATGTATGAGTTTACTAAGATTGGATAGATTGAATATATGGTTTGACTTTCAATTATTAGCTTGTCATATATTTTAAATTACATAATTAATGTATTAACTATATAGTTATTACAAGTTTTTTAAAAGTATTGACTGCAAATTTCGAAATTGTTAGAAATAGAAATTGTTTATGTATGTTTTGCAATGGTTGAATTAAAATTGTTGAAAATGGAAATTGTTTAAATATGTTTTGTGATTATTGGAAATGGAAATTGATTTATGTATGTTTTGTGATTAATGGAAATGGAAATTGTTTATGTATGTTTTGTGATTGTTAGAAATGGAAATTATTTTATGTATGTTTTGTGATTATTGGAAATGGAAATTATTGAAAATTGTTGGAAATAGAAATTGATTATGTATGTTTTGTGATTATTGGAAATGGAAATTCTTTTATGTATGTTTTGTGATTGTTGGAAATGAAAATTGTTGGAAAGGAAAATTGTTTATGCATGTTTTGTGATTGTTGAGAATGAAAATTATTTTATATATGTTTTATGATTATTAGAAATGGAAATTGTTAGAAATGAAAATTGTTTATGTATGTTTTGTAATTATTATAAATGGAAATTGTTTATGTATATTTTGTGATATTTGAATTGAAATTGTTCGAAATTGTTGGAAATAAAAATTGTTTATGTATGATTTGTGATTGTTTTAAATTGAAATTGTTTATGTATGTTTTGTGATGTTTGAAACTTTGAATTGAAATTGTTCGAAATTGCTAGAAATGGAATTATTTAAAATTGTTGCAAGTGGAAATTGTTTATGTATGTTTTGTAATGGTTGAATCGAAATTGTTAGAAAAATGTTAGAAATGAAATTGTTGGAATTTGGAAACGAAAATTATTGGAAACAAAAATTATTTATGTATATTTTGTGATTGTCGAAAATGAAAATTGTCATGTATGTTTTGTGTAATTATGTATGTTGAATAATTGAATTGTTAGTTTTTGACTTATAGTGAATTGTGTTTGATGAAGTTGAATTGTGTATGATGTAATCATGTAAAATGAGTTATATTATATAAGATGGACATGCTTATTTTAAAATGAAATTATATGTTACTTATTTTAATATATGTATTCATTTATTTTTACAGATAAATAGAAGGAAGTTCAAGTAATCATGATCAAACCACTTCAAGAAGATACAATGATCCAACTTGAGCCCTTGTTGCATTGGTTCCCGATATAAGGAACCATATTATTTGCTTATTTTGTAACAAACATTTAAAAGGTGGAGGAATCACCCGATTAAAGAAACATTTGGCTGGGGTTAAAGGAGATGTGAAACCCTGTAAAAAAGGAAGTCATGATGTGAAATGACAAATGAAAACATTGCTTGAAGAATATCAACATGTGAAAGATAGAAGAGAAATGTTGAATTTTGAAATTGGTAATAGAAATTTGTTTGCTGGTTTTTGTAGTGATTGTGAAAATGTTAAAGGTGGTAGTGGTAGTGGTAGTGGTAGTAGTAGTATTCCATCCCAGGTCCAACAAGAAACACCTGAACTTGATGTTAGGAAAAAAAGAGGGCATGTAACTAGTTTTTTTGCACTACGAACAACTCTTGGAGCTCAACCTTCAATTCGTAGTGTTAGGCAATCAAGAGATTTGACTCAAAATGTAAATGTGACAGTAGCTAGTCGTACTATTATCAGCCTATGGTGGATGCTATAGCCTCTTACGGTCCGTGATACAATGCTCCTTCAATTGCTGACTTAAGAGTTAAAACTTTTGAGTTGCTTTGTTTTTGAAATTAGAAATTATTTGGCAGAAAGAAGAGCAAATTGGGCTACTTATGGGTGTTCAATCATGTGTGATGGTTGGACGAATAGGAGATAAGAGCCTATTATTAATTTTTTGGTTTATTCTACTAATGGCTCAATGTTTTTGAAATCTATTGATGCATCTAACCTTATTAGGAAAATTGAGACTTTGTTTGAGATATTTGATGAAGTGTGAATGAAATAGGGCCAGAAAATATTGTTCAGTTTATTATTGACAATGATTACGCTTATAAAGCGACAGGAAGAAGGTTGCATAATAAGTATAATTCTTTTTTTTGGACTCCTTGTATTGAACATTGCATTGACCTAATGCTGGAGAATATAAATGAACTTGGTCACCTTTTTTGCTTTCTACATAGTCTCATCAATAATAGGAAATGATTGCTGGAGTGGAGTTTTCCATAATTATAATGGAAGATAGAGAATATTTGCCTTAATGCCAATTTGTTATCTGAGTTTGCTTGGCTGATAGTGAAGAAAAGCTAACAATGAGTTTTTTTTTTAGCCATGGAGAGAGCAAAGGAAGTAGTCAAGGCCAATCTGAAATATAGGCTTTCTTTGTATTCACTGTATCTTACAATCATCAATGAGAGATGGAAAGACAACTTTCTTCTCCATTATTTAGAGTTGTGACGTTTTTGAATCTTAGTATCCATTTCAGACGGATTTTACTAAGAAAGCTGAAGTGAATAGATGAATGCTATTAATTATTACAACAATTGTTGGGCATAACATGATGCAAGATCTCTTGGGCTCACAAATGGAGCTTTTTAAGGCGTCTTCTGGGGATTTTGGAATGTCGATTTCTATTCGACAAAGAAGAAAACTTTCTCCACTATTAGCTGTTTCCTTTTTCTCATTTGTTGAAAATTAACTATCACTTTATTTTGTTTATAACGCTACTTTTGTTATTTTAGGACTTACAGTTTCTTGGTGGGATCAATTCGAAAATAGTATTCCACAATTGTAAATGTTTGCAATTCAGATTTTAAGTCTATGTGTGAATGCAATAGGTTGTGAATGAAACCGAAGCATATTTGAATTTATCCATTCTAAGAAAAGAAATAAATTGGAGAATAAGAGGTTGAATGACTTGGTTTTTATTCGTTACAATTTAAAGCTTTGAGAAAGTTATATTATTATCATTGTTAATTTCAATATAATTTCTTATAATTTTCTAATAATTAAATTTTATCATTTACTAGGAGTCTTAATAACATAAGTAGTTCAACAGATCCAATTTTCATTGCAAGTATCGATCTTTTGGCTGATTGAGTTTCTGAGGAATTGGATTTGGTATATGTGAATGACTTAGAAGATAATCTTGAATGGGAAAGCATTGACATGTCATTTGGTGCATTAAATTTGAATAACGATGATGATGAAGCTCCTCTCAATGATGATGATTTTGTACCAAATGATAACTGAGGTCAGTGCAGTTATAGCGAGTATTTTCTAGTAGACGATTAAATTTCATTCCAAGTTTTTGTTTTTTCTCTTTTTTTACTTTTACTTATATTTGATGTGTATGTTAAATTCTACATATGTAATGTAATTGTAAATGTTTTTATTTCAGATTTGACTTCTATTTGATTGTTTTATCATCACGAACTCTTGTTATCAATTGTATAAATTGAGAGTTAAGGATATTTATTATTCTTTTTATTGGATGTTTTGAAGTAATTATTATTTATTATATGATGAAAATTGTAATATTTTAAATATTATTTATTATTATGATTTTTGGAGATATGGTTGATGTAAACTTATAAAATATACAGTACAACTGTACAATATGACAATAAACTATTTTTTAATTTTAAAAAAAATTCAATAACTATTTCAAAAATTTTAAAATAACCTAAAATGATACCCAAGTTAACAAATATCGGTACATTACTGTCTCACAATTCAATCTAGTACCCTTGGAACAAACCACTTATGCGTAATAATTAGATGAAATTTCCCAAACAAATAAAAGCATAGGCACGTGTGAGCTCACGTGAGCGTCACATCAGTAATAATCTCGATAACCAGGCTGCTTTCTGTTCTCTTATCCAAGAATGGAAATGTCCTTACTCTTTCCCTCCTGTTCTCGTCTGCTCTTCAACCCAAACTCTTCCTACTCCTCTTCCTTCTCCTCCTCCCGCAGCGCCGTAGCCAGCGCCGCCACTCTTTCGACTAAAAAGAAGTCCAGAAGAAGAAAACATCTTTTTCAACGGAAGAAGGCCGATGATGACTCGATCTCCGCTCTTGAGAAAAGCCTCCGCTTCAGCTTCATGGAGGAACTCATGGAGCGAGCCAGAAATCGAGATTCCGAAGGTGTGTCCGAGGTTATGTACGATATGATCGCCGCCGGACTGACCCCCGGTCCTCGCTCCTTCCACGGCCTTGTGGTCGCTCACGCTCTCGCCGGTGATCATGAAGGCGCGGTACGACTCCACCTATTTTGTTTTATCATTTTAAGAAAACGTTCAACGCTCTTAAAGCAATGTATGTATTGCGGTATGTGCGCATACAGATGCAGTCGTTGAGAAGAGAGTTGAGTGCAGGTCTTATGCCTCTCCACGAGACGTTCATTGCGCTAATTCGCTTGTTTGGATCCAAAGGCCATGCCATTAGAGGTTTCGAGATTCTCGCTGCAATGGAGAAGTTGAATTACGATATCCGCCAAGCTTGGATTGTCCTTGTTGGTAAAGAAAAAACAATGAGCTGGACTTTTTCCTAAATTTCTGATTGGTAAAAATAATAAAAAATTGGTTGATATAGTCTGTGTATTGTTTTACAACTTGCCTCAGAGGTGCTTGTTAAGCAAAATTACTTGGAGGATGCAAATAATGTGTTCTTGAAGGGTGCTAAAGGCGGGCTGAGGGCTACCGACGAACTTTATGATCTTTTAATTGAGGCGGACTGCAAAGTCGGAGATCATTCCAATGCACTTGAAATTGCGTATGAAATGGAAGCAGCCGGCCGTATGGCTACAACCTTTCATTTCAACTGTCTTCTTAGTGTGCAGGTGAGCCATGTAACTTCTTTACATGGCATTGTAACTCATCTTTGCTGTTACTTGAACCTGCAAATTCATGGCTGGTTTGTATCCCTATATGAAAATCTAACATGTGACTTCAACTGCTGCATACAGATGCTATTACGAGTACTGCATCTTGCCCGCATTGTTTGTAGCTGCTTCTTTGATAGATTTGCGTAGTTTTGCTCTTGTGATTCCTACACCAAACTCACTTTATATTTCTTTATTTAGGCTACTTGCGGAATACCTGAAATAGCTTTTGCTACATTTGAGAACATGGAATATGGAGGAGAAGGTTCAACACTCATAAACTCTGGTTCTTTGTGGGATTAGGTTATTCCTTTTTAGCTCATTGCATAGCTTATCTGAAGAAGCTATTTCCTTTGTGGAATTGGGATAGCTTCTATGAAGCAGCCTAAGTAGATCTACAGTTGAGGCTTGCCTTGTGGATGTTGAACCTATTGTAGTATCTATTCTAAAATGAGTCTTATGATCTAAAAGATGGCAGGCCCAAACATAATGAAGTTTGCCAATGCCATGGGGAATACATGAGCCTCATCAATTAGTTGTTTGCTTGTACCTATATTTTCCTGAAATCCTTTTATGGTGGTTACTTAATCATTATGCTAATTTATGAGAAGCTCATCATCCTGTTCTGTGAAACATTAGTCTGAATGTCTAATAGGTTGCTGTAACAGTGCCTGACTCAGCCAAACATTATGAGCTGCTTACTGCTTATCAATAACACATTCAGTAATTTGCTAGTGGTTTTATGATTGTTGAATCTGAACCACTTTTTGTGTATTCATTATTTGGAAGTTTCTTTGATTCTGAAAACTGTTTTTGCATGACAGACTATATGAAACCCAACACTGAGACATACAACTGGGTCATCCAAGCTTATACAAGAGCTGAATCCTATGACAGGTAGATTTTCTTATGCATCAATAAATGGCCATGTCTATAACTATATTATTCTGTCATCTTATGAACAATGATGGCATTCCATGTTCTGTAAGCCAATTTCATTTTTTTCTTTGAGTTTTATTCTTGATATTGACTTGCATTTTCATCTTGAGGTATAATTCCTATTGAGCTATTAACCAAATTCAATGCTTTAGATTCTTGTTCATTTTTTTTTCTTCTTGGCATTATAGTTTAGCTTGTCCTAACATTCGTAGAAGAGACTGTTGTTTGGAGGTTTGGTTAATTTTAACTTTTCTGAGTCTCAATTTGGATTTATTTAGATTCATAATCTTGTGATTTTGACATGAAATGTAGGGTGCAAGATGTTGCTGAGTTGCTTGGGATGATGGTTGAAGACCACAAACGATTGCAGCCAGATGTTAGAACTTACGCGTAAGTTGGAATTCCTTGAACATAGTAGCAAATCTGAAACAAATAAAATTTATGATGTTTGTCAAGTTTTATGCTAAATTTATCGGTTGATTATTTGGTACAGTTAATGTCCTATTATAAGACAATTTTTCTATCAAGGAAAATTGTTCATTTGATGTATTGACATTTTTGCTAAGATATATGTTGTGGGAAAATCATTTAATTCAAAATCTTAAGTTATTAGTAGGCCTTAGAAATTGGGTTATATATTAACATTAAAATATGCAATACTTATTGTCTCATTGTTGGTATCTTATGATGTGCATTATGTGTTTGAAATACTTGAAAGTTGGATAAATGACATTTGATCAATTCTTGAGTTCTTTCAAGCGTATTACTTCGTAATGTAGGAAAGGAAAAACCTGTGATTAAGCATTACAATTTTTTTTACTATGTTGCTACTTTGTATTTGTGATGACTTGAATTGCTTGTAGTTTATTACATATTGTAAAGATTGTGTAATTGTTAGAATATCTTAAGGCTTGATTATGAAGATCTTATTACCCAACTAGTTGTTGATTAGCTAGTATATATTTGCAGCTATACTCTTATGAATACAAAAATATTTCGCTCTATAGTTTACATTGTATTAGAGCCAATCTTGGCTATTTTATTCTTTTTAAGTTCCATTTTACCCATTGACAGAGGTGGGGTCTACTTTTTCTTCTTCTGCATTAGTTTTGTCTAGTGAGTGTAAGTTTAAAATTTTTTGGGTCATCCATTCCAAATGACCATTCACTCTCCTCGTCAGCACAACTAGGAGCATCGACAGCCAACCAGCCTCTTCTCGAAGACTAATTATCGAAAGCCCTGTGTGTAAAACCTTATGCGTCGCTTGAAGATTCTATCTCCTCACCCACTTGTTGGCACGTGGTTGTGCGTGCCACGGAGTTGGGCCTACAATCAACTTCTTCGACGTTGCCTCTCCCGCTACTCTTGTTTGTCTACTTTCCTCAACACCTTGACAGGCATGCCTTGTCTCTACATGAATGATGAACAAAAAAATTTGGCTGTGACTGATGTCATTCATGTGATATGTAAGATCACATAATATAAGTTGACTAGTCTCATCAATTATATGGATTGGTGTAAGACAATTCTAATTTACCTACGGAGCATTTCTAAAGACCACCTCACTGATGATCCACCGTCAAACCATAATCGCAAGGAATATCTGCAAGATGATGCTCAATTATTCTTACAAATTAGAATTTTATTGACAACAAGGACGCCAATTTGATTAATGATTGTATGTCAAAGTATTTGATGGAATTCTTAGAATTTTTGTATTCTGAAAAAGGAAATATTTCCTATATTTTCGAAGTGTGTAAGGGCTTTTATCATGTTGAACAATAAGATCAGTCTCTTCAAGCATATTTTATGAATTTCAAAAAGACCTATGAAGAATTTAATTTCTTGCTATCTTTTAGTCCTTATGCCAAAGTTCAGCAAGCTCAGCGGGAGTAAATTTCAGTAATGATCTTTTTGGATGATCTTAACCATTAGTTTGAGATTGCTAAGTCTCAAATTCTCTCAAGATCTGAAATTTCCTACTTGCGTAAGGTCTTTACTCGTATACTTCACATAGATGTCAATGCATTTATTGCTCCCAATACTCAAGATTCTTGGTGTTTTTGCTAGTCGAAATAAAGAATTTGGCACTACAAAGTCATCTTATAAGAATAACAATAGATGAGAGACATACAATTGGGGTAATAGGAATTAGGGTGCATGAATTATTTGTCAATACTATCATGAGTTGGTTCATAGCAAATGCATTTGTCGGAAGTTACAAAATAAAACTCATAAATCTCATTTTGCATATTGTAGCTACTACTATGCCTAGCTCATCCACTAAGAAGACAATTATAGTTTTTGCAAATGAATTTGCTAAATTCACCCAGTACCAAGAAGTATCATTGCTATTGCTAACACGTGCCTTTCCTCTTCCTCGCAATAGGTTATTGACTCCTCATATGATAGGTAATTATAATCTTTCTCTAATTCCAGAGACACTCATCTACCTCTTATATTACTTTAGTTTATAGATCTACTTTCTTTATTATTGGTTTTAGCACTGTTAATCCTAGTCCATTACTTCCTTGTCCTCTATCTTGAACCTACTTGGCTCCTTTACTACTATTATAGGTCAAGGAACAATTCCTTTAGTTACTGACCTTCTTCTGAAAATTGTGCTACATGTTCCCAAATTGTCTACCTATCTCTTATCCATTAAAAGGATTACAAAAGAATTGAACTTTCTTGCAATTTTTTACGCCACTTTTGTATTTTACAATCGGGTTATGGAAAAGATGCTTGGCTTGCAAAAGAAAGGGATTCTACAATAGCATTCTTCTAGAAGGGAAGTCTTCATTCCAAACCTATATGATCCAGAATGCTATTCTTCAACAATCTTCATGTGTTGGCAGATCATTTCAAAACTGTGTAGCTGAAAGAAACAATTTACATCTCAAAATCAACATAGCACTCTTATTCCAAATCCATGTTCTCAAACAAATTTGGGTTGATGCGGTCTCCACACCTTTTTTTATCAACCACATACTTTCGTTTGTTCTTCATGGTGAGATTACTTATAATGTTCTTTTTTCTACCCGTTGTTCATTATTAGGCCATAAATATTTGGTATTACTCGTTTTATTTGTGATGTGCATGCTCAAGTCACTAAATTAGATCCCAAATCTTTAAAATATATTCTCCTGGGCTACTCTTGTCTGCATAAGGGGTATTAGTGCTACTATCCTAATCTTAATAATGTTTTTTGTCAGCTGATTTTACTTTTTTGGAACACATTCCTTTCTTTTATATTTCTATTTCTGACAAGGAGGATGATGATTTGTTAGTATATAAGATCTTATATCAGATCACTGACGTTACCCTACTCGTGATACTCATATGCAACCACAATTGCCTATTCACATGGTCTATTATAGATGATTGATCTTCTTGATACAAGTCTGGTACCTGTGCCTTATTTGATATCTGATACAATATTTGATGACCCTGATCTCTCAATTATTCTTCGTAAAGTTAAACCTTAGTGTACTTATCCTATTAATTATTTTGCTTCTTATGATCATTTGTCTTTGTCTTCTTGTTCTTTTGTTGCCTCGCTTGATTCTTTCACTCCCCCAAAAATTGTTTGTAGTCAAATCAACCCTGATTTATCCATGCATGACTTAAAACATGACTTATGTCAAAAGGCTATGCTCAAACTTATGGTGTGAATTATTTTGATACTCTCTCTTTTGTTGCAAAATTGACCTCTATTCATTTATTTCTTTCTATGATAACTACTCATGATTAGCTTGTACATCAGTTAGACATCAAAAATGCCTTCGGACATGGTGACCTTCAGGGGGAAGTGTACCATTGGAGTTTGTTGCTCAGTGGAAGTATGGGAAAGTTTTTCATCTTTGAAGGTCCTTGTATGATCTAAAACATAGTCCCCGTACTTGGTTTAAAAAGTTTAGTTAGCCAGTGTAAATTTTTGGCATGAATATGAGTATATTTGCCACTTGATTTTCTATAAACTTTCAGCATCTGGTATCATTTTATTTGTTGTGATGTGGATGATACTGTCATTACTAGAAGTGATATTATGGGCATTTCATTTTTGAAGTCCTTTCGTCACAGTCAGTTTCACACAAAAGATTTAGATGTTTTAAAGTATTTTTTGGGGGCAGAGGTGACAAGAAGTAAGAAAAACATTTTCTTGTCTCAAAGGAAATATATACTTGATCTATTAGCTGAGACCAAAAAGTTAGGCCTAAGCTATGTCATGTTTCAATGTTCCCTAATTTACAACCTACTAAAGATGAAGATTTATTTGAAAATCTTGAGAAATATAAGAGATCGAATAGTTGATATAATTTACCTTTTGAACTTCAATTCTTTCTTTCAGCTTTTTGAATTCTTTGATCTGATATAGTCTTAAAACTCACTATGTTCGACACAACTATGAATTTAGTTAGTATTTTCATAATATGACACCTTTCTTTTCTTCTTGGTTGTGTTACATATTTTGTGCTTGTTCAGGCTGTTGGTGGAATGCTTTACTAAGTACCGTGTGATAAATGAAGCTATAAGGCATTTCCGTGCACTTAAGAACTTTGATGGGGGAACTAAACTTTTACATTGTGAAGGGAACTATGGTGATCCGCTTTCCTTATATCTACGGGCTTTATGTAGAGAAGGTATGAATGTATGTATATGTTTGAATATAGTGTAGCGCGTGCTTTGATTCATCTTAAGATGGTGTAGTAGGGTCGTCTTATGCAATGAACTACTAATCTACTTAAAGGTTGAAAGGTATCAAATTGTTGTGGATGGAAGTCTAACGATCTTCTACTTGTCTTCTTTAATCTTATTTGTTCTGTTTTTTCACATATCCTTGAATGCTTTATTTGTTTTCTGTTTAATCTGATTTCATACTTGAGTATGCCCTTATTTGAAGTGTGTCCTACCAAAGAGAAAAGGTTACACAACTATGTTAAGGTTTAACGATTTTCCTTTCAGTTTATAATTGCAATGTGTATGAAACTATTCAAGTAGCTTATAATAGAGATATCTATGTTAATCCGCCACTTTATGTTACAAACAAAGAAGAAATTTTGGTTTGTTGGTCTGAAATCTAGTTCCTGATTCCCTACATGTTTGCTTTTTGTGTTTATTTGTTTTTGATGAATATCTGCATGAAAAATGTGTTGTTATCCTGTTTCTTTCAGGATATACTCATGCTCTGTTAATTTTCCACTCATTGGTTATGCATATTGAAGACAAGTTTCCCGGTGTTATATTAAATTTCTATCAAAAGGTTCTTCTGAATTCCTGAGTTTCCAGCTAAAGCAAATGGATATTAAGAGGCATTTGCTTTTGTTAATTCCACAGTTTTGCTATGGACTTTTACTGGAAGATCATTTAAAAGTTCTTTTCATTTATTAACTCCAGAATTCTGGGTGCACTTGTTACTTAAAACTTCAGCTAGTTTTATAAGTGTTTCCATCTGCTATCTTCACTTCCATTTCTTGTCCCTCCCAATAATCATTGTGGAATGCTTCTGTTCATTCTCACATCACATTATGAAATTTACTGTTAGTATTTTGCTGATATTTGGATTTCTCCTCTATAAGACAATGTTTACGAGCCGCAAATTATGCTTGAATCAGGAAGGATTGTTGAGCTGCTAGATGCTTTAGAAGCTATGGCCAAAGATGGCCAACCAATTCCACCTCGAGCGATGATATTGAGCAGAAAGTATCGAACATTAGTTAGCTCATGGATTGAACCTTTACAGGAGGAAGCTGAACTTGGATATGAAATTGATTACATTGCTAGGTATACCTTGTTATTGATTTATAAAAAACAGTTGCTTTATTTTCGTTATTAATTTCTTTACTATTTGACAGTAGCATACTTTGAACAAGATCTGGCACTGCAAGTCTTGACAATTTGCTTCTTGTTTTCAGCACATTATAAAAGTTTAAAGCTCTTATCTTTCTGATAATTTGTTGGAAAATTCTGCACTGAAGAATTTTAAATTTTATCTCAGCCATCTATCTCCGTAACATAAATCAGGTACGTTGCGGAGGGTGGGCTTACTGGTGAGCGCAAGCGGTGGGTACCTCGAAGGGGAAAAACCCCTTTAGATCCTGATGCTGCTGGATTCATATACTCAAATCCCATAGAGACCTCTTTCAAGCAAAGATGTCTCGAAGAATGGAAGAAATATCATCGAAAAGTTCTGAGGATCTTACAAAATGAAGGCATTTCGGTTTTGGGAGATGTATCCAAGTCTGATTATCTTAGAGTAGAGGAAAGATTGAAAAAAATTATCAAGGGTCCTGATCAGAATGTTCTAAAACCTAAGGCAGCTAGTAAAATGACAGTTTCTGAATTGAGGGAAGAACTGGAAGCTCAAGATTTACCTACTGACGGAACTAGAAATGTTCTTTACCAACGTGTACAGAAAGCTAGGAGAATCAACCGTTCTCGTGGTCGACCCCTATGGGTTCCTCCTGTGGAGGAGGAGGAAGAAGAGGTCTCTCTATCTCTCTCTCACTCTCGCTTTCCTTTTGCTTTAGATAATTATTTCTCTTTCAAATACACGTCCACATGCGTGTGAGCATGCGCATGTACACCCTTACATGGACAGCAAGACATATTTATGTTCTGAAATACTTGTACCTGGAGTTCTTGTACTGATTCACTTTATGATGTCCCCAACTACATGCTGTCTGTTTCGTAGGTTGATGAAGAATTGGATGAACTAATTTCAAGGATAAAGTTGCAAGAAGGAAATACAGAGTTTTGGAAGCGCCGCTTTCTTGGGGAGGGCTTGAATGGTGACCGTGTCAAGCCCATGGATGCAGGTAAATTAGAAGTTGTGGATGTGGCGGATGATGTTGATGATGAAGATGATACTGGGAAGGAGGTTGAAGATGAGGAAGCTGATGAAGAGGAAGAAGTGGAACCAGAACCAACTGAGAGCCCAGATGGAGAAGTAGTTAAGGCCAAAGAAGTGGAGGCTAAGAAACCTCTTCAAATGATTGGAGTTCAATTGTTGAAAGATTCTGATCAAACAGCTAGGAGATCCAAAAGATCAAGAAGGAGAGCTGCCCGAGTATCAGTGGAGGTATGGGAATTTATGTCATATCATTTTCGTCAATTGATTCCTAGTTCTGAGTCATCTTACTTTGTTATGTTATATCCTCATATTCTTTACCTCAACGTGCTACTCTAGGCTTTCTTATCAATAGAAGTCTAAAGCATGTTATATCCTAGTAATCTTTTTCTTAACAAGAAAATTTGTGAATGCCACATACAATGCTTGGTTTAGTTACATCTTTAAACAAATAATTATTGGGCAATCTGGTTTCTTAATGGCGATAACAATGACGTCGACGTTATGTGTATGGATATTTAGGATGACGACGACGATGACTGGTTTCCTGAAGATTTAATTGAGGCATTTAAGGAGATGAGACAAAGGAAAGTTTTTGATGTAGATGATATGTATACGATAGCTGATGTTTGGGGCTGGACATGGGAGAAAGAACTAAAGAACAGGCGTCCGCAGAGATGGTCACAAGAATGGGAAGTTGATTTGGCGATTAAAGTATTGCTGAAGGCAAGTTGCTATACCTTTCTTGTTTCTTTTCAGGCTTGTGAACTCGATAATGCTTTCCCGTTGTGTACAAACTTGTTGTTGGTATGTACCTTTTCACACATGGTGAATCTAATATTGTATGTTGGGGTTATGGTTTTTGTTGTCACTTACAGGCTCAAGGATACTCTAAATTGTGTTTCAGGTCATAGATTTGGGGGGAACACCTACAATCGGTGATTGTGCTACGATACTGCGTGCAGCTATAAGGGCCCCTATGCCTTCAACCTTTTTGAAGATATTGCAGATCGCACATAGCCTCGGCTATAAATATGGGAGGTAAGGTTCTGTAGCTTATATGCTAAAATAAAAAAGGCCGTTGGGTGAGCTCCCACCTAATATTGTAATTGTAGAAGCTTGTTGTAAACTGAAACTTGAGCTTGCTATAAACTAGTGCTGTTTCGAAGTATTCGCGTATGTAAACTAATGAGTGTCTTTCACTGCAGTCCTCTGTATGATGAAGTAATCTCTTTGTGTCTCGACCTTGGGGAATTAGATGCTGCAATTGCAATAGTGGCAGACCTGGAGACTACCGGAATAACAGTCCCAGACCAAACCCTGGACCGGGTGATTTCTGCTAGACAAGAGTCGTACAACACTGTTGATGAGACATCATCATAGCTGCAACTGCAAATTCATGAATTGCTTCTGTGCACTCAAATTGGAAGTTACAAACTGTGAAGCTTCATAGAGTCTGTCTGTCTAGGTGCAAGTGGTTCACATTTTCACCGACATGTTTATTTCATCAAATCTCACTCTAGGCAGTGTCCAGATCGTTACGCCACACCCGTAATGAGGTTGCGCCTTGAGGCATCAAAATCTGGGATTGTGTTTGCACTTGAGCATCAGGAAAATTTCACGAAAACTAGGACGCGGATGCGACGTTTAATGAACTGGGAAAACAGTAAACAGATGATATAAGCATGAGCAATTTTGTTATGCCGCGTGTATCTGCAGCTCTGTATTTTTTCGTTTGTTTTACAAGCTAAGGGATACGCTGTCCACGTAATTCTAATGATGAAGTTAATAACGGGTCTTTCTGGATTAGCCTTACTGCTCCCACGAAGACGATGAAATCATCGTACCAGTGTCCAAAAAATTGGATCAATATTTGTAGACTTGTAGTACTGGAGTTAGAATCGGATAATTGCATTGTTTTAAATAATTTTTTAAAATTATAAAATAATCACTTAATTTTACTGGTATTTTTAGTACGGTCCGACCCATATTACTTTCCATAACGATACATAACATTTGAGTTCGAGATTTGTGCCACTGATCCGAATGATTTAGAGTTTGCTTCAGTGGCATAAGTCTGATTCCCATGTGAGCATTTTTCTTAATACAAGTAGTGAATAATTAAGGATGTCAATAAATTCATATTTTTCTCCATATTTAGTGTATTTAAAATTAAAATAATATTTTTAATTGTTTAACAAAAATATTATTATTGAAAATATAAATTTGGTCGCCACTTCCTTTGGCGGCATTCATTAATTCGGAATTGAATTTGAAAGTCATATATTTAGCCAGATGTTTTCGGGATGCTCTTAATAATTAATGAATGACAAGTGGTTTCTTCGAACCGGACGAAAATTAGCCCTCGAGTGCAAAGGCAGAAGGGAGCTTGAATGTAAGACCTCTCCGTCGAGCAGGGACAAAAGTTAGCCTTAGTGATCCGACGGTGCAAGTGGAAGGGTCATCGCTCAACGGATAAAAGTATGGAATTCAAAGAAGA
Source organism: Erythroxylum baracoense (assembly GCA_025629805.1). Lineage (NCBI taxonomy): Eukaryota > Viridiplantae > Streptophyta > Magnoliopsida > Malpighiales > Erythroxylaceae > Erythroxylum > Erythroxylum baracoense. The sequence goes on along the minus strand of JAOTAY010000003.1, from coordinate 22,748,018 downwards.
ATTGAATTCTTAATTCTTCAAATAAGATATTATTTTGCTTAAATTTAAAAAAATTATTTATTCAAATTAGTTTGAATCATTCAAATTAAAATAACTGAGCTAATACTATCACTTTTAATTGTGATTTTGACTATATTTGAGAAATCAAATGAATTTATTAGTTTTAGGTGAGGCAAGTATTATTAGGGTTATTAATTTTCTAAGGTTTAATTTATATCCAACTCATTTTAATTTAACAAAGTGTAAAATTTATGATTTTTTAGCAATATAATAACTTTTTTTCTAATTTTGAATATCTATTTTGAAAATTCTATTAGACAACTTGTTGGCTCTTATTATTAAAGCGTAAAGAAATGTTTTATAAAGTACTACAAACTCCACTAGAGATGAATAGCAGTGGCCAGAAAGAGAAGCTCTACCTTTTTGCCATTGTTTCCCCTCAATAACTGAACATGTCTTTATTCATCAACTTTAGATTACCATCTTTAACCACCTCCCTCATTCTTCATTCTCTACCTCCTTTGTGATACTTCTTACATTCCTCGCTCCTTCCACTCCTCTTTTCTCCCCTCTCAGCTCTCATTTACTCTACCATTCCACCCGTTGAACACTCTTCTTTATCCTTGCTATACATTCTTGCTGTATTTTTCTCTCCTTGTTGCTGCTTTGTTTGAGGTTCACTTTTGTCTCTCTCTCTCTCTCTTTTTTTGGTTTAAGCTTATCCTTACTATTTTTGGGAACAAACTTTCCAAACTTTACCTACAAAAGCTATTTGGTTCGTACTTTGGAGTCCGGATCCTCTGTCCAATGTTAGCCTGTCTTATTATGTCTAATTGCAAAACGGCGTCGTTTTTGCTCAAGTTTGTAGAGTTGCCTATTGGACCCACCAACTGACGCCGTTTTTTAGCTTAAGCCAAAGCCAGTGTTTTTATATAAAGCCACTTAAAAACACTACATGTTTAACAGTAACGAAAAT
>JAOTAY010000003.1:22721036-22732257 GCA_025629805.1 Erythroxylum baracoense | reverse complement strand
GTCTCCAATTTTTGTTCTGTTCCGTCTTCAGATTTCTGTCTCGTCCCGTCTCTGCATCTTGAAGACAGCAACCAAACAGACAGTTAGAGTTCCTGACATGTCCTGCCTTGGAACCATTATCCTAGTAAAGGTATTCCCTGCTAAGATATCCAAAATAAAATTGGACCCTACTCTATTGAGTAGGATTCTCTAATATTAAATAAGCTTAAGTCCTAAACAAACTAGAACACTATATCTATCTTATTATTACTCCTTATCTAATAAGTAAAACCTAGAATAAATTAAATTTAAGCCTTTTGTCCTTATTATCCCATGAACTCCCATTCTTCATTCTACCAAATTAAAGCTTGTGGTTGAGTGATTTTTTCCCTCCCTTATTTCTTTTATAAACTCTAAGCTCTTTTTCATAACATATACTAGCATTACAGACCTGACTTCAAAATTTAAGCAGCCTGCAGTTCCTAATTTTTGAGTTTTAGCAATTAGTTGATATCTTTATGTTTGTAGATGGTGATGAAAAAGAAGTGCTTTGGCAGTAGTAAGATGACCATTTTTCCTTTCAGTCACACCATCTCGTTGTGGCTAATGAATACAAGATGATTCATGAATAATGCCTTACGAAAATACGATGACAAGGTGTGGTTAAGTAATTTCTTGCATTATCAGATAGAAATCTCTTAATTCTGTTACCAAACTGATTTTGCACCATACAATGAAAACTAGGGACAATGTTATTCACATATGTTTTATTTTTTAGCAAAAAATCCACGTCATTCTAGTGCAATAATTAATAAAAGATACAATGGGGTGGTATGTTCTTTGATAGTGCTGTTTGACATACTCAATATTCTTACGGGGTTAATTATTGTCCTTTAAAGATATATACTTGTACAGGGAAACGTTGCTAGAGTACAGTGCAGCTCATTAAGCATGCACATTTTGGTTAGAATAGCAAAATATGTCTTCGGAGATTTTCATGTTATTGCTGTTTTTTTAATGTGCATTAACAATGTTTGGTTTTAGTTAGAGTAATGGTTAGACCTATTTGAGCAAATTTCAAACCATTATGGCCCCCAGTATCAAATTAAAATCATAGGTTTGCTTATGAGAACAATTATGATCAATGGGTGTCTTAATGCAAGAATTCATCAATGCAACCATTCTTGCATTTCGTCAAATTCTTCGATGCAGAAATTGGAATTTAACTTTTAACACAAATTTATATTGTACTTAGAATCCCACATGCACTCATATACAACATTTTTAATTTGTTGACTGTTTGTCAAATATGCAGTTTGTGATTTTAACAGATGAGCTTTCAAGACTATGATACAATCAACACTTGCAAACCTACATGTGGGAATGTGATTCTGAAATATTTTTACCCTGCGTATTCAGGTTCATTGCTTGCAATTCCTGATATATGAAGTAGTATCTGGTGGTAATCTTAGGAAGCCTGGAGGGCTTTTTGGTAATAGTGGTTCTGAGATCCCAGTAAATGATTTGAAGCAGTTGGAGAACTTTTTCTACAAACTTAGTTTCTTCCTGCATATATTGGACTATTCGGGTAAGTTTATTTACTAAACTGTTTTGTTCATACTATGAACTAACATGTATTTTGCAATTTCATCATCAACTGTGATGCAAGAGTAAATTAGATAGAAAATGATCTGTTTCAGCTATCTTCACATTCATGCAAAATTTTTCGTAAAATAACATATCTGCAAGAGACTTGTATTCCTTACTAACTCAGTTACAGAGATCTGGTGTAACCTTAACATGACTTTGGCATTTGTAGTCAGTAATCAGCTTATGGACATGACTAGTACCTAAATATTGACACAACATACAGTTTGTATACAAAGGATGCCATCTAATTACACTAAGAGTGTTTACTAAATCAATAGAAATGACCATTTCTTTCAAATAATTGCTCCTAGAATTGGCTTCTCTATCAATGTACGCTAACTGAAGTGATTACTTTGTTGTTTGTTAATCTACCTATCTTTTTCGAGTACAAGTGCCATTTCGGTGACAATCATGTGGTTTTCTGCATTGTTTGACCGCTCAATACACTTACCGAATATCTAAGTTTCATTATTCCTGGTTTCTACAGGATCTGAGTCTTTGGTATCTGGTTATCTTCTTGGGGCCTTGTTCTTTAACAACTAATCCTAAATCTATTGACTGTCCATCTTGGCCAGTAGTACTGTATTCATGGTCAAGATACTTGTATTTTCCTGAGTCTATATCATCCTGTCACCTCCCTGTTATTAGGTTTTATTTAGTACTAGAATTATGTAATATCTTTCTCTCTGTCTCTCTCTACCTCATTTTTTTGTCTTGCGCCAAATCTTAAATAATCATCACTGTGATGAAGTTTAACATTGGAGTAATCATGTTTGCAGTGACTATTGCTACTTTGACGGATCTAGGTTTCTTATGGTTTAGGGAGTTTTACCTGGAGTCTTCACGTGTTATTCAGGTAAAGACATGAAATAATACTTAATTGTGTCTTATGTTTTTTCTTTCTGTATTACTGATTGTTGGGTATTAGATTCACATATCTACTATTTGTTATGGTTTGTGATAATTAATAAACTTGGAACTTTGATAATTTTTACACTTTTGTTTCTGCTGGTCACTGAATGCTTTCCTCACTTGTGGGGAAATTTCTATTGACCTATGTGTAGTTTCCAATTGAATGCTCTCTTCCGTGGATGCTGGTGGATCATGTGCTTGAGTCACAAAATGCAGGACTTCTTGAAAGTATTTTGATGCCATTTGATATCTATAATGATTCAGCTCAGCAAGCTCTGGTTGTACTGAGGCAGCGTTTCCTCTATGATGAGATTGAGGCTGAGGTATGTTATTTTCAGCCTTGAGAAGGAATGTAAATTTTGAGATTTCCTGTTTATGTAGAGCTTCAAACAAGTAGTAGTCTCCATCTTAGTCCCAAATATATTTGTTGAGGATTTAACAAATGTATTCTGATTTGGTCTTATTTTATAGAATTTTTTTGTACGTATATAGGAATATTTCCTAAAATATCCTGTACCAGAATAGTTTGGGCATCTTATTGTAGAATACTATTAGCCTGTGTATTATTTTAGATTGTATTGTTTAATTATTTTGAATAGATGGTGAAACTTAGTTAATGCTACTCTTACCCATGCGGTCTTTGTAGCACTTGTGGTCAACCATTTAAATCTTGTGTTTCCCTTTCATTCTACTCCTTATGGTTCATGTTATTTTTACAATATCCTTCTCGAGGTGTCTTTTTATTGAGTAGTTAGTTCCTTGAATTTGTATGGTCATCCACACCTTTTCTTTTATAATTTTCAATCTTTCATTGGTAAATGGACGATGCATTGCACACCGTCATTCAATTCTTAGCCTTTGAATTTTTCTTCTTAGTCCATTGACCTCTCAGCCTCAGCCTCAGTTTCTTTCTTTTTCTCTTCCACACATCATTGTGTAATTTGTAAAATTTCTATGTAGCTTGTTTATTTATTTGAAGATTGACAAAATGCACATTTATGCTGCTTACTTTTGCTCAATTCATGGATAATCTTAATGAACTTGTCAAATGTCAATGCTCAGTCAATGACTTTGTGTGTGCAAATCCATTTTTACCTTGGCTACCATTTTTCTCGAGATTAATTAAGTGATGCCTAAACATCAAAATTTTTTTTTAATAGTTGTCATTTATTTTCTGAAAAAGCTGCTTGACTGAAATGTCTAAATCACAGAATCTTGTCATTCATGTAATAAAGGTTAAGTAAAGATGACATGCTATCTACTTAAATTTTATGTGTAATAGCTATATTATTGGAAATAAGGGATAGTCTTTACTTTTGTAGCAACTTGTTCTTTCATTTTCCTAACCATGGAAAATTTGACTATCATTAATTTAGGTGGACTGCTGTTTCGATTTATTTGTTTCAAAACTCTGTGAGATAATTTTCACATATTACAAGAGCTGGGCTGCAAGGTATGTCTTTCGGCCACCCTGTTGTGCTAACTTTATTATCTAAGATCTGCATTTGATGCACAAATGATTTTTCCAATTCTACAGCAAACTGCTAGATCCATCGTTCCTCTTCACCTTGGACAATGGGGAGAAATATACCGTCCATCCTATGAGATTCAGTGCACTGCTTAAGATGACTAGAGTGAAGGTGAAAAGATAGTCCTTTGTTCTAGGGTTCACACGGTTGCATAGTCCTTTGTTCTAGAGTTCACATGGTTGCAATTGTTTGTATACTTTACCTTTGTTTGCATTTATCAAGTATTGGCTATGATTTAAATGAAAATTTGAAAACTTACAAAGTTCTGTTTTCTTTCTACCACCTCCTCGAGTAAGGCTTCATTGTGCATTGTGTGTGTTTTACCTGGGTCTAGTTTAACTTTTTCGAAATTTTTAGAGCATTTGGCATTGGGTGGAACAAATTCATGTTTCAGTTGAAACTAAATAACTTGGTAGGGGATGAGTTTATATGCACCACTTCTGAACATAGAACTTTATCCATAAATCTTTCATTGTTTTTGGTACTATAGATTGCCATTCTTTGTGTGTTGCTCATGTGCCTTGGAAATTGTTAAAAAAAAAAAGAAAAAAGATCAGTGAATCAGATTGTTTGTCTGCTCTCACTGCCTTGGTTTTCTTATGGTCTACAGTTACTGGGGAGGACTATTGATCTAAGAAGCTTGATAGCTGAACGGATGAATAAAGCTTTCAGAGACAATCTTGAGTTTCTTTTTGATCGTTTTGAGTCTCATGATCTTTGTGCAGTGGTGGTAAGTGAATTGGTCCACTATTTCTTTTTTATGACTTAAAAAGTCTCATACTAATCATTTATGAAGTTTGATGTCTGTTTTTATAAATTTCTTTTCACCAACCAGCTTAAACTTTTAGATTGGATTTCTTACTATAAACCTATTCTCTTGATTCTTATATTTTTTGTTGCCTCACATGCTTAACCTTTTCTTATATCTTTCTTTTTCTTTGGAAGCTAGGCTGCATGAGAAATTGAGTGTTGAATAATCTTTTTATTTTATTTCCACCAAGTGTAAAACTTCAACCCCTATTAGTATATGCATTTACCATTTTTGGTTTTTTGAGGTTAAACGATTTAACAACGGTTCTTCTTATTCTTTTTCTAAACTTTTCAAATAAATAGTATACTTTGTTTGCAGGAACTAGAAAAACTGTTGGATATCTTGAAGCTTGCTCACAAGTTGCTTTCCAGATATCTGTCCATAGACTCGTTCAATCTCATGCTGAATGAGATGCAAGAAAACATCTCTCTTGTGTCTTTTTCTAGTCGACTTGCTTCTCAGGTTTCATAACTTTCTTTCTCATTAATGATTTGCCACTGTGCTTGACCGATAACTGAATAGACGGCATAATAAGTCAGTATCATGTGTGCTATCCATAGGGGAAGCGATATTCATTTAGTATGCCTTTTCCTTGCCGTCAGAAATCCAATAGTTCGTATTTGTTAATCCAAAAGCAACACAGTGAATTTTAACCCTTTTGTTTCTCAAATGAGCATAGGAGCGTGACCATTGAGGGATCAGAATTAAGATTTTTAGTTTCTACCTCCAATTTTAAATCAATTAACATATTTGTGCCTGTTAGATTTGGTCTGAGATGCAAAGTGATTTCCTGCCAAACTTCATTCTTTGCAATACTACTCAACGTTTTGTCCGATCATTGAGAGTACCTCGTGCACCTGTTCAAAAGCCATCAGTTCCGTATGCCAAGCCTAGCTTCTATTGTGGTACTCAGGTAGGTAACTTCTGCAGTGACAGTCAACGCGATTGCTTATTTATCAATGTGATATTGATGGTATGGCTCTGTTTTCCTACTATGCTCTCTGATTATGCATGTCTTAATGGATGGTCACTGGTAGGAGTTGAATTCTGCACATCAAAGTTTTGCTCGTCTTCATGGTGGATTCTTTGGAATGCCCCACATGTTTTCTATTGTCAGACTTCTTGGATCAAGGTCATTGCCTTGGCTTATTCGAGCTCTATTAGATCATGTATCAAATAAGGTATGGCCTTTGCGTTCATTTTTAGTTTGTGTTGATTGCATGTGATTTTTCATAGCAAATGGTTATTTTTAGTTTGTGAATTTTCATCAGATCCATTATTAATGTCAATTTTGTGATACTTCACTTGAGACTTTCTAGTTCATCACTAATATTGAGTCTATTTTTTAAAGTTTGTGAAGTGGAAGTTTTTCTTAATGGATTGTTTTATTAGATGTTAAAGCTTCTCTAAACTATCCTTGTTATGATTTTAACTACTTGTCATCTTTAATATCTCAAATTTTGTCAACCTTTCAAATATTTATCATTGCTCTAGAAGACATGTGATTAGTGATTATCAAATGTTGGTCGGTTGGTCCAGAAGTGTTTCAGCAATTTGCCATAGCATATATGTGCTTCTCATCAGACTTATTTGTGTGATTGTAAGCAGAACATTTAAATTTGGTTGTTAGAGGACTTTTAACTACATGCCATCTTTAATATCTCCATCTTTGTAAAACTTTCAAATTTTCATTCATTGCTCTAAAAAACATGTGATTAATAACAATCGAATGTGGGCCACTTCGTCCAGAAGTGCTTCAGCAATTCGCACAAATGATCTTCTTCACAGACTTGTTTGCGTGACTGATAAACATAAGAATGTTAAATTTTGTTAGATTCTAGAGAACTTTTATTTTCATAATCAATTTGCGTAGCAACCTGCATTTTAAAGAATCTGACGATCCTGTAGTCTTAGCTTCGTCTTTCCTTCTCCATTAAATTCAATAGTCTCAACTTCCTCTTTCCTTCTATATTACATTGAATCATTGGAAGGAAGAAATTACAAATGCAACATTTGCTTCATATATACTTACGTTTGTTATTTTTTGATGATGAACTTCAGTCTCTCTGTAAGTGAACAAGTATATCTCTTTTCTATATTGAAAGGTGTTTGAGCAGTTTTCTGACCTTTAGCATTTTTGCAATGTTGGTTTTATGCTGCCTATGATTTGCTTTCAAATATTTGGCTCACTTTAACTTTATCATTGTCATCATCATTCTTGTATCAACTGATTCAAAATACAGGTGTATAAAAGTTCACACCAAGTTTTCATATTTAGAACTTTTGGATTGTATTTATTCTCGTTTATGCCTTTTGCATTTCCCAGTTAACTACGCTTGAGCCAATGATTATGGGATTACAAGAAGCATTGCCAAAGTCTATTGGGCTGCTTCCTTTTGATGGGGGTGTCACAGGTACATGAGATACCATGATACTTGATATATTATCCTATTTTCTATTATTTGTACAAGGTTGACTTTTTGAAATGGAAACAGGAATATCAATTGTGTCTTTCTTTGGGCGATGGGTGGAAATTTTTGGATATATATAGGAGCTTACGCTTAGATTGAGAACATAAAATAGCTAATGAAATAGTAGTGGATGCTAATTGAAGAAGTTTATTGAGAGTTTTACTTTTTCTAAAACTTACGGTTCTTAAAAGATACATGTAAATCAGTCAAGATTATCTCCTTGATTACAAGGAGATTTTCCTGAACTGAATTGCAACAACCTGCCTTTAACTAAGGAGCTTTAAACAAAAAAAAAATTGGATCAATTATTTTAGTTCGTCTAGCATCCTCCTAAGCCAAATTCCTTCACAAATCCCATGACACATTGCTCTGAATTCTGCCTCAGTGCTACTCCTTGCAACTCTAGCCTGTTTTTCACTTCTTCATGTAATCATATTACCTGACATGTGTGCAGTACCCTGTAGTAGATCTACGATCTGTTAATGAACCTGCCCGTTCTGCATCGGTTTAAATTTTTGCTCCTCAATCTGTAAATTTCCCAAGAAAAGATCTTTCCTTGGACTTTGTTTCAAGTATCTAAGGATGTGAAAAATAGCCTCCAAGTGTTTTCTCCGTTGGCTGATTCATGTAGCTGCTCACCATTCCTACAGCAAAACTTATATCAGGTCTAGTATGTGAGAGGCAGATTGGTCTTCCCACTAGTCTTTGATATCTCCCTTTATCTATCAAATCTCCTTCTTCTTCCATCAAGTGCTTCACTGTAGCGTCCGTAGGAGTGAGAGCTGGTTTGCAATCTAACATACCTGTCTCTGTCAGTAGATCTGGGGTATATTTTTGTGATGAGACTGAAATTCCCTGTTGTCAATGAGCTATTTCCATCCCCAGAAAATACTTAAGTTGTCCCAAATCTTTGATCTCAAATTCACCAGCTGGAACTTCTTTCAGAAACTTGATTTCTTCTATTTGGTCACTCGTTAGAGTCATATCATCTACATACACTATCATGATTGCTTTCTTTCCTTCAGTAGAGAATTTGATAAGCATAGTGTGATCTGTTTGACACAAGTGAATCTGTATCTTTTTACAACTCGAGTTAATTTTCCAAACCATACTCGAGGTGATTGTTTGAGCCCATGCAGTGTTTTCCTTAGCCTGTATACTTTTCCAAAGCCTTCATGTGTGTCAAAACCGGGAGGAACTGCCATGTATTCTTCTTCTAGGTCACCATTTAAGAATGCGTTTTATATGTCTAATTGATGCAATGGCCATTCTAGATTTGCTGCATGGGAGAAAAGAACACATATAGAGTTGAGTTTTGCAACAGGAGCAAAGTTCTGCTCATAATCAAGACCATAGGATTGTGTAAAACCCTTGGTAACTAGTCTAGCCTTAAATTGATTTATGCTTCCATCTGTGTTATACCTGCAAATATCCACTTGCAACCATCTACTTTCTTTCCAGCTGGTAGTTCTGTATAGTCCCAAGTTTGGTTCTTTTTAGAGCATTTACTTCATAACTGCTTCCTTCCATCCAGATTGTTCTATAGCTTCTTGAATATTTTTAGGAATCTGTATTTCACTCAAAGAAATAGTAAATGCCCTTCAGTTAGGAGACAAATTGTCATAAGAGACAAAGTTTCCAATCGGATATAAAGTACATGCTCGATTTTCTTTCTTCAGAGCAATAGGCAGGTATAAATCATTCAAATCATTTGCGTAATCTGATGTGGCATAATCATTCCGTGTGTAGTGCTGAGAGCTTGGGGTGGCTTTTTGACAATGTTGTGGATGAGTGTGATGCTTAGTCTCCTTTTGTTCATTTTGCCTTTTAGAATAGGCAATTAGCGCTTTCTCTTGTGAATTCTTTTGGACATCAGGAACATAAGGATTAGAGCTGGGTATATCAGGTACTGGGATTAGACTTCGAGCAGGTGGGTACACTTGGAGCAACTAGACTGGGCATACTACGATCCATAGGCCAAATCTGATATTCCTCTGTAGAGCTCCCCCCCTGAATATTGGATTTGGAGTAGAATGGTTGCTCTTCAAAGATATGTAACATCCATAGTGTTGTAGAATCTTTTTGTGACTGGAGAATAACATTTATACCCACTTTGATTTCATGAATATCTCAGGAAAATACACTTAATGGATCTAGGATCAAGTTTGCTATGGTTTTGGTGATGAATATGGACAAAGGATGTACGACCAAAAATTTTTAGAGGTAAATTTGTCATGAACCGAATGTAGGGATAGGTGGTGATGAGAGACTGATATGGAGTTTGAAAGTTTAGAATGCAAGATGACATTCGGTTAATTAAATGCCAACGTTAGTGAACGTGTAACTTGTAATAGGTGTCTGTTTTTTCTTTCTGCTACATCATTTTGTTGTGGTATATCAACACAAGAATTAAGATGAAATAATACCGTGTTCACTAAGATATTTCCCAAGAATAGAATGAGAGATTTCTCTTGCATTATCAGTTTTGAGAATTTGGACTTTGTTTTGAAATTGGTTTTCAATCATCTTATGAAAAATCTGAAATATTTGTCCCACTGACTTCTCTTCATTAAGAAGAGCCAGGTGATGCCCTGAATATTTACCTTATGGTCCCCAAATATCACTATGGATCAAATGAAAAGGATGGGATTTCTTGTATGGCTGAATAAGAAATGAACTTCTAGAATGCTTAAATAATTGACATACTTCACGTTGAAAGAAAGATGGATTTTTATTGATCAGATATGGAAAGAGTTTTTTCAAATACATAAAACTAGGATGACCTAACTTATAATGCCATAGCATAGCACTTTCTTTATTCTGAGTTGAGACAGCACACAAGGTTTTTGGTGAAACAAATCCAGAGGCTTCAGTTCTTAGGAAATAGAGACCTGCACTCATTTCAGCATTGCCAATCCTCCTACTGAGCTTAAAGCCTGAAATTTGCACAAGGTGGAATAGAACTTAGTGACACAATTAAGATCCTTTGTGAGTTTACTGATAGACAGCAGATTGTAGTTCAAGTTAGGCACAAATAGAACTGATTTTAGTTTGATTTCTTCCGATATGGTGACTGAACCTATGCTGGTTACTTCTGAATATGTACATTGGCAATTCTAAAAGTGGTTTCCTTTGTGGTTGGTTTTGGTCAGTGGATGTTGTAATATCTCCCGTCATGTGGTCAGAGGCTCTTGAATCACCAATCCATTGCATAGAGTTTTTCTTTGCACTTAGGGCAGTGTAGGAGTTGCCTCTTTGTGCCATAGTTGCTGTACTGCTTTCATTAGGATTGTGTACACTTTGGATTGAGCTTTGTATCATTTTTTTCAAAGCGTCTATTTGCTCCTGGTTGAATGGACTGGTTTCCTCGGATTTTTGAGTTTCTGCTGCTGCAATATTCCCATGACTCAGTGATATGGGTACCGTTCCGTACCGGCCGGTACCGGCCGAAAAACGAAACAGTAACGACGCGTTTGGTACCGGAATACCGGTCGGTACCGGCCAGTACCGGCCAATACCGGAAATTTTGAAAAATATAGGGACTTTTTTGCAAAATTTTCAAATTTTTTTAAAAAATACTCTCCCTCCTCTCTCCCTCCCTCCCCCTTCTTCTTTTCAAAGTTTTTATAATTAATTATTTAGTTAACTTTTATTGTGATTTTTTAGTTTTAAATTTTAAAATATTTATTTACTAATAATAATTATACATTCAACTAAAACTAAAAATAAATTATTTTATTTAAGTTTATTTTAATCTTTTATATAATATTTATTAATAAAGTATTAATAAAGATATTTTATTTTTTAAAATAAATAATTTAAAAATTATTATTTATAAACTAATATTTATTTTATATATTTTTAATTAT
>JAOTAY010000003.1:22673786-22704413 GCA_025629805.1 Erythroxylum baracoense | reverse complement strand
TTAGAGTGAAATTTCTCAGCTGGTTCAACATGTACACAAGGCTGAAATTAAAATTCCAGAATTTGTCATCAACATCACTGATGTGTGTAACTTTACTACCTTCAATACTTTATGAATTTTACAAGCTTAGAGACATCACTAACACTTGAAAATTTTCAGATTTCATATCCGTTAAGGTTACTTCATTTCAGGTTAATTTAATTTCCATACTGGTTACACTAAGGCTTACAAAATTCTGCTTACTTATGTCATTAACAGTCACTTTTTACAAACACACCTACAACTCTAATTTTCCATATTCGAAAACACCTTAATAACACCTATCTTTAGCATTAATTCCTCACCAATTATACTTCAAATCCCAACTTAAATTATCTATACAACAACCTATAAACTACTATTTTCGTACATGTAAAAACAGAACAGAAAAGTACCCATTCATTCTCCATTTTCCAACACATCTTCAACACCAATTCCATATTCATTATATCCATATTCAGTCATAATAAAATTTCTGGAAATATATACCACAATAAGTCATCATTTCACTTACTTGATTAGTTGGAATGCCACCTCCAAATGTCAAGCTTGCTTAGCCTCACATGCATGCAAGAACATTTTAAGAATAACGAGGGACTAGGGTGGTTTTGGCAATGACAAGAAGAAGACAACAAAATGTAACAATATTCGACCTCCAAAGCTATCTTTATGATGGATTTTGCATCGGTTTTGGGGTGGTAATGTACAAAATTAGAGCAGAAATCCAAAGGTGTGGGTGAGGTGTGGATTTCGGCAGTGAGAGGGAGGAGAAGGAGAGAGTATAGCAAAAGCATTACAAAGGAGTTGAATGTGTTGGTCACATGGTGTAAGGTGAGTGTTCTTTCATTAAAGACACTTGTCATGTAAATAAGCAAGACATATATCCTCCTTCTTTGGCTACCAAATGTCATTAAATTCCTAAGCCATTTGACACTTAATTCTCCAAATCGTTTGTCACTCATTTGATAGGCTTAGTTATCCTAAATTTCCACATGTCAACTTGTCTTGCTACTTGAAAATTTTCCTAAACTAGATGTACATATTAATCCATCAATCTTTCAATTGTGACGATTAATTCCAAATTACTAATTACTAATTATAAGCCATCAAACCAAAAGACAAGACATTAACAATGCATATTCATATCACAATTATTTTAAACCTTTCATACCTTGGAATATGTCAATTGAGTGCACATACCATTTTTGCAATGTTTTTTGAAATCATAAATCATGTGTGTATGCTATTATTATGCATATGAATGAAATCATGAAATCATGTTTTAAATGTACCAAATATGTTCTGTGATCGTGCAACTCATGAGGCTCAGTTATATAATATTTTAATCCCTCAGTATGGAAATCAGTTATTACACAAGTAGTCTTTAAGAGACTTGAGAATAATTATTTGTTATTTCTTTTTGTATATATTTTGTATATTTATTTATTTTTTAGAATTTTAAATATGGATATGATCTTAGTGCTATTTTAGTTTCAAGTTTAGTCAATCTGTTAATATAGAGGGAAATTATAAAAAGAATTTTGACTATGTAAAGTCGTCACTTATAAGGACATAATTAAGCATCTTAATACTATAAATTACAGTAAAAAATTTAAGATATCATAAGTATTAATTAGATCCTAAAAATCTTATGTCCAGTTCAATGTAATGTTAGAGGAAGGTCCTTACAAGCATATATCTAATTTTCTAGAGATATGCGTCATATTAAAAAATAATGGAGCAGTTGATGACTCTATTAGATCAAGGATATTTCCTTATTATAGGATCGAGAAAAATAGAGGTTAAGGTCTTTATCGACAACTTATATCATCACTTAAGACAAATTAGCATAAAAATTCTTTAAAAGGTACTTCCTACCAACAAAGACAACAAAGTTGAGAACTAAATTTCTTCCTAATTGACTTAATTTCTTATGCTTATAAGAATTTATCAATTTTAAAATTGCGAGTGTACAATATAGTTGTAGCTAGCACAGACAAGTATGGGGCAATTCCATGAGTATTGTAAGTACTAATATTAGCCTTTTTCTTATTATCTAATTGTCGAATTATATTGTGGATTTAATTAAAAATTAAACTAAATAGACTAGCTAAGATAATACTTAGAAAAGTCAATATCAAATAAATAGTACCTAGATGATGAATCTCCCTAAGAATTCTTAAATATTAACCCTTTATCATGGAATTAAATTATTAATTATTGGAGTGTGGAAATTCTTATCTTATGTTAATATCTTTCTTAAGATTATTAACAACTAATCTATCAGTTGATTAACAGAAATATCTTTCTATTGAAAACCCTAGGATTGCATTATCGCTTTGTGAACTTCTATTAGCTTTGACCCTAATCTGAAGGATTTATGTCATCCTATCTCTAGGTTTGTATGCAACTCTTTCTAATTATGATAAATCTATTCACACAAAAGGATTTCTCAATCTCAAGCATATGAAATCAAATTATGAGCTAATATTTCAAATATATTAGAATAAGAATAAAATGCATAATTGAATCTCAAAAAATCAATCAATAAAATTGCATTGAATAAATTTTCAAATCATATTGATATCACAATTTAGGGTTCATCACACCTTGGCACTAAACAAATTAGTTCCTATCTATAGAAAATAAAACTAAAGACAAATATGCAGAAGAATAAATAGAAAATAAAGAAATCATAATTTTAAATCTCCCTTTTGCTTTCTAATGAATCTCCTTATAATTAAGATTGAATAAAGCTCTCTATCTGATCCTGTGACATATTCTTTGTGTTTTCCTCATCCTCTATTAAAAAATGTTGCTTCTTTATGTTTATTATGACTAAAAAATGCTCTAAACTCGCCTCCTCCTATTTTGCCTACATTCACGTCCTATTCTAGTAAAAACCAAGGTTTCTTGTATATTCACAGTTAACATACAAGGTCATGCAGGTGATCGTGTATCTCTAAAAACACTTTGATTCATAAATTTACACGAGCACAAAGACTTACAAAGGCAATATACACAGACGTGTAACTTCATATGACCAAAAACAATATCCTTCAAATCTCCACACGTTTATAGAGACTTACACAGTCACTGTATATGGTTATGTAGGTCCTAGGTTCTTCAAATCTTCATTCTATGCCAAAATTTCATCTGAATTCTTCTCCTTTTGGTCCAAAAAGACAATTATCACATACAAATACACTTGAAGCCAATTAAGTACCAAAAATACTATAAAATTATTAAATAAAATGCAAACCACAATAAATATGGGTATATAAATATAGTTAAATAAGCATTTATCACTTCCTATTAGTAGTATGATAATGAGATATTCTACGAATCATGGGAGGGATATAATGATCTTCTAAGGAGGACATACTATGGGTTTCCTATATAGTTATAAGTTTATTTTTCTTACGATAGTCTAGACTATGCAACAAAGTAGATGATTGATGTAACGGCTAAAAGAAAACTAAATAGGAAAACTCTAAAATTTGTCATATAACTAATTAAGAAGATGTTAATAACCTAATATTAGTGGTAATCATATAAACAAGGGGTAAATACAAGCAGGTATACATATGAAAATGTTGTTAAAGCATTGGCAGCTCGTGTAAAGGAGTTAATAATTAGTAGTTTGAATATACCAGTACCACCTATATAAGCATTATGTTATGATTAGTGTAGAGAAAAGCATAGTATTGATGATTGTAAGGTTGAGAATTCCTTCATCGAGCTAATTGAACAAATAAATTATTAGAGGAACTACCAATAATTTCATAACCATCCTTATAAAAACAAAATGATAAAGAAATGGGACAATCATTTAAATTTCCTATATGAATATGATGCAACTTAAGAACTAACTTCAATTGAATATTATAAGTAGGAGTAATGAGAACTAACATCAACCTTGATTAGCCATTGAAAGAATAAATAAAGTGAATACAAAAAGATTTTATCAAATAAAGACTTTAAACAAGAACATCGAGTTGATAATGGAACAGATAGTAAATCCCATTAATTCTAAAGACTTTCCAAGTATGATATAAGAAAATTCTTAGGACCATATGACAATATTCACAATGAGATAGTGCTAGGAGAAACCAAATGAACTAAGGAAGAATTTGAGAGAGAAAAGGTCGTTGTTGAGGAAGAAGAGATGAACAACGAGGAAAAGTTCAATATATTGATTTATATGAACTTTTCTCTCTCTTATGACAATCCCTGTTACTGTTTTATTATGATAAAAACTAGAGTTTATTAATTAATTTTTTAGGGTATCTTTAAGCAAGATGAGAGGGTGTTATAGGAGAATAAGAATGTATGGATATGAGTGATATCAAATATTAAAGGAAGAAGACCTTTATGTGACATATGCATAGTTCTTAAGATACGGGGTTACAAGTCTTTTTCTTTAACTTGCTAACATTAAAGTCTAGTTAAATGAATCTAAAGAAGTGGTTATTATTAAGCTATCTAATCCTTTACTTTTATACACTTTATGTTCATTAAATAGTAGGGGCCTTCAATATTATATGTTTCTCTTTTAATTTAATTTTGTGTTTTTTTGTTTTTTTGTTTTATTTATATTTTTCTTTTTGTTATTTATTTTCTATGTGGATCTTTAATCTTGATATCATGAATGAAATCTTAGAGAAGTTCTCTCATTCTTAATAACTTCATCTTTCTCCAACTTTTATGTACTTACATTTGTTTATTTTATGTTCTATATATATGTACATTAAGGATAATGTACAAATTAAGTGTGGGGTAGTGATTACCTTAAGCGTTCGCCTATTCATAAGCATTTTATCTACTTGCATTTAAAATTGTAAAAGAAAATTATGGAAAATTAGCCAAAGAGATTGAGATGTTTGAGTTAACCCATTAGAAGTGACATTGTGATGTAAGTTGATTGCATTAGGTTAATAGATATGGTCACTGATGATTAGTTTAGTTGAAACTTAATTGGATATCTTGAGAAGGACACTTAGAATGAATGATAGAATCAATGTTTAATTTGAACACATTTTAAATTTTGAGTTTGGGTTCATGAGCAAATGATTAGTATATTTTGATGGTGAATAATGTGACAAAATTTTGAATAAATTTAAGAAATATTATATTTACTCTACTAATTTTGATATAAATAATAGGTCGAAGTTATGACTAGTACTAGTAGCTAGTCAAAATTGTAACATAATTGAGTAATCAAAGGTATTTATCCTCACGTAAAAAGGTTGGGATGACATTTCAACAAGTTAATCATGCTTGTCATAATTCATAAAAAAACTAAATCAAATTTTCTTTAGTTTATTTTTGTTATGACTTGTCAAATACTTTATAACTTAGACTTTTTATTCTCTTTATGTCTACTTCATATATGGGGGGAAGTTGTTTCAATTAAGTTTAATTTCAATGATTGTTTAGCTAGTTTAAGATTGAATTATAAGTTGGAAATATTGTTTAGAGATTTAGGTGGTTGATTATAAGAGGATTGAACTAATAATGGTGATACTTGACCACTTTGATTTAATTGTTAAACTTTGGAATCTAACTTACCTAGCTGATATCTTTTGATATTGATTTTCTTAAGGAAAAACAAAACTTAAGTTTGAAGGTATTTAATGGGGCATAGAGTGTACCTATATTTCACTAATTGTTTTTCTATATAATCGTCTAAATTACCATAGTTTGATTGATTTATGTTATGTTTAAGGTAATTATTGAAGATGTTACTTAGGATGAGATTTATCAAGAATTAGAGAGAATTGAAAGAAATGATATGGATAAAATCACAATTATTAGTTGAACATAGCCTAGCTCGTACTCTTGTGCTAACCTATGTTCATCATTAGTTAGGTGCAAGATGAGAAATGACCTAAAATATGGCCTAGGGAGGCCATATGACATAGAAGAATATCTGCAGACAAATATGACTTGAGCCATAACCATTCCTTAGTTCATAGGTATGCAGAGAAATAAAAAGATCAAAGTTTTAAGGGCATAGGTATGCTAGATACAGTGTCCTCTCACCAAAGGAAGCAGAAAAATCAACAATCTAAGGCATGGTCATGCATTAGTGAAGTCCTTTTTTATAAAGATTTGAAAGATAACTTGAGTATTGCTTTTTAAAGTAGTCATAACTTTCTCATTAAAATTTCTTTTAAGATGATTCAAGAGGCTATAAAAAACTAATAGGGAAATCTATTTTTTTGATTTTATTATTTTGAGTTTCAAAAAGATCTATGGTCTGGACAATAACCGTGTCTTAGACCGTATCACCTTATATGAACAACTATAAATAGATGTGGGAAAAAATAATTTCAAAAGTTATTTTATATTCTTTCATTTTAAATAAAGGGATAGTTGCCAAGGGGGAGAGAAATTCTAGAGGAGCATGAAGCATTTATTTTCAAAGAGAAAAAAAAATAAAATTATCCAATAACTCAGAGCTCACACTAAAATATTAAGTTCAACTCTAAAGCTTTTTATGATTTTTATATCTTTTGTTTCTTTATTATGTTTGTTAATTTATTAGTGGTAGATTTTTACATATGTCTAAATAAAAGGGAATTTTAGTGTTATCTCTATATGTATTTATTTTATTTTATTTACAAATAATATTTATATCTACTGATTATCTTTGATTAATATTAATGTAGATTTATTCATGTGTTTGTATCTTATAATGTAGATTTATTCATGTGTTTGTATCTTATTCATATGTTTATGCTTGATAATCAATAGATAATATTTACCTTATGTTCATCTTCTTAATCCTATTGTTTTTTGGAACCCTTAATTATAGAACACTTAACCACTTATATACAAATGGAATCCCAAATTCCTAACATTGTAAGAAGTTTTTCTCAAAATTTTTTCCCTTAAGCTACAATTTTAGTGGGTGATTCCTTGGTGCATTGTATTTCTCCCATTTACAGATTATGACTTTTAGGAACTATCATCATCTAAGTCTTATAGCAATAATTTTTCTAATTTTGTGTTGTATTATTATTGGTTTAATGCTTCAATAAGGACATCTTAGAGTGAAAATTTTAGGAAATAAATTTTGTGGCATCCTAATTATCCTCTGAGCTACTTTTCTAATAAAAAATTTAATTTAGTCAAGCTAAATGACATTGAATATTGTTTTCTACTTTTCTTAATGTTAAGAGTTGTAATTTTTTATTTAACATGATGATCCACTTAGTGTTACAGAAGTTAATGTAGAGAGTGGTGCTCTTCCTTCTCTCTAGACTGGTTACCTTTTGATAAATGCTTAATAGATTATATTTTTAATCTCATGTTTAGTGAATTTTTCTTGTTTATTTAGAAGTTTTACATTATTTTTGGTACTTAATTTGCCTCTAGTTTGTTTCCAGGTCCTAATTGCTTTCATGAATCAAAAGGAGTGGAAGTTAGGCAAAATTAGGGAAAACAATTGAAGAATTGAAGCTATTTTAAAAGGATACACCTGTGTTGATGGAGTAAACACTCATGTGTGACATATTCATGATGATTTAAGGATCGT
Organism: Erythroxylum baracoense; assembly: GCA_025629805.1. Taxonomy (NCBI): domain Eukaryota; kingdom Viridiplantae; phylum Streptophyta; class Magnoliopsida; order Malpighiales; family Erythroxylaceae; genus Erythroxylum; species Erythroxylum baracoense. The sequence goes on along the minus strand of JAOTAY010000003.1, from coordinate 22,696,831 downwards.
GTAAGTCTTTGTAACTATGTACTAGTTAAAAAATGTTATTTTCACCAATGTTGAGGTAGACAGGCCCGTGTAAGTCTTGTACACAATCATATCCACTACCCATATATGTTTTCAAAACTGTGTTTCAGTATAAAGGTTGAGTTTTGAAGTGATTTTAGGGGAAACGGTCATTATACATAGCTATGTAGGTAATTATTTCCTATACGAAAATCCTAATTTTAAGTACAAAAATTATAAGAAAGTTATAAGATCATGATTGGATCCACATATGTTTGGTAAAAAGAAGAATCTTCTCCTTTAAGAATAATCAAAAAGGAAAAGTGTTCAATTAGCACATGAAACGTGACTGAGTTTGTCCTAGTTACTCTTCGAGATGGAAAGGAGGAAGGGAGGAGCTTCTCGAACGAGGAAAAGGATCCAATGACTTCGAAAGAATTGAACGAGGAGATGTAAGAGGTGAAAATCTCATGTATGGTTTTGTAGAGTGGTAGTAAATGTGACTTATCTTTCAACTTTTCCACTATCACCCTGAGTATAGAATTATGTTTACTCACTTTAAATTGAGTATCCATTCCCTCCTTTTCTTGCTAGGATTGGAAATAATATATTTTACATATCCATACAATTGAGTCCTTAGGTTTTTGAAATAATGTATAAAGAAGTGCTTTGAATTATTGCTATTTGACTCGAACCTGTTCTAAAAATAAAAAAGTCGAGGCATTTTGAATTGTTTGTTGACACGGATAAAGTCAAGGAAAACCTTTGAAATTATTCCAATATTGGACCTTGTACATATAATAGTTCTGAATCGAATCTCTTTAGAAAGAAGGGCAAATGGAGAGTTCAATTTTGAAGCACAATTTTGAACTTTGGAATGGTAGAGAATTAAAGGTTGATCTAGAGATCAATAAAGAGCATATTTCTATCAAAGTTTCAGTTGATTGTATTAGACAAAAGGGATACAATGAATTCTCTTGTATTTAATTCTTCTTCTTCTAAATCTTTGGTTATGTTTTTTATTTTTATGAACTAAATTTGTTTAATGCCTAGGTATGATGAACCTTAGGATGGAATTTTTATTTTGATATTTTATTTAATGCAATTTGGTCATTGTTTCATTGGATTTAATTATATGCTTTGATTAGTTTTTGAATTAATATGTCTGAGATATTTTTTCATGTTTGATTTTATACATTTAAGATTGAGAAATCCTTTTATATGAATAGATCTACCATAATTAAAAGAAGTTACATGCAAATATAGAAATAAGTTGATATATTAGGGTTAAACCTAATAATGAATTGTAAATATGTTAATGCAATCTTAGGGGTTTTAATTGGAAAGAATTTTCAGTTAATCAACATGGGGTTAGGTGTTAATAGTCTTGAGAGTGACATTAATATAAGGTAGAAATTCTTACAGTCCAATGATCATTAAATAATTTGCATAATAAAGGGTTACTGGCTTAAAAAGTCTCAAGGGGATTCTTTGCCTAATTACATCTATTTGATTTGGTTAATCTTTAAATGATCTATGTTCTTAGTCATTACTTTTGTTAAACTTTATATTAGTTTTATTATTTAAATTAAATCATCATCTTAATTTGTCGATTAGATAATAGAAAAGAGGTAATTACTACTACTTATAGTCTCTGTGGGATCAACACTCGATATTCACTATCACTATACTATATTTCGATAGGTGCATTTCACTTTAAGAACTATAAGGTAGGGATATGATCATATCACCTTTCTAGCCTTTCTTTTTAATTTTGGAATATCATTTTTGATAATAATTCCTTGGTAAGACTTCCCGCTGTGCTTAAACTGAGGTTTCTTTTGCCATATGGATAAATCCCTAAGGTCATTCCCCCTACCCCTATCATCTATACAGGGAGTTTCTAATTTCTAATAAGAGGGATTAATAAAAAATATTGCACGTGTCAATACTTTGGCTCTCAACTTAACAAGAGAAGATTTCCCTGCCTTGCCTTGTAAGCTTTTGTTTGCCTATACTACTTCTGAAGATGCTAAAAAAACAAAACATGCTCTCCTACTGTAACCAAAGCTTACAGGAACTTGGTGGAGTCTAATATAGTCAAAGAAAATCTTAAACAATACCAAAGTTTTAATATTGAAGGGTTTTTGACACCCTATTTTAAATTACTTTAAGATGATGATGTGGTCTAATCCATTTCACTAGTTGGCTATTTTTTCGATAAGCATCCAACTTTCCCACTTGTGCAGTACTGGGAGAGCTCAAAATGTGGAAAATGGGGATGGAGAACCACTACTCTGTAGGGATGATACCTTCATATTTAAGTTTTTCCAAAGATGTAGATTTGTTGAGTATTATTTAACAAGGTCTTTGATACATTATAGGTCAGCCGCTCCTCCTTCAAAATTAGTGCCCTGGTCTAAGTTTGGATAGGAGTGAAGTTAAATCAATTGATATATAGGTTAACTTTCATAACATCTTGTTAGAATATTGGATAGTTAATGAACTTAGCTTCTTGTAAGCTCCTCTCCTAAATTAAGAAGCTAGAGAGGATAGGATACACTATAGTTTGTATAGAAATCAATATGGAAGAGGAGCTTCCTGATACACTTCATATGATGAAGCTGGATATAGATTTTGAGTTAGTTAGAACTGAAATCAACCTATCCTACAACTGAAAGGCTCATAACAAAAATAAGGTATGGAAACCTACAGGAATGGTTTTCAACATTAATTTATAAAAAGGGATTATGGGAATGTAGGAGGATGAACAAACTCTAGTAGCTGAAGTTAATCTACTCAAGTACTTAACTCCCCCATAAATGAAGGGTTTAATAACGGGTTCTTATTCCCTTACTAGGCAGGATATATAAACAAATGAGAAGAAGATGATGGCTCTTCCAAATGTATTCTCTAATCCACTTGAAGGTTCCAATAAAGAACTTGACTCATTTGTGGGTTTAAGGAACCTAAATATGATAGAAGATTCCTCCAATAATGTTAACAAGGTAAATGATGGGGTAGCTAGTGTCGATGGACTTGAATTAATATTCAACTGTCTCTAAGCCAGTCAAAAGAGTACTCTAAAACTTAATTCATCAAAGTCACTTCTTCCTCGAGAATAAAATCTGGTAGGATGATGGGTAGAACTAAACTGGAAGGTTCTCAACTTCTTCTCTAATGTCCTTTTCGGTATGGAACATTAGGACTCTTAGTGACTCCCTTAAGCAACATTCTATTAGAGATTTAATGTTGGAGAACTTGTGTTATAGGTCTTTTGGAGACTAAAATAAAGATAGGGAGGTTATATGAAAGACTATGTTTTTTGGTGAAAACTAGAAGTTCATCACTAATCATTCTCATCTTTTAATGGAAGGATAATTATATCCTATGATTCTGCCTATATCCAAATTTCCAATATTGAAATGTCTAACCAGTTAATACATTTTTCTAGTAACTTATTTTAGACTCCTATACTTATCAAGGTTATTATTATATATACAACTAACTTCCCTTTTTAGAGGACCAAATTATAGAAAGATTAAGGTAAAGTATACACATACCTTGGACCTTAATAAGAGACTATAGTTATGTCTTTCACTTAAATGAAGCTGCAAGTTCCAGAGTTAATCAAAAGAAGCTTATTAAGGAGTTAAGTCATCTTGTTAATCAGATTGGGGTTGTTGATTTAAACTCTATGGCACAGCTTCACACCTGGTGCAATCATTAGCAAGAGGCTTGATAGAGCCCTGGTGAATTAGGAGTGCTTTTAACAATTTCCTTGCTAGTTTTGCCAATTTTTGGATATTCTATTTGATCAGACCAATCCACCATTGAAATTCTTCAACTAAATACAAACTCCTTTCTTAAAGCTCCTTTTAGGTTTCCTAACTTTATCTCCAAGTTAGAAGGATTTGGTGAGATGGTAATAAATGATATGGATATTTCTATTTGTAGTTATAAAAGCTATCAACTGATAAGGAACCTCCAAATAATAAAAGAGGGGATCGAAGTTCTCTAATGATGGCAATGGGCCCAGCCAGAGGAAGTGAACCATTGAGCCCGAGCTTGACTCGACCTGACTTGAAATTTTTTGAAAATTAAAAAAAGAAAAAACGATGTCGTTTTGCTTATAAAGGTCGGGCTTAGACAACCTGAGCCCAATCCAAGGTCTTTTTTAGACTATTGGGCCCGATGCTTGGTCAACCTAGCCTGGCCTATTAACTTCGAGTCAAGTCTGGCCCAGTTGCCTGCTCTATAGCTCTCTAAAGGAAAGTCTATCCTAACATAGAGATTAAGCTCAAATCAACAAAGGAAAGTCTCAAATTAGCTTTTAAATGCTATCAAGATCCTCACAATCTAAACGTAAGGGCAATTAAAAATCAGTTATTTAGTGGAAACACTTTAGCACTTTAGTGGCACAACTCCTTTCTTAAGCAAAAGGAAAGGGTCAACTAGCTTCAAAGGTTTGATCATAACTCTAAATTTTTCTTTGACTCCATACTTGCTAGAAGAAACATAAATAAGGTTTTAGCCTTGATGGATATAGATGGACAATTATGTAATGACCAAACAAGGATATGGACTATTACATTCAACTACTTTAAGAATCTCTTGGGATAAAGCTATACTAACTCTGTCTATAGGTGAACTATCTTATTTCATTATTTCTTCCCTTAATCAAATTAGTAAAGATAGCTTATGCTTACCTTTCTTCAACCAAGAAATTAAAGAAGCAATATTTGGTCTTAATCCTAATAAATCACCAGGGTAAGATGATTACAATGCTTTCTTTTTCCAAAGCACACAGGATCATACTAAAGGATTAGTTGTAGATATAGTCTAGGAATTTTTCTCTTATAGGGAAATGTAAAGGAACCTCAATAGGACTGATATATACTTTGTTCTAATAAGAAAACCTATACAAAGGTATTTTTTGTCCTATATCATATTGTACTTTATTGAATAAGCTAATCTTTAAACTCTTGGAAAGTATATTGAAGGTATCACTCTTTCATATAATCAGTCTAAGCTAGGATTCCTTTATAAGGGGGAGAATAACTAGTGACAATATTATGTTAGGCCAATTATTGTTCGAGGACTATGATACTAAAGCTTTTATTCAAAGTTATTCCCTAAAAATAGCCTTTTCTAAAGCTTTTGACTTGTTGATTAGAGCTTTATCTTCAATGGTATAATGACTTTAGGATTTCCTCACACTTCTATTGATTGTATCAAAGCTTATGTAACCACTACTTCATTCAGTATACTAGTGAATAGCTCACCTTTTAAGTTCTTTTATGGTGCTAAGGGATTAAGGCAAAGGGACTCCTTGTCTTCTTACATTTTCACTATTGTCACGTAAATTCTCATAAGGTTAATTACTTAGAAGATAAATACCTTTGGATTTTTCAAGTTTCATCATAAATGTAAGCGGCTCAAAATTAGTAATTTAGCTTTTCTAGATGATTTTATGCTATTTGTGGTGTAGATCCTAGATCCTTACAACTATCAGTTAACTCTCTCAACTAGTTTTCTGGAATGTTTAGCCTTTATATCGATACTACAAAAAACAAGATCTATGTCCCCTAAGATGCACTAGACGTAGCTATTTTAAGCACTATATATGGTCTTAAACATCCTCTAAGCTTCTTTCAAATACTTAGGTGTTCCAATTACTATGAAGAAACTAAGTTATGTAGATTGTTTAGCTCTAATCGAATCTATTAAAGCTAGAATCGATTCTTAGCAAAATAAATTCCTCTCTAGTGTTTACATGTTACAATTAATTTGCTTAAACCTAAAGAACATCCATATACATTAGAGCTCTCATTTGGTCCTCCAAAAAAGGCTAACTAAGGAAGTAAAGAAATTGATTAAGAACTATCTTTGGTTTGAGGCTGTTGATGACTCTAAATATGCCACAGTTAAGTGGCAAGACCTATGTACTTTGAAGTAAGAAGGTGGCTTAGAAATTTATCTAGTCATATTATGAACTTAGTTCTAGTAGGTAAGAAGATATGGAGATTTTTCAATCATAGGAAGGCTATCTAGTTCAAAAGGATGCATGGATAATATTTGTCTAGTACAAGCTTTTGGAACTTAAAAGTTAACAGGAAACACTTATGGATTTTGATCTAAATACTAAGGTTCAAAGACCAGTTGAGATCCTTTTTCAAAACTGTGGTAAGTAATGGATATCAGACCTAGTTTTGGTAGGATAATTGGTCTAAGTTGGGTCCATTATACCTTAGGGAAGAACTGAACCCCTTAAGCAAAGGATCCCTATGCATGCTAAAGTTAATTTCATCATAAGTGGAGATAGTTAGATGTGCATCTTCAGAGAAGCCTATACTTTATTAGCTCATCTAACTACTAATTTTTTGTTTTTTGGTTTCAATTTTTATTTTTCTTTTAAATAAAAATAAAAACCTATTTGGTTGTTAATGTTAATGCAATGTTATGTTTATCAATGATAATAATTACATATTAGATAAATCTTAAAGATAAATTATTTTAATTAAATAATTTATTTTAATCTATTATATAATATTTATTAAAAAATTTTAATAAAACTATTTTAAAATTAATATTTATTTTAAATATATTTTAATTATTAAATCAAATTTTATTTAAAATTGATATGTTTTGAAGATACTTTAAATTTAATTTTATTTATTAATAATTATTAAATTTAATTTAAGTAAAACTAAACTATTCATAATTCTTATTGATAATTAATTTTAATTAATTAAATATTTAATATTCAATTTAATTATTCATAATTCTTATTAAAAATTAATATATTAAATAATTTAATAACATATATTTAGTTGATAGTAAATCAGATTATATAGAAAATAGAAACAGAAAAAAAATCCACTTCTTATGATTTTCATAATTTTTAAAAAATAGAAGAAACTAAAACTAAAAATAGAAATTAAAAACTCAAGTAAACATATTTTTTACTAAATTTGAAAAAAAAAAAAACAAACAAAATTTTACCCTTAGCTTCTAGTCTGCTTTCAATAGTCACATAAGTTTAGCTGCCAAATTCTTGCCAATGTGATGGTTAGACTATTAATGGGTCTTTTGTAAAACCAAGTTCTTTCTCTTAAAGGATGCCTAATAATATACTTTTACATTCTAAAAAAATAATTTAACTTCTAAAATAAAAGATTGATATAAATTCTTAAAATAAAACTGTTTCTTTTGCTTTTTAAAAAATAACTATTAAAAAAGGAAGATGAAGTAAAATATCATTTTACAAAATTTAATATACATGGGATGTAAAGCAAAGACGAAAAAAGAACGTTAGCCGGCTGCTGGAGAAATCCCGAGGAATTTGGAAGTGGAGCTAAGGCCTAATCTAAACCTTGAGCATGATTCACTTGACATGTAAAGATTATTAACGCTCTAAAATCATGAATGATGTGCTTCCCAAGAAACTAAATAATTTTGATGGTTAAAGATCTTGGTGTCAACTAAATGGAGTAGAGCGACACAACCTATTCTTGTAACTTTCCACACCAGAGATTCGTTAATCATTGAACTATTAATTTCATAATATACCATAAATGTTTCGTTGCTTCATACATTATAATGTTAATTCCGTTGTTATTTATACATTATATTCAAAATCCTCCGAGCTGTGATACGGAAAGCAACTCCAAATCCCAATAAAGATTACATACGTGGCTTGTTGACCACCACTTTGAGGGGACAGAAAGCACAATTATCATCGCCGTAACCAAAAGTAAAATCACTACTATATTTACCAAACCGGAAATAAACATGGAACTACAAACCTTTGAGTTTGAGGATCATATTCAATTAAACAACCAACTGGGCTACAACATCATTGATGTGTATGGAAAAGCGTCAGCAATGACTAAAACTTGGAATTCTTTTTGGCTTATTTTGACGATTAGATGAGTGCATAGTTTTTAATTCACATAAAGTCACTGCGAATGATTTTGGACTGGGAAATTCTTGTGTACTAGAGATCTCTTATTTGGATAAACACTAAATATATCCAAAAACAAATTTAAGGATAACTAACACTAGTTGAAAATAAAAACACATCTAAATTTATATGTAAAGCTGACAGGTAATGTTTTGGCTGCTCTCCACCAACCTACCACAGTTGTGCTGAAAACTGTGGTTTGATTGACTTGTACCTTCTTTACCTAACAACACCAGAACCCCACCATTTAGCAGTTGATGCCAGAAACAGAGAAAAATGGAAGCAATTCAGATTTCAGAGTCAATATGTTGCTCTCAAAATACAATTTCTCTTTCATTCTTGTTTGTTGTCTTAAAATAATGAAGAGACCAAAAACCTTTATTATACTTTGTCGGCCATGCCACTCTTGATTCATTTGTGCGGTCAGCCAGCAATATCCTTAATTTTTAAGTGGGACTTTCGTAATCATTGAATAGACGACTAACTCAACGCTTTCATTCTATCTGATAATGATAAGAAACTGACAATTGTCACAGTTCATCGCACTTCGAACACTTCTTATTGAAAGACCCAAGGATTGATTTTTACTCGGTAATACAACAAACTCGTAAAGTATTCTCTAATAAACTGTAAGTTGCCCCCTCCCCCTTTTCTACAAATCCATACTTTGATTCTCTCGACTGCACAAACAGGTATGAGGAACCGTTTGTTTTTTCTTGTTTTTGTAAGCTTCAAGCTATTTGTCTGTATGCTTCTTTTGAATCTTTATTTACTTGGACATATTACAGGTTGAGAGTCTTGGGAGTCCATGAACTAGTTAATTTGTATAGATATCATCATGAAAGGACCAAGAGGTGATTCTTAACTGGTTTGAGGTTGGAAGTTCATGCCCTGTTCTTTTGCTTCGATTCATACTCATTAATCACCGCTTTTACCACGGAATGCCACAACCTGAGGGTTTAGATATGGAGAGGAAATCATATAGGTTGATAGCCATATCTCTTGTTCTTTCCCTTTTGGTTCATCAATCCTTGGGACTTAATGATGAAGGTCATTACCTCTTAGATATCAAGGATAGGTTGATTGATAAGGGTAACCATCTGGGTAACTGGAACCCTAAAGATTCCAACCCTTGTGGATGGAATGGAGTTAATTGCACGAGTGATTACAGTCCAGTGGTTTGGTATCTTGATTTGAGTTCAATGAATCTTTCTGGTTCTCTAGCTGCTAGCATTGGTGGATTAGTTCATCTGACTCATCTGGATCTTTCCTTCAATGATTTTTCTGAAAACATACCACCAGAACTTGGAAACTGTTCCAGTTTGGAAGTTGTTCTACTTAATAATAATCAGTTCGAAGGTCAAATCCCTACAGAATTATGTCATCTTACCTCCCTGGAAATATTGAACATATGCAACAACAGAATATCGGGTCAATTTCCACTGGAGATTGGAAGCCTATCCTTCCTTTCAGAATTAATTGCATATAGCAATAACATTACTGGATCATTACCAGTTTCTTTCGGGAAACTTAAGAATTTGAGGACTTTTAGAGCGGGACAGAATTTGATATCTGGAAGGTTACCACTGGAGATAGGAGGATGTGAAATCCTGGAGTATCTTGGTCTAGCACAAAACAAATTAAGTGGGGAAATTCCAAAAGAGATTGGGATGCTCAAGAATTTGACAGATTTGGTTCTTTGGGGTAATCAGCTTTTAGGCCCTATTCCAAGGGAGTTAGGCAATTGTACCAATTTGGTGACTCTTGCTATCTACGATAACAATCTTTCTGGGGCGATACACAAGGAGCTTGGTCAACTTGCCTCTCTAAGGAAGCTATATCTGTATAGGAATCACTTAAATGGAACAATACCAAGGGAGATTGGAAATCTGTCTTTAGCAGCAGAGATTGATTTCTCTGAGAATATGTTGACAGGAGAGATACCAAGTGATTTTGGTAAGATTACTGGATTGCATTTGCTCCATCTTTTCGAGAATGGACTTACTGGCGTCATCCCAGATGAGCTCACAACTTTGGAGAATTTGACAGAGCTTGATCTCTCCATAAATAACCTCACAGGTACAATTCCTATGAGGTTCCAGTTTTTGAAGCAACTGATCACGCTGCAGCTTTTCAACAATTCTTTGACAGGTAGCATTCCTCCAGACCTTGGGTTATACAGCCGACTTTGGGCAGTTGATTTGTCAAATAACAACCTGACAGGAAGAATCCCACGTCATCTCTGCAGAAATTCTAACCTGACATTTTTGAGTCTGGGGTCAAACAGTCTCACAGAATATATTCCAACAGGGGTCATAAACTGCAAAACCTTGTTGCAACTTCATCTTGCTGGAAATGCTATCATGGGGAGTTTTCCATCTGAATTGTGCAAGTCAACCTATATCTTTAGCATTGACTTGAGTCAGAACAAATTTACTGGTCCAATCCCTCCAGAAATTGGTAACTGCCTTAGTTTGCAGAGGTTGCTTCTAGCAGAAAACTACTTTAATGGTGAGCTGCCAAAAGAGATTGGTAAACTTTCTCAGCTGGTGACATTCAACATTTCGTCCAATTTTCTCACCGGAACTATACCATCAGAAATTTTTAGCTGCATGATGCTTCAACGACTTGATATCAGCCAGAATACTTTTGTTGGTGCTTTAACAAGTGAGATAGGTAATCTTTCCCAGTTGGAGCTTCTCAAGCTTTCAGATAATCAACTTTCCGGTGTTATACCTGTACAGTTGGGAAAATTGGGGCGCCTAACAGAGTTACAAATGGGAGGCAACTTTTTTTCAGGCAGGATAGCTGCTGAGTTCGGTGAACTATCAAGCTTGCAGATAGCGTTGAATCTCAGTTATAACAATCTTTCTGGACCAATCCCTGATGAGCTTGGCAATTTGGTGTTATTGGAAATCCTGCTGCTCAATAACAACCATCTGAGTGGTCAAATTCCAGTTTCTTTGACTCACTTGTCGAGCTTACTTGGGTGCAACTTTTCTTACAACGACTTAACAGGCCCTATACCTCCTTTAACAGTCTTTCAAAATTCAGGCATTAACAGTTTTATTGGAAATAAAGGGCTTTGTGGTGGACCTTTTGCTAATTGCAACGAATTTCCAAGTTCTTCTTCTCTTCCATCAGATAGACAAGGAAAAAATGCTCGTTTAGGTAAAATTGTTGCCATCATTGCAGCAGTAATTGGTGGCCTTTCTCTTATTCTAATTGTCATCCTTATATACTTCATGAGACGTCCAGTTGAAATAATTACTCATTCACAAGAAAGATCCTTATCTTCTCCAGCTTTAGACATATATTGTCCTCCCAAGGAAGGATTCACATTCCAGGATTTGGTTGCAGCCACTGATAATTTTGATGACAGCTTTGTGATCGGAAGGGGAGCTTGTGGAATTGTATATAGAGCAGTCCTGCCATGGGGTCGTACCATTGCAATCAAGAAGTTAGCATCTAACAGGGAGGGAAGCAACATTCATAATAGCTTCCGTGCTGAAATTTTGACTTTGGGAAAAATCAGCCATCGAAACATTGTGAAACTTTATGGTTTTTGTTATGACCAGGGTTCTAATTTACTTCTTTATGAATATATGGAAAAGGGTAGTTTAGGAGAACTGCTTCATGGACCATTTTGTAATCTTAATTGGTGGACAAGATTCAAGATTGCACTTGGAGCTGCTCAGGGTCTGGCTTATTTGCATCACGATTGCAAGCCTCGGATTTTTCACCGTGACATAAAATCAAACAACATTTTACTTGATGACAAGTATGAGGCTCATGTTGGAGACTTTGGATTAGCAAAAGTGATTGATATGCCATACTCAAAATCAATGTCTGCAGTTGCTGGTTCTTATGGTTACATTGCTCCTGGTAAGTTGTATTGAAAGCCTGAGAATCTCAGTCTTAGTTCATATTGTAAGTCAAGTCTTATATTTAAGGTTATTAATACACTTGCCATTTTGCAGTTAATATGTTCTGAATGTGTTGGCTGTTCACCAAAAGTGCTGTCTTAGTTGATAGGAAGTGCAAAAATATCCAGTGGTGCATATTTGCATAAAAACGTACTTATATAATATGTCATAGTGTTACTTGCATTTTCAGTTGCATCCCTGAGAAGATACTTCTTTGTGTTTCATAGGAACAATTAGTCGGCAATGTTGGGTCAATTTTAACATAAATTTGAACGTGAAAGAGGGAATTAACTTTTGATTCTGTTAGCAACAAGTGCTGATAATTAATGATCGATCATGAAACCTACATGTAAATCATTTTCTTTTCCAAATCAAGCTGAAATGTTATCCTCAATTCATCTAAGCCAATATGATGCTATGTAAAATGCTAATGAATGTTTCAATTGTCGTTTCTTTTTCCAGAGTATGCATACACTATGAAAGTGACAGAAAAATGTGACACATACAGCTATGGAGTTGTCCTTCTGGAACTGCTGACAGGCAGAACACCAGTCCAACCCGTTGAGCTAGACGGTGATCTTGTAACATGGGTGAGAAACTACATCAGGATTCATTCGTTGTCACCTGGACTACTTGATGTCCGGCTGGACTTACAAGATGAGAAAATTGTGTCTCATATGATCACTGTCGTGAAAATTGCATTACTTTGCACAAGTATGTCACCACTGGACAGACCAACAATGAGGGAAGTTGTTTTGATGCTTATAGAATCCAATAAACGAGAAGGACAATTCGATTCTTCTCCAAGTCATGAGGCTAATTCAAGTGATGAGCTAATTGTACATGATTAATGTCATTCATGTCCACCACAGATATGTTTTAGAACAGTACAAAAACCTTGTCCATGACTAACACCTTGAGAAGTCAATGTTGCTTACCACATCTCTAAGCTGCTTCATCAATCAGCAGCATACAATTTTTTCTACAATAAAATGGATAAATCTCCCCCTGCATGATGTTCCCAATAATCATGAATACAGTTGCATTTTGCATGAGTACTTCTTGGTACCACTGGTCATTATCGAGGATATCTATGAAAATGACAATAAATCAAATTAAAATTAGCTTTAAAGTAACTCATTTAAGTTCATAATGTTTTCCATTTTGACAATTGAACTGAGCTGGGTATAGTATCAAGGAAAGATTGTCTCCCTCGTTGTGGAAAATAGCTGGTGTCAGAAAATGGACAAATTTTGATTTTTGAAAAAGTAATTCTCTTTTTTTTTTTAAAGTAGAAGTTATATTTACATTTGCCCCCTCTCAACATATTAACTTTTTTTGTTGAAATGAAATAAGAACTATTTTTGGGTTTTTTATCCAAATAATCCAAAGATTTCATGAATTAAATTTATCTAAACTTATTTTCATTTTTTATCATTTAATATTATTCTTTACAAACTGCTTAGTTTTAATTTTTTCTTGAAAGTGATACAAGGAAATTCCTAGCTTTTATTTTAGAAGCAAGCAAGTAGTATTTCAAAATTGTATATAGATTGTCTCGTCCGTTGTAGAAAATAGGCGGTGTCAAAAAATGGACAAATTTTGATTTTTGAAAAAGATAATTCTCTTTTTTAAAGTAGAAGTAATGTTCTAGTGCACATAATTGGTATCTAAAATACATCACACATAGAATGTAATTATAAAACTATCTAAGTCTTACTATAGAAATTTGAAGAACTTACTATTCTAATAAGATTGGACTTTTGTTGTGTATAGTGCAAATATATGGCTAGTAAATTTAGAATGTAATTATAAAACTATCTGTCTTACTATAGAAATTTGAAGAAATTACCATTCTAATAAGATTGAACTTTTGTTGTGTATGGTGCAAATATATGGCTAGTAAATTTAGAATGTTTTTAAAAGAGTCCAGGGATCTTTTGAAAATATTTGAGTGAACATAACGTATCACACGATGATGAGTTAAATACGGATTATAAATTTAGAATGTTTTTAGAAGAGTCCTAGTATCTTTTGAAAGTATTCGGGTGAACATAACTTAACATACGATTATGTGTTAGGGTGTGTTTTTCTGGAATACAAAGGTTAAGACATGGATTAGAACATGATTGAAACATGAGAGTATTGGTGTGGTAAAGGATTTTTTTAATAGAACATGGCTTGAGATACAAGCATGTCAGAGCCTATGTATGAGTTACTGATCACGATTTTTCGATATGTGTAAGTTTTAATATTTAACCTTGATAATCTGTAAGCTTACGGGTCGTTCACATAATACCTAACTTATCGATCCCACGAGGATCTAGTCATAAAATCTAAGGCTCAAAACAATACGCAGTAATTCAAAATGTAACAAAATTAAGGCAAGAATTTAATTCAATCATGCAACTCAATTCCAAGAATCAATTACGAAATTTTAACAAAGTAGTAATTGCAACGCACACATTCAATAATCGACCTAAAGAACTACCAATTGAGAGAAAGGAAAATTTTTACCTATCTTTAATGTTAACCTAATTGATTATGAATTATTGGATTTTTGGTCTTAAACGATCCTAGGGTTGATTACTCTCTCTTGAGTTATAACTATTAATCCTAAATTATAAACCCTAATCGGATTATGGAAAATTGTGATTTCTCAATTAACAATCTAGCCAAACCTTAGTTAGATCTAAAGTTTTCCAATAGACTACTAGGAACCCACGTGAGATCTCTCTTTGCACAATTACTAATTTGAATGATTTCTCATTCTTATTAAATCACTTAACGTTAGCCCAATTTAATTATTTTTCATTCGATTCACCCTCTCAGTCTATTATCGAATTATGCAATCTCATAAATCAATCACAATGAATCCAAATAACATAAACAATTAGATTTTTATTAAATAAAAATAACCCGAAGGTGAGTTTAGACATCCTCAATATTCATACAATCCTATCATCAACGGTTATTCCAATTCTATAAATTAATAAATTTGAAATTACACCAGAAACAAAATTTGAATTGATGATAGAGGTAGCAGTGTTGGGAAACCTCTCATTCTGGGAAGTACTTCGTGTAAGCTTCTTCTCCACATTTCTCTTCCTTCTTCCCTTTCTCAATCTCTCGATGAACTCTCTATAAGGTTTCTTAATGGTGGCTGATGCAAAAGCTCCATGTGCTCCTTTGTCTTCTTCTT
Organism: Erythroxylum baracoense; assembly: GCA_025629805.1. Lineage (NCBI taxonomy): Eukaryota > Viridiplantae > Streptophyta > Magnoliopsida > Malpighiales > Erythroxylaceae > Erythroxylum > Erythroxylum baracoense. Next base: position 22,681,740 of record JAOTAY010000003.1, on the reverse strand, counting down.
TAAATATCTTTTTGTTCTGAGCAATCCTAGGGTTTTCTGGGGTCGAAAATGTCTAAAAAATCATCAAAAGTTGACGTTTTTACTTATTGCGCGTCTGTTCGACACAGGCCATGATCGTGGCATGTAAGCCTTCTGTCACAATCGTGGCAGAAGGCGTACCACGATTGTGGGCCATATCCTGGGCTTCTATCATGATTGTGTCATATGAACCACAATCGTGGGCTAACTTCAATACTTTTGTCATGATCGTGGCCCATTACGCCACGATCTTGGGTCGTTGTTTTAGCTCAAGTGTCTCCGAAACTTCTCCGTTCTTTGATGTTGATCTTGAAATACTAACAAACATATCAAGGTACCTCAAAGACATAATAATTAAGCTCAAATACTTGACTACCATAAAAACTGTTAAACACAATTAATTAACAAACTAAAACAATTCTAGCCTAAACATATATTAAACGATTAATTTAACACTTAAACACATAACAAACTAAGCCCTAAAACATGATGTAATTTACACTTATTAACATCCCTACACTTAAACATTTGCTTGTCCTCAAGTAAACAAAACAACAAACACACAACACACAATGCAGTAATGAGACAATAGCTTCAACTTCATGAAATCAACTTAATTTTAAACATAATCATTCGAGTCATTTCAATCATTAACATGCTAGATCTGTGTCTTGGGCCTTTGAACTACATATACATATTAATCAAGACTCAAGTGTTAAATTGTTTATCATTTTCAATTGCACACATCCATTATAATTCTTTGGTCATTTAGACTCTGTAACTACTACTAGTTATGTTTTCATGAAAAGTCAACTATTACAAGTTCGGTAGGCTTTTATTCGAAAATACTTTTTTATTTACTTTTTGTGAACATGAACTTAGTATTTTTACGCAAAGGCAAATATTGGTAATGCATGTCAATCTGGTTACTCAACTAAGTCATGTTTTTTATTAAGCTGCTTGGTTGGAACATCATTATAGACTTTTTACTCGAAGGCACACATTTGTGATGTGTGTTGATCCCGTCACTCAGCTATATCACGTTCTCAATTGGCTACTAGCTCTATTCATAACCCGAAGGCCAGCGGAATAGTTATTTATTATTGTTATTATTATATTTTTTATTGGCTACCTTGTTGCTTTAGCTACTCATCTCCATGAAAAATACTAGTAAAGCTTCTTAAGTCTAAGGCCTCAAATTATAAATGAATGTAACAATTTAAAGGGTAACAAACTCAAACTAAATCCTAATTAAGATGCATATTTAGCCAAAGACCCCAATTCACTAATTTTGTGAGCTAATGATTCTTCATAACCTAATAGACTATGTTTAAAATTAAATCAATTCCAATTCATCTAAGCCACTGACACATTCACACGATTCACAAAATGCAACCTAACAACTATCATATAATATGCAAAATTCACATTCAAAGCAAAACACATAACCCTCCCCACACTTGAACAACACATTGTCCTCAATGTGTGAAGGGGATAAACAAACACGTAAGGAAAGAAGAAGCATAAATTAAAGTAAAACAAAAAATAAAAATGAAAACTAAATTTAAAAAGAAACAGGGTTAGACAAAGCCTTATGATGATGGAGGCGGGGATGGTGTTGAAGGTGGCAATTGAAATAGTGAGGGCATTAGTTATCCTAGCTCAACACAAATTACTAAAGTTTTATTGAAAGCTCAAAACAACTCTAACTAAACCTAACAATTTCAATCAAACTACTAAACATGCTAATTTATAGTCCTTAGCTTGACCTTACATCCATGGAGGCATCTTAATTATTCGAAGAGAAGGAAATCACTTCCTTGTCCTTGGGAATCGCTCCTTCGAGATATAACTTGCAACGAAGCTCATTTACTTTAAAAGTCTCCTTGTTAGCATTTTTTAGTTTGAGGGATCCATGATCGAAAATTTGAATGATTGTAAATGGTCCACTCCATCTAGATTTTAACTTCCCTGGATATAGCCTCAACCTTGAATTATATAGCAGAGCAGTATCTCCTACTTTAAATTCCTTTTGTTTAAGACAAACATCGTGCCATTTCTTTACCTTTTCCTTGTAGAGTTTGTCATTTTCTTACACATTATAACGAAACTCTTCGAGTTTGTCCAGTTGTAGAAGTCTCTTTTCGCCTGCTTGTTTCCAATCAAAATTTAATGCTTTAATCGACTACTATGCTCGATGTTCTAATTCAACCGGAAAATAACAAGCTTTCCCGTACATGAGCCTATAAGGTGTTGTTCTGATAGGTTTTTTGAAAGCTGTCTTATAGGCCATAAGGCATTATCTAGCTTTGTTGCCCAATCCTTCCTAGAGTTGTTCACCATTTTTTCCAAAATTTGTTTCAGCTTCTGGTTGAAAACTTCCACTTGGCCATTAGTTTGTGGATGATAGGGTGTAGTAACTCAGTGGTGTACTCCATATCTTTTTAAGAGGGCATTAAAATATCTGCTGCAGAAATGTGTGCCTCCATCACTTATTATCGTACGTGGCACTCCAAATAGGTTGAATAACTATTTAATGAACTTTTTGCACTGCCTTCCCATCATTGGTTGGAGATGCTATTGCTTTGGCCCAATGCGAAACATAATCCACTCCTACTAGAATGTACATATTTCCCATTAAAGATATGAAAGGACCCATAAAATCAATGCCCTATACCTCGAAGACTTCCACTTCTAAAATGTTGGATAAAGGCATCTCTTCTCTTTTGGAGATGTTACCTATTCTCTGGCAAATCACATTATGCTACGAAGGTCTGAGCATCCTTAAACAACTATGGCCAATAAAATCCACTCTCAAGTATCCGAGCTACCATTTTGTTGGCTCCATAATGCCCAGCATACTGACCTTCATGACATTGCTTTAGGATGCCTGACATCTCTTCCTTTGGATCACATCGTTGTATTAACCCATCAGTGCATGCTTTACATAAAATTGGCTCATCCCATATATATCGGTTACAATCATGTAAGAATTTCTTCCTTTGTTGGTAAGATAGATCTGACGGAATTTTCCCACTGGCAACATAATTTGCGATATCGGCAAACCATGGTATAGTTAAAGTCTCAAGTAGCATCAGGGTTTCATCGGGGAAATTTTTATTAATATCATCGCTTGACTTGCATTCCCCTCCTTCAAGTCTGGATAAGTGGTCTGCAACCATATTTTATGCTCCCTTTTTATCTCTCACCTCTATATCAAATTCTTATAAAAGTAACACCCATCGAATGAGCCTTGGTTTTGTATTTTTTTTGTTGAAAACTTATTTTAATGTCGCGTAATTGGTGAATACGATTACCTTTGAACCCAAAAGGTATTGTTGAAACTTATCACACGCGTACACTATTACAAGTGGTTCCTTCTCTGTAGTGATGTAATTCAACTGAGGTCCTGCAAGGGTCTTACTGGCATAGTAAATTGCGGCAACCTCTTATCTTTTCTTTAGCCTAATACACAACCTATGGCTTGCTCACTTGCACCACACATAACTTCAAATGGAAGTGTCCAGTCTAGTGGTGATAGAATTGGTGTTGATATTAATGCTTCCTTTAGTGTGTTAAATGCAGACATAAACATGTCATCAAATACGAAGGGCACATCCTTGACTAAAAGGTTTGTCAAAGGTCTTGCAATTTACGAAAAGTTTTTGATGAATCGACGATAAATCCTTCATGACGTAAAAATCCTCACACACCTTTTACATTGCTTGGCGGTGGAAGTTTCTCTATCACTTTTGTTTTTGTTCTGTCAACATCAAATCCTTGGTGTGAGATTTTATGCCCTAACACTATCTCCTCTTACACCATAAAATGATATTTCTCCCAATTCAACACAACTGTGACTCTTCACATTTTTTAAGAACTCTTTCCAAATTAGTTAAATACATTTTGAAAAAATCTCTAAAAACTGAAAAATCTTCCATGAACACCTCCATTATATCTTCTATTATGTCAGTGAAGATAGATAGACATCATACATCTTTGAAATGTAGCCTGAGCATTACAAAGCCCAAAAGGCATCTGTCTGTACGCGAAGGTACTATAAGGGCAAGTGAATGTAGTCTTTTCCTAATCATTAGGGTAGATGAAAATTTGATTATATCTCAAATATCATCTAAGATGCAACAAAATGAATGACCAATTACCCTTTCTATCTTCTAGTCTATGAACGGAAGAGGAAAATGATCTTTCTTAGTCACTGAGTTGAGTTTGCGATAATCTATGCATACTCTCTATCCTGTGATTGTTCTTGATGAAATTACTTCTCCACTATCACTTTTTATTATCGTCATTCCACCCTTCTTAGTTACACATTGTATTGGGCCGACCCATTCACTATCAAAGATGGGATAAATTATCCCTGCATCTAAGAGTTTTATGATTTCCTTCTTAACCACCTCCTTCATGTTAGGATTCAACCTTCGTTGACGCTCCCTCACCGTTCTACATCCTTCCTCTAGGTTTATTCGGTGTATGCAACCATTTGGGCTTATGCCTCAAATGTCCATAATTTCCCATCCTATGGCTTTTATTCGCTTTCTAACAATTTCTACCACCTTACTTTCTTATTTCTCATTCAATTGATTGGAGATTATTATCAGTAACATTTGCCTTTACCTAGAAAGGTATATTTGAGATGTGTAGGTAAAGGTTTAAGCTCCAATGTTGGTGATTTTTCTATAGATGGTGGTATAGGTTCTTTGGTTCGAACCAATTTATCTTGATGCATTTGAACATCTGACTCCTCCATCTCATTATCTCCTTTAGATTAAAGTTTCTAATATCCATTGTTTGTCTCTGCTTCCACTGACTGTACTTCTACGATGCAACTCTCAACTTGTTCTTGCACATTTTGATCTATAATTTCAAACTTCATGCATGCGTTACTCGTTATTGGATTCTTTAAGGCCTTATTCATATTGAATTCGATCTAATCCTCACTTATTCGAAGTGATAATTTCCCTTTGTGAATGCCAATTATGGCTTTTCCTGTATTTATAAATGGTCGACCTAAGATCAGTGGACAATTCTTATCTTCTTCAAAATCCAGAACTACAAAATCTACATGAATAATGAACTTGTCCACTTACATCAGAATGTCTTCCATTATTCTAAATGATCCTTTAATGGATTGATCAGCCAACTGAATTAACATCGATGTTGACTTCATCTCACCCAGTCCCAACTTCTTGAATATCAACAAAGGCATAAGATTAATGCTTGCTCCTAAATTACACAAACACTTTGAAAATTCAAACTTGCCAACCACACATGGTATTGTGAAACTCCCTGGATCTTTCAATTTAGATGGCATATGACTAGTGACTATAGAACTGCAGGTGCCAGTTAGAGCTACTATCTAATTACCTTCCCAAGTAAACTTCTTTGATAATATGTCCTTTAAAAATTTTGCATATTTAGGCATGTGTTCCAACGCCTCTACAAAGGAGAGATTTATTTATAGTGCCTTTAATTTCTCAACAAGTTTTGCAAATTGTGCGTCTAACTTCTTCTTTTGTAATCATTAAAGAAAAGGAATCTTGGGTTGATACGATGGAGGACCGACATAAGGAGGGTATTCACTCATGTCCACTTCTTTCTCCTTTTCTTTATTTTCCTAAATAGGATGGACGGTTTCCTCTATTTTCCTTGTAGGTGGTTCAAGTTCCTTCCTACTTTGAAGTGTAATAGCGTTTAGTTGCTCCCTTTGTTTTGTTCCCAAAGTGCTAGGAAGATTTCCCAAATTTTGCATAGAAAAAACGGTTGACAATTGTTTTACTTGGACCTCTACATTATGAATTGAAGAGGCATGGTTCTTGGTGACTCGCTCAGATTTACCTTCCAGCTTCTTTTGTGCATCGGCTAGAGTTCCAAGCTTATCTAAAATTCTATCCAATTTGGATTCCATTGAGCTTGGTTTATTTTTTCAGAAGCTTTATTGTCCTTGAGGTCTAAACTGTCCTCCAGCATTGTTCGTTTAAGAGAAGTTAGGGTGATTCTTCCACCCAGGGTTATAGGTGTTGGAGTAGGAATTATTGCCCCCTCCTCATCCATACTAGGCTCCCATATAATTCACTTGCTCTGGATCGCCTAATTCTGACTGCATCTTCTGACATCTGATGATACTGAAAGGTATCATAGATTTCAAGGAAGTTCACTATATGTGCGTTGGGATCTTCGTTTATTAATCCATAAAATTGCACATTCTGTTAAAGCATGTTCAGGAGGGTTGGTTTGATTTCAAATGACATTGCTTAAATGGGACCTAGCTACTCCTTAGTTAGCCGTATTGAACCCTGGTCTCATGAATTACATAAGGGTCCGTTGTTGACATTGTAACAACCCAGACCACCCGCTTGCAGATATTGTCCGCTTTGAGCCTCGATCATTTCTAATATCCATAGTCAGTTTGCACCACACAATATTCTCATACTCTAATGAACTCCAAAATGCAAGCTTTACAATTGTTTCACTATTCAAGACTATTTGCAAATCAAACGTGAATTTCCTCGATTCTTTTCAGTATATCCATTTATACATATTAGTCACTCAAAAGTTGGATTCAATTCCTCAGTAAGATTCATAAATTCTCAATTCCTCAATTTGGGCTCTGTCGATCCTTTTATACACACAACTGTTTTTAATTCGATAGGGAATCATAATTTCCTTTTTGCCTCTTTGTGCCCCAACACTCTACACTCAACAGTACACTTTACATTTTATAACAACTTCAAAATCGAACTCATAAAGCGATAATTTCCCCTAGGTACACAAAAAAAATCATTTTTTTACTGTTGCCACAGATTACATCTTAATCTCTAGGGCAATATACAACTCACATACATTGCTGAAATTTCTCACTTACTTACCTATACTTTTCTTTGGATCTCCTACTATGCCGGGTTCAGCTTAGTACTATCCACATCTCATGTGATTCAAGCCAGGATTTAACCTCTTATACACTTAGCATGTCATTATTTTCACTTCCACGATCTGAAAGATTTCCTCAAGTATTTGCAATATCTCATGATATGTTTCAATTTCTACTAACCTTATCTCTCGCGAATAATTATTTCTCTATTCTTTTGATCATCCCCGAATTTCACTTTGACTTATTCTTAGGCCTATTCATTCATACCAATGTCTCCACACATTGCAACTTATTTGCGAACACCATTTCTTGTGTTGGATACACATTCACTAGAATACACTTTATGGTTCTTAAATTTATTCACATAGATTATAATATCAACCGACATTCACCTCACGTTAGCAAAATTGTCTCTTCAAATTTCTAAAATCCACTATATCAACACCAGATATCCACTCTCCATTTCCCTTGGATAGATCTTCACTATGTATGCAACTCTGATATTCGCTTTTGACTCACTATTTATTCATTTCCGATCTGTTCCTTCATTGATCATAAATTGAATCACTCATCTCACTGATCTATCTCAATAATTTCTTGGTACTAACCTCGATATTGCCTATATATCCTTATCAATCAATTATTTTCCCCAATTACTAGTCAGTCACTCTTTAGATCTCCAAAACAGTATTTCCAATTCATATCATATCCACCATGATCAAACCAAATCATCCTCAATAATAACACTCTATGGGGCATTCAGCAATTTTCCATATACCCTAATAATCTGGTAGATACTAAGTCCTTACTCTTTGCCACATGTTCAGTTGCTCACTAATTGTAAATGTTACACATAGCTTTCAACTTATTCTAGATAATATGTCTCTCCTTGTCTCTACCCATAAATTGGGGTTTATCAAATAATCACGGAAACCAAAATGTGGAGCCCTGCACTTTACTCCTCACATAATTGAACTACCAGTACATTCACTTTTCTCTTTTGATTATCACTTTCCTTTTTATCATCTATATGTATATCCTTGATCC
>JAOTAY010000003.1:22659274-22673686 GCA_025629805.1 Erythroxylum baracoense | reverse complement strand
GTGAGAGCGCGAGGCCCGAGAGGCCGAGGCTCAAAGCGGACAATATCTGCAAGCGGGTGGTCTGGGCCGTTACATTTCCAATATGTGTAAGTTTTAATATTTAACCTTGATAATCTACAAGCATAGAGGTCATTCACGTAGTATCTAAGGTTTCAATCCCATGAGGAGGGTTAATCTAGTCCTAAAATATATGGCCCAAAATAATATACAGTAATTCAAAATGTAACAAAACTAAGGCAAGAATTTAATTCAATCATGCAACTAAATTCCAAGAATCAATTACGAAATATTAACAAAGTAGCAATTGCAACGCAAACATTCAAGAATCGACCTAAAGAACTACCAATTAAGAGAAAGAGGAATTTTAACCTATCTTTAACGCCGCCCTAATTGATTATGAATTATTGGACTATTGGTCTTAAATGATCCTAGGGTTGATTACTCTCTCTAAAGTTATAACCATTAACCCTAAATTATAAATCCTAATTGGATTATGGAAAATTACAAATTCTCAATTAACAATATATCCAAACCCTAATTAGATATGAATTTTTCCAATAGACTACTGAGAACCTATGTGAGATCTCTCTTCACACAATTAGCCCAATTTAATTATTTTTCATTCGATTCACCCTCTCAGTCTATTACTGAATTATACAATCTCAGAAATCAATCACAATGAATCCAAATAAGATAAACAATCAAATTTTTATTAAATCAAAGATAAAAATAACCTAAAGGTGAGTTTAGACATCCTCAACATTCATACAATCCTATCATCAACGGTTATTCAAATTCTATAAATTAATAAAACTAAAATTACACTGGAAACAATATCTTAATGGATGATGGAGGCAGCAACATTGGGAAACCTCCTGTTCCAAGAAGTACTCAAGTCTGCTTCTTCTCCGCTTCTCTCTTCCTTCTTCTCTTTCTCAATCTCTTGATGAACTCTCTCTAAGTTTTCTCAATGGTGGTTGATGCAAAAGCTCCATCTACTCCTTTGTCTTTTTCTTTAAATACCTTTTGTGTTCTAAGTAGCCCTAGGGTTTTTCTGGGGTCAAAAATGTCCAAAAAGTCCCTCAAAACTTGATGTTTTTACTTGTTTGCGTGTCTGCTCGACATAGGCCACAATTGTGGCCTTACATGCCACGATCATGGCCTACATCTAAGCCTTCTGTCACGATCGTGGCAATCAGGCCACGATTGTAGGCCGTATCCTAGGCTTTTGTCACGATTGTGGGCTGACTCCAATGCTTCTGTCATGATTGTGGTTTATTGTGCCACGATCGTAGGCCGTTGTTTTGGCCTGAATGTCTCTAAAACTTCTCCATTCTTCGATGTTGACTCTAAAACACTAACAAACATATCAAGGTACCTCAAAGACATAATAATTAAACTCAAAGACTTGACTAACCTATAAAAACACTTAAACATAATTAATTAACAAACTAACACAATTCTAACCTAAACATAAACTAAATGATTAAGTTAACACTTAAATACATAACAAACTAAGCCTTAAAATATGATGCAATTCACACTTATCAGTTATATAACCTAGGATATGAGCATATTGGAAGTCATGTTCATATGCATGGAAAGAAATAGGAAAATACATGGTCTAGGACATGAATATGCTAGTGAGGAACAGTTTTATTTCAAAACATACTTTTTGGTGAATTTTCACAAAGATTCTAGGACTTATTAGAGTCATGTTTAAATTATATTGAGTTTGGTAGGGGAAAGTTGTATAGAATTATACCAACTAGAATTTACAATAAACTATATTTTTGAAAACCTAGTTTCTATATAAAATTTGTGATGTTCACTAAGTGAATTATTAATCAATATAGTGAAATTAACCGATCTTGGCTCCCTAGGATATAAGCATATCCAACTAGCAAACCTCATTAAAAATATTCTTATTATTCTTATTTGTTTTCCTTCATATTACTATATTCTTATTGGATACACCTTATTTCTCAACAAGTGGTAATATAATATAGTTAAGGTGACAATAACTTAGTTACAAGAGTTGAAGTGAGAAAATTCAATGGAATTGGAAATTTCAGACTATAGCAACAAAGATTAAAGGATTTGTTAGCATAGCAAGGCACATTGAAGGGTTGTAGAAAAAAAAGTTAAAAGAAATAAATAATCTCGACTAGGAAATTTTACAGGCATAAGCAATTAGAACCATTGTGTATAGTAGACGAGGTAATGTTGATACAACTCTCACTAATAGGGCTAGTGAGATTTGAATCAATAAGATAAAACTTAGGACCATTTTATCAAAAATATGTTAATCAAAAAATTGAACGCAAACACATACAAAAGTAGGATATGAATCACCTAAAGTTTAGAAAAGAAAGGATTGAGAGTGATATGATCTTAGGATTTTGATTGCCATTAACAAGCTAGATAAGATTGAAGTTTTTAGAGAACTTGGAGTAAGAGCACTCTAAAAGATGGAAGAAAAAGCCCAAATGGTTTGATAAATCAATCGCATAATAATCCCTAATTAAAATCATCCATAAACCTTTTATAAACATGAAAACCAAAAAACTAGAGTTATAAAAGGAAATAAGCACGCAATATAATGAAATCCTATCAAAATAACAAAATCATATTTGTAAATAATACAAGAATGGTGTCTATCTTAAACCATGTCTAGCCAAATTTATTATGTAAAAAAACTATGTAAAACTAATGATAAGCCTGACATTGTTTATATATTAAACTCTAGCATCAATTTTGTTCTGAAAATCTAGCCCACAAAACCTCACAAAAGATCGATGCTAAATACAAATATGACTCTGACGCTGATTTAATTTGACTTCTTCACCATTATAGCAATAATACAAGATCGATACTGATTATCCTTAAAGTTCAATGCTAGTTACATTCTGTAATTGCAATTTTTCACCCTGCTCAACACTTAAATCATTATGATAGGTATAACTTTAATCCTTAAAGGTAGCGAAGCCTCATTCCTTATGTAAAGATCCACTATTAAGCTATTGAGGGCTTCTTTGCCCTACTCCATGTTATTAGTCCTCTAATATCCTTCAATGAATCTCTAGCAACTCTTTATACTTGAGTAGTAAATGTTTGATTCCCATCACTCTCCACCAAATTCTAAACAACCTTTACTAATAGGATTAATGACTTTCGATATCAATACAATAAAGACTAGACTATCAAAAATAAGTTAATCTATGAAATTGAATATAAAAACACACAAAAGAAGGATATAAATCACCTTAATCTAGAAAAGAAAGGATTAAGAGTGATAAAATCCTAGGGATTTGATTTGCCACTAGTAAGTTAGATAAGATCAAAGTTTTTAGAGAACTTTAAGCAAAAGCATTCTAAAAGATGAAAGATAAATCTCTGCAATGGTTCAGTAAATTACTAATAACGTAATGATCCCTAAATATGATCATCCCTAAGCCTCTTTTATATATGAATCCCTAAAAATTAAAGCTCTAAAAGGAAATAAATAGTCAAAATAACAAAATCTTATTAAAATAGCAAGACCTTATCTGTAAATAATATAAGACTAATGCTAGTCTTAGACTATAATTGGCACCAGTTTTGTTATAGACAAGACTATGAAAAATTAAGGATGAGTTCAACATCGATTATATGTTAAATCTAATAACAATTTTATTTATTTTGGAACTCTAGTTCTCAAAATCTAAAAAAAATAATTCAATCACAACTATAACTTTGACACCAGTTACATTCAACTTCTTTTGCACTCTAAAAAAATGTAACATCGGTGTCAGTTATGTTCTGTAACTATAATTCTTCAAGTTACTCCTTTATTTGAATCATCATAATACGTCTAACTTTAACCTCCAAAATTAGATAAGCCTCACTTCTTGCATAGAGATCCGTCATTAAACCGTCAAGGACTTTTTGACCTTCTTTACCTAGTCCGCATCATGTATCCTCTAATATCCTTCAATAAAGCTCCAAAAACTCTTTGTAATTGAGTAGTAGATGCTTGATTCCCATCATTCTCCTCTTTATCAAAAGAACTTTTTTTCAAATCAACATCTTCCTCTACAAAATCAAAAGGAGATAAATAAGTCACATTAAAAGTAGAATGAACAATATAATCACCTGGCAAGTTGATCTTATATGCATTATTAATCACTCCTTTCACAATTTGAAATGGTATATCCCCCTTAATTGTAACTTAGATTTCTGCTTGTTTGGAAACATCTAATTCTACAAGCGTATTCAAATTCATTCTCCAGGTTCGAATATCATTTCCTTTCTTACCTTATTAACTTTTTTAATTTATTATTGGGTACTCTTCTTAATGTTTAGCTTTTCCCTCTCATAGAACTTCTTCACCAACTCAACTTTATTCTTACTATCCAAGCTAATTCGTTCACCTAAAATAATAGGCACAAGATCTAAAAGATGTAATAGGTTAAATCTACAAACAATCTCAAATGGTGTAAAATCTATAGCACTAGGGACAATCTTTTTATAAGAAAATTTAACAAAAGACAACAACTCTTTCCAAGTCCTAAAATTACTACCTATAGTAACATACAATAATGCCCCTAGAGTCATATTAAACACTTTTAGTTTAACCATCAGTTTATGAATGACAAGTTATAGTAAACAATAACTTACTCCCTAATTTTTCTTATGAACTCTTTTAAAAGTAATTCAAAAACATAACATCTTTATTTGACAATATAGTTCTAAAAACTCCATGTAATTTAACATTCTCTTTTAAGAATAATTTAAAAATATAGGATTCATTATTAGTTTTATGACGTGTAGTGAAATATGACATCTTCAAAAATTCTTCCACCATTACAAAAATTAAATCCTTACTAGTCCTATAAACTAGGTAACGCCAAAATAAAATCTATTAAAAGATTTACCTATGATTTACTCGATATGGGTAAAGGTGTATATATACGATAAAGTTACACTCGTTATTTGGCCTACCTATAAATAATACATCTCTTGCACACTCTCTCTATATCTTTCCTCATGTGTGGCTAAAAGAATTGCTCACTCAATACCTCTAGAGAGCTCTAAAGTGTCTTACCAAGTCTCCCTTATGTGACTCTCTCATAAGCAACTTTCTTAAAGAATTACGATGTATATGTAATCAATTTTCTCTAAACAAATACCTTGCATACTTATAGGACATTCTAAAAGTTGAATCCTCACATGCTTTAAATACATTAACTAATCAAGATCATTAATATAAGTGCCCCTAATATGCTTAAATCCCATTAATTTGGTATACACAATACTCAATAAAGCATGTCTCCAAGATAATGCATCAATTATCATATTCTCCTTACGTTGCTTATATTTTACCATATAAAGAAAAGTCTCTATAAAATCAACCACTTGGCATATCTTTTACTCAACCTACTTTGACCTTGGATATACTTCAATAACTTATAGTCTGTATGTATCACAAACTCTTTAGGCCATAAGTATTATTGCCAAGTCTCTAAATCTCTTACCAATATGTACATCTCCTTATCATAAGTAAGGTAATTTATCCCACTAAACTTCTCACTAAAGTACACTATTGATATTCTATCTTGAATCAATACTACCCCAATTCCTAAACTTGAAGGATTATACTCAATCTTAAAGGTGCTAGTAAAATTTGGTAAAGTTAACACAAGATCTAAACTTAACTTCTCCTTCAAAAGACTAAAGACTCCCTCTTGATCTTCACCCCACTTAAATCTTATACTTTTCTTCACTATCTCAATTAATGGTGTAGTAATTGTACTAAATTTCTTAATAAATCACTTATAGAAACTAGCCAACCGATGAAAACTCCTAACATCACTCACAATCTTGGGTGTTGGCAACTCTCTAAATAGCTCTCACTTTCTCTTCATCTACCTATATAACTTTCGCACTCACCATATAACTAAGAATCATAACCTATTCAGTGTAAAATGTACACTTCTTTAAATTGACATACAAATTTTCTTGTTAAGAACATGTAAAACATGATCTAAATGCCCAAAAAGTACATCTATGGTCTTACTATATACAAAAATATCATTAAAGTACACTACCATAAACTTGCTTAAAATTCACTTAAAACATGGTTCATTGATCTCATAAAAGTACTTGATGCATTAATCAAATCAAAAGGCATTACTAACCACTCATATTATCCATGTTTAGTTATAGAGGTATTTTTGGTTCATCTCATTCTCCAATTCTAATTTGATAGTACCCAGATTTTTGGTCAATTATAAAGAATATAAAAAGCACCAAACAACTCATTAAGTATGTCATATAATCTAAGAGTTAGATTGTAATATTTTACAATAATTTTGTTCATAGTGAGACAATCTACATATATTCTCTATATTCCATCATTTTTTATTACTAGCAAAACAAAAGTTGAACGTGGGCATAGACTCTCAGTCATATATACCTTCTCCAAAAACTCTTCCACTTGCTTTTGTATCTCATTGGTCTTCTTTGGATTTTTCTGATAGGCTAGTCAGTTTAGAATCTGTATACTTAGAATAAAATTGATTTAATGCTCAATACCTTGCACTAATGGTAACATACTTTTTATATCCTTTTAGAAGAGATCTTTAAACTCCTATAAAAGAGACGTAATACCCCTAGGTAAGCTAACCTTAGTATTCACTTCGTGACAAATAAAAGATTCTTTATAAATAAGAAAAAGCATCTCGAATTTGTCCAATACTACATCTCTCACATCCCCTACTCTCTTTGCTAAGCCTGCATATTTTCCTTTGTATTTGTCTCATTTTTTACTTTTTCCAAAGTTTTTGAAAAATAGTCAAGTGTTTGCTCTCGTGTCTTTTCCCTTGCACTCTTTTTCTTACCCTCATACATCTTGACTTAGTCATTGACAGGGCGTCATAATGCTAGTCAAAATAAAATAACTAGACTACTACTATAGTAGTGGTAAGTCTAGGTCGATCCTATAGAGAGTGTGTGAAAAGTTGTTGAAATGAAATTAATTGGTGTTTAGGAAAAGGGGGTTTTGATTTTGGAATAAGAAAATAAAATAAAACTAACCTAATGAAAATAAATTAAAGAAAACATATAAAAAATGATAAAAGTCAGGAATTCGGTAGGGACTCGGTTCTTTGGTTCAATCTCGACCTACACCTTAATTAAGCATATTTTATTGATTTGTTGTTCTCAAACCTCTCCTAGCAACTATTAATTGTGGGTTAATAATTAACCTGAGTTTTCCCTTAGGTTTTGTTTAATTAAGATAAGATCGTTAATTAAACCTAACCAATAAATAACCTAAGATACGATTTCTAAATTTAATTAGATAGTAGCATTACGAATTAGAAAAATCAATTAATCAAGGCAAAAACCATATACGACGCATCATTTAACCTCGGTCATGTTATCCCTAATAATTACAAATCGTTAATCGCTACACATGAATTTCAACATAACAATTACAGATTTTATCGAAATTCAAGCAATGAGTTTGCAATTAAATGATTTAATGAACGCATTAAAATCATCTCTTCACAATACTCAATAGATTCATACACAAATAACTGAACAATAATGAAAATCCGATTATCTATATGCAAAACCCAAATTAATTAACATAGGATAACACAATCAGTTTCTAATAAGGGAAAGAAACAAATAAAACCAAAAAATACACTTAACCTAGGTTGTTGGCATCAATGTCACCTCTGAACCAGCGTCAAGATGTCTAGCCCTCTATGGATCTATCCCAAGAAAATGCTTCAACCCCCGTTCAATGTCCCAGCTGAAACCCCCTAAATTATTTCTTCACTGTCACGCCTCCCTACTCTCTATCGCAAGCTCTCTATCATCACTATTCACTGATGTGACAATTAAACTTCTTGGTCAAAGCTCCTATTCACGTCTAACTTAAACCCTCCACTACTTCTGGGCATTTTCATTTAAAACGCATCCAAAGTCTTGAAAACGTTTGCGTTTTTACAAGACGTCTACGTGTCTATGTTTCGCAGATGTTGTCTGTGTTAAATGTAGAATGTTTACGTGAAACGCAGTCATTCCTTTCCTCCAGCTGCTATATGTCGTCGTCTCTTGCTGCTTGTTCGTGGCTACTGTACTATCCATCACGCTGCTATTTCAAGCTTCTTGTTTTAATCCACCTTATGCGCTGCTTTTTGCTTCTTCCCAGTAGCCTCTTCTCTTCCTTAATTAAAGTAATGGTGTGCATGGCCATGCATAACAATTAATTCACATACACATGGTCTACGCACAACAACATTTAGCAACTTTGATTTATTTGTGTTTCTATTTCTCTTGTCTTCTTTTTGTCTTTTAATTTTCTTCTTCTTGCTCCATAAAGACAAGCAAAAATTAATCTTTATGAAATGCCAAAATATCATGCTTTTGACTTACTTTAACTTCTTTACTTCTGAATTGTACCTAAAATCATATATGAGTTAAAGTAAGTACCTAAAGCAATTTTATGTCAATAATCGCTAAGTGTTATAGAATAATTTCATAATCAATTAAGCATCTATCAATTTCCCCCACGTTAGCTTTTGGTTGACCTCGGGCAAAACATTAAAATTAAGCTCATAGACCCAAAAATAACATTTACTCATTTTTCATATTTTCCAAGAATAAATAATCATAACAAAGATGAATGACTTTCAAAAATCATAGCAAGTAGTCAACATTTCAAGCTTTTACTCATGATCAATCAACATTCATCATCTTCAAAAAATGAGCAATCTAATGGTAGACTCAGAAAATATGTTTAACTAAAATATATCCATAAGTACACTCAACACCATTCATGATCATGTCATTCCACAACTTTGCATAACATTTCATTTCTCCACCACTAATGTTCACATGTGAAATCATGAATTAAAGGACTTTTAAAGGTTGTAATGTGGGTAAAGGTAAGGTGAGATGTATTTGGGTCAAGTAACATGGAAGCCATTAAAGCTATTGAAACAAATCAACACTCAATATGACATCAAATGCACAAGTTAACACTCATCAAAAACTAGGTACCGTCAGCTATGGCGAATGCAACATTTATAGTTCACAACTCATTTCAGCTCTCACACAGAAACCACATGAAGCATATAACAATCTGAAGGAATCACTCATACAATTTATGCCAACAATACATTGAAGCCACAAGAGTGAACCTTCCAAGCCAACATCTACCTCATATTTAACATACTCAAATAACACATTCATTATAATTTTAGGAGAATGCATTAATTATGAATGAATTTTCAAACTCATATGCACTTCCTCCTTGATAAATTTATTTAAACAAAAGAAATCATTCTTTTTCTTTTTCTTTCTTTCTCTCTTTTTCATCTTCTTTTCTTTTCTTTTCTTGTGCTTTTCTCTTTTCTCTTTTCTCTTTTCTCTTTTCTTTCTTTCTTTTCCTTTCTTTTTTAACATTAAAAGAAACTACACTAATATGGGAATTTCAATAATAAGACATAACAAAACATCCCAACATTAACCAACTACACATATGTACACTCCCACACTTAGAACTTTGCACATCCATAAACTCAACAATCACAAATGTTCCACTAGCTTTATGGCTTAGGTAGGACATTTGGTTAAGTATAAATCATGTAATATAGTTGATACAAAAAGAAAGCCTAATAAGGCTTAAGCGGGCTTATCAAAAAGGAAAATCATATAATGGGTAGACTATTTGGCTAATGTAGTTCGGAAAAGCAAGGAATGCCTAATCATATCCATATTAATGCATGTGATAAGAATGTGGTCTCGAATAGAAAATCAAGGCAAAATCAGGATGTTCATGTCATGAAGGTCACACATTATCTAAAAACAATGAGACTGATATAAATGTGTCAGTCTAATAAGGCTCAAAATCTCACCAGCTTTGTCTACCACTAGTCACTACTCTTCTAAAGATAATGCACATCGACTAATCATAATAGTAAAAGTACATGCTAAAGTTCCTATCAAATTCTCCAGTTAACTCATTCTCTAATCATGACTATATAGTTTTAGTAGCAATAAAAAATAAGAAATTGTTTGTGTTGTTTGTTTTATTCTTTCTCTCATTTTGATGGAAAACTTAAAACAAACAAGAAACAACCTAGCAAAGAACACACATGCATATAAAAAGAAATGTAAAAATGTAACAAAAAAGAAATTTACTTCCCTTAGGTTGCCTCCTTAGAAGCGCCTTTGTTTAGGGTCGCTAGCTCGACTCCATGTTTTTCAGGATAGGGTCTCAGTTGATGATCTGTCATATTCAACATTTTCCTTATCCTCTAACTTTCAATCTTGACTGAGTCCATGCACTCTAAAATCATCTCAAATGTCTCTTTACCTTTTTCTTCCTCATTTAATTCCACAAATCTGTTATGTGAAGGTGAAGAGTTAGTCTAAAAAATAATCATGAACTCAGTACCTACCTCTGAGCTAAATGATATGTTTTTTTCTAGTTCGAGTTAGTCTAAAAATAATCATGAAGTCAGTACTTACCTTCGAGCTAAATGATATGTTTTTTTTTTTCTGATTTGAACTCCTCCTCTGCTTCTTCTACACAAACAAGTCCTTAAGTAATGCTCTCAAAATTATAAAGCTCCTCATCACTCTGTAAGATTTCCACACTAACGTCCATTGGGTATACCTTAGGTTGATATGGCTGCTCGTCTTCTACTTGTGATTCTAGGTAGTCGATCCTCACCGTCATCTCACCCATTTGACTTGCCATGTTCTGGTTTCTAGACGTTATATGCCTCATTTTTTACTAGAATCGTTGCAACTACTGTTGTAGGCTCTGTTGAAATTGGAGATTATTAGCAATCATAACATTCACCAATTCTTTCAAAGATGTACCTGAGTTTTGACAAGAAGTTTCTGGTCCACACGGGAATTATTGTGTGTCCTGCAGACTATCTGGAAGTAATTTTGATGATTATCCCATCCATAACAAAAGTTACGTTAATCAGTCCAAACATTGTTATAGGATTGAGAATATGAGTTA
Organism: Erythroxylum baracoense; assembly: GCA_025629805.1. NCBI lineage: Eukaryota > Viridiplantae > Streptophyta > Magnoliopsida > Malpighiales > Erythroxylaceae > Erythroxylum > Erythroxylum baracoense. The sequence goes on along the minus strand of JAOTAY010000003.1, from coordinate 22,662,654 downwards.
TAAAAGAAATTACTTCCGTTCATATCGAAATTTTTTGCTTTATTTAATAAATCACAAACATGAAACAAAATAAAGAATCACAAAATAAATGAAAAGAAACCAATTACGAACAAATATATACAAAACATCAATTAAAATCACAAACAAAAACTAAAACATCATACCTCCCAGTAACGACACCAAAATTGACAACACATCGTAATGCTAGTCAAAATAAAATAACTAGACTACTACTATAGTAGTGGTGAGTCTAGGTTGATCCTATAGAGAGAGTGTGAAAAGTTGTTGAAATGAAATTAATTGGTGTTTAGGAAAAAGGGGGTTTGGATTTTGGAATAAGAAAATAAAATAAAACTAACCTAATGAAAACAAATTAAAGAAAACATGAAAAAATGATAAAAGTAGGGAATTCGATAGGGACCTGGTTCTTTAGTTCAATCTCGACCTACATCTTAAGTAACCATATTTTATTGATTTGTTGCTCTCCAACCTCTCCTTGCAACTATTAATAATTAACCCGAGTTTTCCCTTAGGTTTTGTTTAATCAAGATATGGTGGTTAATTAAACCTAACCATCAAATAACCTAGGATATGATCTCTAGATTTAATTAGACAGTAGCATCAACTACATACGATGCGTCATTTAACCTAGATCATGTTATCCCTAATGATTACTAATCATTAGTCGCTACACATGAATTTCAACATAACAATTACATATTATATCAAAATTCTAGCAATGGGTTTACAATTAAACGATTCAATGAGCGCATTAAAAGCATCTTTTCATAATACCCAATGGATTCATGCACAAATAACTAAACAATAATAAAAATCTGATTATCCATACGCAAAACCCAAATCAATTAACATAGGAAAACACAATCAATTTCTAATGAGAGAAAGAAACAACTAAAACAAAGAAATACACTTAACCCGAGTGGTCGGTGTCAATGTCACCTCTGAACCGACATCGGGACATCTAGCGCTTCATAGGTCTATCCCAAGAAAATGCTTCAGCCCCATTCAATGTCCCAATCGAAACCCACTAAATTATTTCTTCACTATCTCACCTCCCTACCCTTTTTCGCAAGCTCTCTATCCTTACTACTCACTAATATGATAATTAAACCTCTTGGTTGAAGCTCCTATTCATGTATCACTTAAACCCTCCGCTTTTTCTGTGTGTTTTCATTTAAAACGCATCCAAAGTCTTGAAAATGTTTTCATTTCGACAGGACCTCTACATGTCTACATTTTGCAGACATTGTTTGCGTGAAACGCAGATGTCGTCTGTGTTAAATGCATAATGTCTGTGTGAAACGTAGTCGTTCCTTGCCTCCAGCTGCTATACCTCGTTGTTTCCTGCTGCTTGTTTGTGGCTACTACATTGTCCATCAAACTGGCATTTCATGCTTCTTGTTTTAATCCACCTTATACGTTGCATTTTGCTTCTTCCCAGCAGCCTCTTCTCTTCCTTAATTAAAGTATGGTGTGCATGGCCATGCAAAAATATTTAATTAATGTACACATGGTCTATGCACTTCAACCTTTAGCAACTTTGATTTATTTGTGTTTCTATTTCTCTTATCTTTTTTCTGTCTTTTAATTTTCTTCTTCTTGCTTCATAAAGAAAAGTGAAAATTAATCTTCAGAAAATGCTAAATTATCATACTTTCGACTCACTTTAACTTCTTTACTTCTAAATTGTACCTACAATCACATATGAGTCAAAGTAAGTACCTTAAACAATTTCATGTCAATAATCGCTAAGTGTTATGGAATAATTTCATAATCAATTAAGCACCTATTGATCTTCATACACTTTCTTTGGTAATAATAGAGCAAGAGTGATTGGTTTTCCATCCATAATAAATTAATATCTAATTTTGCACTTGTCATGTATGACCCTTTATTCGAATTATTAAGGATGTCCCAAAAGAATGTGTCCCACTTATACAGAAACCACATCTACAATACCTCATCTTTGTACATCCAATGGAAAAAGAAACTCTCGTCTACTTTGTTATCCTAACCTTGACACTCATTCAAATATTGTAGGTTGCATGGTTTATGGTGTGGTAGTTAGTTGTTGGAAATCCTAATTTTTCCTCCAACTCCATATAAGCCATATTAACACAACTTCCCCCATTATGATCATATTGCATACTCGATCCTTGGTGGTATAGCTAGTATAGAAAAGTTTTTCCTTTTCTCATTCACATCTCCTACTTGCATACTCAACATCTTCATAGTGACTAGCATCCTTCCCACCTTGGGCCTTCTAATGCACTCCTCGTCACTAGCACCTTCCAAGCTAGACATCTCAACTTTCACCTTATCTTTACTCTCAAACATATTCTCACCTCTTCCATCATCATCATCACTCTTTTATTGGGTTATTGGGATGCTGTATGTCCTCTCCCTAAACACTTCCAACATATGATGTCTCAATTCCTAGTTATATGAGTATAATCAATCTTATCTTTCTCTCAAATACGTGTTACACTTTCAACTTAATTACTTCATACTTGGGTTTTAGAGCCTTATCCTCTTTTTTACTTTATGATTTGCTCCATGATGAAGAACTTGCACTTGACACACCAAAATGGTTAGTAAGCTTTTCTTTTTAGTTGTCTCTCCACCTTAATGGCTATATGCACCATATTTACTAACTTTATATAATGATGTAGCTTCATAATATTAGCACTTTTACCATTCAATCCCTAAAAAAAATTAAAATATTGTCTCCTTCGTATCTTCCTCTATATTGTCCCTCATCATAGCAACCTCTACATTCTTATAATATCCCTCCATAATCTTGGAGCATTGGTTTAGCATTTGTAATTTTTAATAGAGCTCCTTATAATAGGTATGTGGCATAAACTAATTCCTCATCACCAAATTCATCTCCTCTCAAGTTATAATATGCGACTTTTAGTTTCTTCTTCTAGTGAGAATTTGTTTATCCCACTAATCAATCATATAGTGTTGGACCCCGATTCTTTTCTTACTAACAAGATTGTGCTAAATTCTTTTTTAGGTTTATTTTGATTAATTCGTTGTGATTAGGTATTAATTATAATGTCTTTGGGGGTAGAAATTTTTTTTAAGATTGAAGGATTAAGAGGAGAAATTGAGATTAAATTAGAAAGCATATGGTGTTAATTAAAATTAAAAGAACATGTTCTTGTAAGGGTATTTTAGGGAGATCACTAAAGAGGTTAGAACTTAAGTCTTGCAAGGAGAGGCATTTTGGTCTTTTGACTCCTTGTTAATGAAAGAGTGAAGGAAGACAAGTGGTTGTCGTGAATGAGTGTTAGAAGAACAAAGTTTCATAAGACAAAGAAGAAAGTAAGTTTCGGTGAAGAAGAAGAGAA
>JAOTAY010000003.1:22645689-22659174 GCA_025629805.1 Erythroxylum baracoense | reverse complement strand
CTCCTCCACCCATAGACATTCTAATTAAATCCTAACCAAAACAAATTAATCAAACTCAACCTCAAAATAAACTGAACTCATGTTTATTTAGTAAGAAAAGGAACCAGGGCCCAACAATTTGCTTGTCCTTAAGCAAATCAATTTCATTACTCTTAATATGAAATAACTCCAATAAAGCATTCATCAAATCAAAGATATCCATTAAAATTCTCCATTATTCATTCAGTTGCAAAGTTCATTAACGAAAAGCTAAGCCAAGTACTAACAAAAGTTGAAATAATGAATGAATTAATTTAAAATAAAATTATTACAAAGTCTATCCTAAGGTTCATCTAATCCAATACCAACAAAAGTTAAGTTCATAATTACTGAAGACATAACATCAAAACTAAAGGAAAACCAAAAAACTAAAAGAGACATGATGAAATCCCTTTTGATCTTCATGAAATCCACTTCAAATGTGCTTCCTTACTTATTCTTCATTATTTATTGTTGTAGGCCATCAATTTGTGTTTCCCTAAACCGAACTTGAGCCTCCTACAAACCTACTAGTAACTACCCTCTATTTTCTCTTCATTTTGCTCTTTTATAGCTCAAAATTAGAATTAATGGAGAGGCCACAGTCACCCATATGTTCGTTTGCAAGACCATATCACTTAATCTTACTTTAATTCTTTTAAAATCATATAAAAACATAGTCCTAGAAAGCTATATTGAGCCACACAGTCGTGTTCCTCAAGAACAACTTTAATCTTTAACTTTTTTGCCTCAATTTTGTCAAAATTTTTACTTTTTTTGACCTATAAAGGCAATTAAGATCTAAAAATATAATATGAAAAAAATTAAGTACTAAAAACAATAAAAACTCTCAAATAAACAAAAAAATATACAGTAAATATGAGAATAGAAATATATTTTATTTGGAATTTACCAAACTCTCTCATACTTAAGCATTTGCTTGTCTTCAAGCAAATCAATTTCATTACTTTAACTTAATAAGAAATAACTCTAAGAAAGCATTCAACAAATCAAAGATATCCATCATAATTCTCCATTATTCATTCAATTGCAAAGTTCATTAAATTGTTAAATAATTAGTTACCTGTATCAAATTATAGATTAGTCTAATTTAATTTACAATTATTCAAATTTTAATTCAATTTACGTCATTTAACTTAATGTATAAAGTGAACATATATAAAAAAAATGCTAAAACCTTTAAACACTTTCACACTCCTTTATTAAAAACAAAAAATAAATTTAGACAATATAGGAGTATTTAGAAGCTTGTTTGAAAAGTCAACTAGCCTTTTGATGCGAGAGTAAATATCTTATCATAAATACCCTTTGCTACTTAACTAAGTCACTATCTCAAATGGATACTAGCACTACTCTTTAACTTTGACATTTTCATTGGTAAAAAGCTAACAAAGTGAAATTACATATGCACATTTATTCACATGCTACTTTTTTCTTTTTATTTTTAATATTTATGTGGGAAATAAAAATGCTAAAAAAGAATTCACTTTTAACTTAATGTATATACAAATTATACATAAATTATCATAACGTAAATCGTGTCATTTTTTAAATTAATGAACCAAAATGAAATCAATTTAATAATTAAAACCCATAACTATTTTTTAAAACAAATCAAATCATAATCACAATTAAACTTATAATGAATCATCTTGACCACCATCCTCTTTTCTTTAAAATCCCGAATTATTCATTATTAAGCAAATTATAACAAAGATGATAAACTTGATGGCTAAGTCTTTCCCCCATACTTAAGTTATACATTTTCCTCAATATGCAAAATATGTAAGAAAAATGAAAATATGAAAAAAAACGAGGAGGTGAGGATAACTAGTACTCCTCTGATAGAAAAAAAAATCAACCTTGTGTAATATTTGATAACTTCCATCCAATGTTGTTAAAATCTTTTCTACTCTAAAGCAAGGGGTCAAGTTGCCTTCATAACATATGGAACTCCTTTAAATCTCAAGTACAAATTAGACCATCAAACTAAAATTATAAAAAAAACTAAAATACTAATGAAAATCCTACAAACTAATTAATTAAAATAAAAGCATAATTATTAAGTTGCCTCCTAACCAACGCTTTTTTAAATTCTTATAGCTGGACTTCTCTACAAGTTCTTCTTTAACCTAGATCTACAATTAGTGGATTGCTTCGACCCTTATTCCCAAATATTTATAGCGTACTAATAGACCATATGCTGTAAGATAAGAAGCACATAAGATATCAAATTAATAAAACCAATTAACTCTATTAATGTCCTTTTCAGTAACAAATTTTCATTATAACAAGGAATAATCAAACCTCATCGACCTTTGATCAACTCTGATAGTTTTTTATATAGGAATTAGGAGCCTTTCATACTTAAGACGAATACCGATAATTCCTTAATAGCCTCATTATTTAGATTCTCCTTTTCATCTTCATCTACATCATCTTCCTCCTCTCTTCATTCTCTTCTTAAATGGTAGCTTCCTTCATGTCTTCAACCTTTAGCTCCTCGTCACTCCACAAAGATATTGTATTCACATGTTCCCTTTAAGTTGCTTGGTGTATTCAGATAAAACACCTGGCTCTTTGGTTTAATAGAGAGTAACCTCAGTTAATGCAATGAATTTCATAAGAGCATCTTCAAGATGTTGATACTCCTCGTACTACTATTATGATAGAAATTTAGATGAAACGTGATCGTTCCATGCAAAGTTGTAATAATTGCTCCAATCTGGATTATAAGTATTCTTATATGGGGTATCTTAAGGCTAATTCTCTATAATAATTAGACGCTCTCATATATCTTCTAGTGCCAGACATTCATGATTGAGGTTGTTAACCCTACAACGTTACAACATGACTTAGATGTCAATTAAGCTTTGGCATATATGTCACCATACCTCTCAATCTAAGCTCTAAATGTTGCTATAAGCGATGCCTTACTATAACCCCTTGAGAATCTTATCCTCTCCATCCTTTGATTATGTTTAGTGATTACGATAATGAATACCCAAACCCTAAAAATAAGTCATAAATACAATGTCAAGAAAGAAAGCAATAAAAATAAATAAGAAAAGGAAGCAAAAATTACCTAAGAAATGACGATTAATAAAAATAAGGTTTTCCTAATATTACAGTCCCCAAAAAAGATGCCAAAAACTTGATTGTTATGTTTTACTACAAGTGTACAGTGTACCTATAGCTAGCACTGGCAAGTAATTGTTGATCCCAAAAGGACTAGAATTACTAATACTTACTAGCTTTTATTATCTTATTTTAAAAATTATGATGATAATAATTGATCAAATTCAAAATTAAAATAATAACCAAAATAAATCAACACAATTATCAAACTAGAATAAATATTAAACTAAAAAATTTTAAAAACATATCGGTACTTAGACTTCAAATTTCCCTAAGACTTCTCATGCAATCATGATTTCATTATTCAAGTTAATCTATAATTTGTTCGACCGTGTAAATTCTTATTCTACGTTGATATCTTTCTCAAGACTATTAATAATTAATCCTCGGTTGGTTAACTAAAACCTCTTTCTAATTAAAACCCCTAAGATTGCATTAATCATTTCATTAATTTCACATATAGGTTTGACGCTAGTCTAGAGGATTTATGTTGACTTATCTTTAGGTTTGCATGAAACTCCTTTCAATTATAGTACATTTATTCATAAAAAATAATTTTTCAATCTCGATTGCATAAAATCATACATTAAATTAATATTCCAATCATATTAATTCAAGAAAAAATTCATAATTAAATCTCAATGAAACTAAATCACGGATTAAGTTAAAATAAAATCACTATAAGGTCTATCCCAGGGTTCGTCTAATTCAAGTACTAACAAAAGTTTAGTTCGTAATCACAAAAGACATAACAACAAAACTAATAAAAAACCAAAAGATACATAATGAAATCCCTTTTGATCTTCATGAAATCTACTTCAAATGTGTTTCTTTCCTCGCTCTTCATTCTCTCTATCATTTTAGGCCATTGATTTGAGTTTCCCTAAGCCTAACTTGAGCCTCCTACAAACCTCCTATTAACACCCCTCTGTTTTCTCTTCATTTTGCCTTTGTGTAGCTCAAAATTAGGGTTTTTAGACTGAACATAGACACCTCCACAACCATATGCATGAACTTGTCCCTCATCTTGCTTTAATTCTTCAAAATTCCATGGAAACATAGTCCAAGAGGATTATACGGTCCTTGCCACATGACTATATCCCTCAAGGACAACTTCAATCTTTCACTTTTCTACCTCAATTTCGTTTGATTTCTGCTATTTTTGATCTACAAAGGCAATTAACCCCAAAAAACATAATATGAACAAATTAAGTACCAAAAATAATAAGAAAATCTCAAATAAATAAATAAATGAAATAAATATGGGATGAGAAATACAATATATATGACATTTGTTAATTTGTCTTATTATAATACCAAGTTCCCAATAGCCACAAAAACTCACCATATAGTGAGTAGGATACAAGTAGGTAATTTAAAACCACTTATCTTTCATGTTTCCACCATATGTGAAGAACCCAGTTATTATAGTCAAGCAGTTAAAAGTCCAGAATGGAGAAAGGCCATGCAAGAAGAATTTAATCTCATACTTGCCAATAACAAGTTAAGCCTTGTTCATCAATCACTAAACTAAAATTTAATTAGCAGTTAAATGAGTTTTTCGAATGAAGCTAGATAAGAATGGTGTTGTTGATCATTATAAGCCACATTTAGTTGTCAAAAGACCTCATTAATAATCCAAGATCGATTACAAAAAAATCTTCAGTCTTGTGACAAAGCTAGTAACGATTCGATTAATTCTTTCTTTAGTTATTTCGAACAATTAGGAGGTTAGTCAATATCCTATTTACATTATATTTGCAGGTTAAACTAGTCCACTTATAGCCTCAAGAAAGATTTGAGGCAATGATATAAATGTCTCACCATGGAATTATGATCTCTTAGTTTTCAAGGCTCTAAAACTGAAAGTCCCTTCTATTTACATAAAGATGCCCATATAATAGTAATTTCCCTTACTTATGTGTATAACATTTTGGTTAAAGAAATAACAAGCCATTCATTATTCTTATTATTCACATGTTATAAATTAAGTTTCTGTTCAAAATATTGGGACGTCTTAGTCATTTCCTTAGTGTGGAGACTTCTTGCTGAGTACAAGTTTGTTTCTCTCTCGAGCTAAATATATTCGTGAATTGTTACAAAAAGAAAATATACTTGATGCCAAAAATGTTTCAAAACTTGTTTATTCAAAAGAATCATTAATTCCATCACACACTAATTGGCAATTTTTAACAAACTTGTTCAACTTAAGAGAGGACAATAAAGCTAATTCTCAAGTTTGTTAAGTTTGCTAATGATAAAATTGATCCTCAAATTTGTTATGGTGAAAAGGTAATCTTTAAGTTTTTTATGATGTTAGCTTATTATATTTTCTATCCGTATCTTGCTCAACTTAAAATTGATTTGTTGTAAAGTTATCTCTGAAAAACAGAAAGTGTTAAATGTTTCACAAACTTTCCGTAAACTTCTTTGACACCAACAAAATAAAACCAAGCAAAAATGAAATAACAAGAACGCCAAAAATTTGGTAACGCAGTTCAACACTCCTTGCCTATGTCTGCGGGGCCATCACCTAGCTTAATCACTTTCACTGAAGTACAATAGATTTACCCAAGGCTTTACTGAATCGACACCACTCAACCCTTGACACTATCTCTCAACCTTACTTCCCTGAAAGAATTTCACACCCAATAACAGGACCGACTCGTGTTAACCTCAACAGAGGATTTTTTTCAATCAATCTTTAAACGAAAGAACAATAAACAAATAACTCAAGTGATCAATCAACTAAGAACAAAACAATAATTCAATTGAGATAAAAGAGAAAGACTTCCCTATGGCTTCAGCTTCTCAAAATAATTCTTCAATTAAAACGATCCATCCTAACTTTAACAGCTTCAATTAAACTATATGAAAGTATAGACAATTGATGAAGCCCACGATATTATTCTCACAAAACATCGCACAATATAGATGAAGACATCTTGAATAAAATAATAGGCTAACCGACTTCACTGTAGCTATCTTCACTGTGGCTACTATTGCCCCCAACGTTGTTCAGCCATAATATTCTAAGATACACCCACACCAGCAGTCACCATATCATTGAACAACTAAAACACTTGAACTCTATCCCACACACGCAACTCAACTTAGTTGCCGCACACATACTCCCACTTGGTTTTTATGATTTTCACTCTTTGATATATTTCTACAGTAATTAGGAGATGTGCACAATCGACTTGTCTCACACAACACACGTATATATGTTCAGCAATTAACCCCACCATATAAGATTGCTGCAATGTTTGTTTTTCTAACAATTAAGAATTCTATTTCAGTCATGCAACAAAACAACGTCCAAGTTCCTTTATTTTCTTCTATCCATAAAATCCACAAATCCAGCAGTAACAATAAAACAATTCCAATAGCAACATGATAATAGACTCCAATGTAGTGTTGAATTCTTTCACAAACACAAGTGTGACAACCACAATTTTTGAATCCCACTACAATTAATATTTTATATGTCCAATTAAAATGCCAAAATTAAATAAAAATATATAATATATCTTAACAATCTCCCCCTTTTTAGCATCGTTTGTCCCAAATATGAAACTCCCTCTAAATAACATAATTGGACATATAACCATCAAATGCACAATCCATATGAGGTGAAAAAAGAACTCCCCCTTAATCAAATATCAAGTTCCAAATTATCCAATCATCCAAATTTCTCCCCCTTGGGACAAAAAGATGCTAAAAAGCAAGACAAATAGTCATGCATATACCTCGAAATCACCCCTTAAATGAAACAGTCACCATAAACAATATCATGTCTCCCCTTTGGGACAAAACAGTATCAAAACACATAATCATAAGAATCAACAATAGGTGCAATGGAAAAATCATAAGCACGCCAAGATGACAATTTACTACCATTCAAAATACCGAGAGATATGCCCAAAAGAGAGAGAGATACCCGAGAGAGAGACCCATACTGATGAGAGAGCTTAAGAGTCTTCGGTGGAGCCAAATAGAAGTCACAATGCAAACTACTAAAAAGATGGGACGACAATGACAACATAAAAACTAAAGAAGAACTAAAGAAGACTTTTTTTAAAAATAAATACCATCAAACTATACTTCAAAAATGTAAAGCACATAGTCCTGGAGCTCTTCGAAGAAATTCAAACCTAGGATTATTTCTTATCACATTATCTTGATTATCAACTATCTGATTGATTTCTTCATCTGAAATAACTGACTTATCCTTAGTCTGAACAGTTGTTTCATAAGTAGTAACTAACTGTGAATCTGAACACTTTGTTGTTTTTCCTTCATTACGTCTTTGTACTTGTAGTTCACCCTTTTTAACCCAAGAGTGCTTCGGTAACATAGGTTGCTGTTGAAAATTTAATGGAGAGTGTCTAGATTTTCAATTTTGACCCATTTGAAACATAATTTGTAACATCTTGTAGCATCTTGGCCTTATGTGCCCGATAACTCTACAAAAATGACACGTGGGTATAAATTTTCGATTCTTCCTCGAAGTTTCTTCTTGGACAAATCTAGATATGTCATCTTTCTTCTCATTCATTTTAGAGCACTCATCTTTGTAACCAATGCCTTGAAGATCTCTTTTAACCTTACCAATTTTCATTAACTTTTCTAGCTTTTCTATGCCTCCATTCAACATTCTCAATTCCCTTTCAGTACTTACCAATTTCATTTTAGCTTCACTAAGCTCATCTGACGTCAACGCCAATTTTTTTTCTAACTCTTGGATGATGTTCTTCATAGAGAGATTCTCTTCCTTCAACCTTTCATTCTTTCTACATATTTTCACCCATTTTTCGTACATTAATTCGTAAGCCTCATAAATGTTCTCCTTTTTATCACTTGAACCACTATCATCACTGTCATAATCTGAAATCGAGCTTTGAATTGAATCATTTACATTTTTCCTTAAATTTTCTGATTTTCTCACTTTTTCATCTTCAGTTACTTCCTTCTCGGTTACTGTTAAACAAGTAACTTGACTTTTGCTATGTAAACCAACTAACACTGTATCATTAGTGATTTCTTCTTCACTATCATATTCACTATCGGATTCTTACTCCAAGTGCTAGTAAAGGATTTTCCTTTTCTCTTCTTTAAAGTATTAGCACATTCGGCTTGAACGTGCCCGAAACCTTGACACTCATGACATTTGATTCTCTTTACCTTTCTTTCACCTTTTAGAGTTTTAACCTGTAATGCCAATCCTTTGCTTCTTTCTTGCTTACCCCTTAAAAGATTCATCTTGAAATTTGTAAGAATTTTGATTACCTTCTCCAATGATAGATCATTAATGTTGTGGGCTTCCTCTATTGCTGCAATTTTCGAACTAAATCTTGGAGGCAGTGATCTCAGCGTCTTTTTGACAAGTTTCTGATCAGAATATTTCTTTTCGAATTGATGCACATGATTTGCTATATCTCGCAACCTTTCATGAAAGTCCCCAATGGTTTCATTTTCATCCATCTTCAGTTCAGCTAATATCTGTAGTCTTGACGCTATCACAGATTTAATCATGAATAGTCTGCAAAGTATCCTACGCTTCTTTAGCTGACTCACAGGCCGATATCATCGAGAAGTGTCCTTCATCAACAGCACTAAAAATTGCGTGCTCCACTGTTGTCCATTCAGATGGATATTTTAGAATTGTCTCTCCTTTATGGTCAATAATCATCGAATGCATCCAGCCATGTAATACTGAGTTCCATGTTCTTGTTCTCTGTGTCTGAATAAAGACCCTCATCCATGATTTCCATGCAGGATAATTGGAACCATCCAACAGTGGTGGTCTGGTGATCGATGCACCCTCTCTAGTAGCCATGTTTGCGAAACTAGGATCTGCACCAACTTGCTACCAAGTTCTGAATAAGTGACCTTTCTCTGATACCAATTGAAAAATCGTAGGGGAATAGTTTCACAAACTTTCTGATTTATTGTGGTCGTCTCTGGCACAAACAAAAATAAAACCAATCAAAAGCGAAATAAAAAATGACACCAAAAATTTGGTAATGCAGTTCGACACTCCTTGTCTACGTCTGAGGGGCCCTCACTCAGATTAATACTTTCATTGAAGTACAATAGATTTACCCAAGGCTTTACTGAGCCGATACCACTCAACCCTTGACACTATCTCTCAACCTCACTTCCTGTGAAAGATTTTCACACCCAATAACACGACCGACTCGTGTTAACCTCAACAGAGGATTTTTCTATACCACTCTTAATAAAAGACAATTAATCAAATAATTAAGGAACAACTCAAGTGAATAAAATAAATAAAAACAAAAATGAAAACACTTGAGACAAAAGAAAAGAACAACTTCCCGAAAAATTAAGCTCCACTGAAATAAATCTGGAAGTCGTCACAACAACAATGGGAAAGCAATCCACCTAAGAGCCACTCCACAAATCTTCCTCAATTCAGCCTCTAACGAATTAAATAGATATCACACACACCTTTAGCTATTTTTCAGAAAATTCAATTCACAGATGCGACACATCACAATTGCCGCAAACCACTTGATTAACCTTTTTTGCCAAGTAAGGGACATGCACACCTCAACCACGTAAACTTCACATTCAAATCTTAAGATCAAGCCAACGTGACTTCCAAAGAGAACTCTTTAATGCAGCAGTGAAAACAAATCAAGACAAGGAAACCTTCACACCGCGCATAACATAAAGCCATCACTCACACACTGCACCACTTATGCAACTTCTGCCGTAAATCACTTATATCCTTCGAGCCACAGACATGTATATAACTAGCTAAAAATACTACACACACACTTCACTCACGCTGTCGCACACTACACAGCCATAGGTCGTCTAACAATTTTCAAGCTACAATCAAGTGTGTTTTCTTTGGTAGAAAAACCTCATCAACATTGTAAGAAAAATACCATAATACCCTTATTCTCTTCAACCACGTAAGTCACATAATCCTTCACCAATTCAACTTGTGTACAAGATAGAATTCTATTCTATCTATAATATTATTCAACTAGTGTTTGAATTCAAAATAATAAGAAAAATATGCTAATTTAAAAATATGCCAAAATAATATATCTAACAATCTCCCCCTTTTTGGCATATTTGTCACAAATCTGAAGCTCCCCTTAAATCACATAATTAGGCATATAGAAATTCAAACCACAATCCAAGAACTCCCCCTTAATGCAACATCAAGTTCTGAAGAACATCTATAGTAACAAGGATCCCATCCAAATTTCTCCCCCTTGGGACAAAAGATGTCAAAAAGCACGATGGTTAGTCACGTATATACCTTGAAATTTTCCTGTGAATGGAACAATTTCCAAAAACAATTTGATGTCTCCCCCTTGGAACAAAAGTGTTAAAACAAAGCATGCCTTCAACATAATCAATCTCAACGAATAAAGAAACATATAAGTCAACGGTAGGTGTAGCAAAAGAATCATATGCATGCCAAGATGACAATTTATCATCATTCAAAACACCGAGAGATATGCCTAAAAGAGAGAGAGAGACCCGAGAGAGAGATCCATACTGATGAGAGAGCTGAAAAGTCTTCGGTGAAGTCAAATAAAAGTCACAATGCAAACTACTAAAAGGATAGGACGACAATCGCAACATAAAAACTAAAGAATTACTAAAGAAACAATTTTTTTACTTTTCTTTTCCTTATTTTTGATTTTTTATCAACAAAAAACTTCAAAAATATAAAGAAGACAGTCCCTGTGCCCCTTGAAGAAATTCAAACCTGGGCTTATTCTTCGTCAAATTATCTCGGTCATCAACTGTCTGATTGACTTCTTCATCTGAAGTAACTGAATTATTCTCAGTTTGAACAGTTACTTCAAAAGCAGTAACTAACTGTAAATCTGGACAATTTCTTGTTTTTCCTTCACTACATCTTTGTGCTTGTCCTTGACCTTTTTTAACCCAAGTGGATTTTGGTACTAAAGGCTGATTCTGAAATTTATGTGAGGGACGTAGAATTCTTCGGCTTTGGCTTCTTTGAAACAGCTTCTGTAGTAACTGATAACATTTTGGCCTTATATGCCCAATAAATCCGCAAAAATGACACGTGGGTATGAATTTTCTTGTCTTTCTCGATATTTCTTCTATTTGGACATATCTGGACATATCACTCTTTTCCTCATTCACCTTAGAGCACTCTCCCGTATAACCAAGGCTTTGAAGATCCCCTTTCACTTTATCGATTTCTATTAATTTTTAAAATTTTTCTGTGCCACCATTCAACATTCTCAAACCCTTTACGGTACTTACTAATCTCATTCTAATTTCACCAAGCTCATCTAATGCCAATTTCAATTTCTCTTCTAAACCTTGGATAATTTTCTTCATGGAGAGATTTTCTTCCTTCAATCTTTCATTCTTTCTGCACGTATTCACCCATTTTTCATGTATAGCTTTGTAAGCCTCGAAACTATTCTCCTTTCTATCATCTAGGTCACTTTCATCACTGTTATAATCTGATATTGGGTCTTGAGCTTAGTTGTTTGCATTTTTCTGGAAATTTTTTGTTTTTCCCCCTTTTACGTCTTCAGTTACTTCCTTCTCAGTTACTGTTAAGCAAGTAACTGGACTTTTATTATACAAAGCAACTACTGCAGCACTATTAGCGATTTCTGCTTCACTACTATATTCACTCTCGGATTTGTTCTCACTCTAAGTGCTCGTATAGGATTTTCCTTTTCTCTTCTTCAAGATGTTAGCACACTCCGCTTGAACATGTCTAAAACCTTGACACTCATGACACTGGATTCTTCTTGCCTTCTGTTCACCCTTTTGTGTCTTGACTTGTTATCTTGAATTGTTACTCGATGAACTTCCGCTACATTGTCTAAAGTTGGATCTGTCCTTCTTCATTCTTTTCGTGTGAGTAGTACCAAGTCATCGTTTTCATCTTCTGTATCATTCATACCTTTTCCAGTTTCAACCTGTAGTGCCAATCATTTGCTTCTTTCTCTTACAGCCATGTTCGTGAAACTAGGATCTACACTAACTTGCTAACAAGTTCTGAAACGGTGACCCGCTCTAATACCAATTGAAAAACCGAAGGGGGTTAATTATTTCGCAAACTTTTCGCAAATTTCTTTGACACCAACAAAATAAAAACAAGCAAAATCGAAATAATAAAAACACCAGAAATTTGTTAACGCAGTTCGGCACTCTTTGCCTATATCTGCGGGGCCTTGACCCAGCTTAATCACTTTCACTAAAGTACAATAGATTTACCCAAAGCTTTAATGAACCGACACCACTCAACCTTTGACACTATCTCTTAACCTTACTTCTTGTGAAAGAATTTCACACCTAATAATACGACCAACTCGTACTAACCTCAACAGAGAATTTACACTCACTGTTTAATAATAAAGATAATTAAACGACAACTCAAGTGATTAAAATAACTAGAAACAAAGACGAATACACTTGAGATAAAAAAGAAAAGAACAACTTCCCTAAAAGTTAAACTCCACTGAAATAAATCTGAAAGTCGTCGCAATAATAATGGAAAAGCAGTCCACCCAAGAGTCACTCCACAAATCTTCCTCAATTCAGTCTTCATATGCAGATGTCGACATAACCCACATTCATGCACTCCACCAAAGAACACATTAGCCGTAGGTTAAATTTCCTTCTTTCTACTCACCAAAACAACACCTTCGTATCTTTTCCAAAATCCAATTAACACATGCTTTTCTATTAACGCCAACAAAAATCTGAAGATTAACTTATTGTACCTAATCAAGACTTACACGATATTTCCCCTTGACGAGCCACACACATGCATACACGAAACCAAATCACTTAATCCTAACCCAAAAAATCAGCACCAGCGCAGTCCAAGGAGAGACAACCCATCAACATGTGTTGCATCAATCAACCAGTACCATTCAACTTAAAAATCCCAAATCTGTAAGCTCCCAATCAAAATTCCCAGCAATCGTGCAACCAACCAAAGATAGGAAACATATTGGAGTCCGACACTAACACTCAAAAGATAAAAACACAACTAGACACACACACACACCCTCTTCAAAAAATCACACTCTGCACTGCTGCAACCAAAAAATATGTGACGTGATTCACTCCCAAAATCAATCCTACATTTTTTTTCACTTCACCAAGGAGTCTTCACAATATCCACTTCTATTCAAAATAGGATTCTATACTATCTATACTATTATCCAAATAATTTTTTTGAATCCAAGATAATAAAAAATCTGATAAGTCCAATTTATAAAAATATGCCAAAATAAAATAAATAGATATATT
>JAOTAY010000003.1:22606149-22634480 GCA_025629805.1 Erythroxylum baracoense | reverse complement strand
ACTGTTTTTGGATGTGGGAGTTGAAAGATGTGGGTTGTTGAAGTTTGGTGCAGGTGCTGTCAAATTGCAAGTTTCTGCAGAAACTTTGAGTAAATTTTTGACCCTTATAGAATTTGAAATTGTTCTTAGGGTCTTCATGGAAGTTGTGGATTTTCGTTTTATCTTTCTGATGATGTGAAGTATGAGATTTTCGGCCCATAGAGTGGAAAGTTATGATGTTTAGAAATTCTAATATTGTTTAAGATGTTTTTAACAGGCAGTCTCTTTGCAGTGGTTTTTAACACTCTTAAAGACCAAATAGATTTTTTCATCCTTCATGGAAGTTGTAGAGTTTCCTCTTAACTTTTTATTGATACCAAATTTACAAATTTCTGAGTTCTGAGGAAGAAGTTGTGGATGTTTGAAGATGGACTATCGTTTTGAGCCAATCCAGGGTTGGCCTCGCAACTCCTCGCGAGAGCAAGTGCTCGCGGTCCCGAGCGCGCTCATACAGCGCGCGCCTTACGATCGCAAGGCAGTCGCGAGAGTGCGCATGGGTTGGCCTCGCAGCTCCTCGCGAACGAGAGTTGCTCGTGGTCTCGAGCGCGCGCATGCAGTGCGAACCTTGCGATCGCAAGGCGGTCGCGAGCGCGCGCATCCAGCGCGCGCCTCACGATCGCGAGGCGGATGCGAGCGCCCGCATCCAACGCACGCCTCACGATCGCAAGGGGTCGCGAGCGCGCCCATCCAGCGAGCGCTAGCGTTTAGCCGTGCCTCTCGCTGCACCGAGACGGTCGTAGTGCGACGCGGCCTATACTAATTTTCTGATTTTTCCTTTCGGATTTTTTTTGACCTCTCTCCGCTCTTTTGGCCATAACTTTTTCTTCCAACCTCCGATTGACCTGATTTTTGAAGCGTTGGTTTTCTAAGACATTTTTCTACCTCTCCATACAAATTTAATACTCTTCATATTATTTTTGAAATTATGGATTAATTCAAAGTGAAAGGATCGGATATTTTTTTCTGAACCAAATTAAGTGTTTTGGTGTCGTTAAAACCTTAAGGCAATGAGAAACAAATATCATTAAGAAGTCTTATTGAAACTCCTTTATGACTTACCATTAATTCTGATCAGAGGTAAGTGAAATGAGTTTGTTTTTGAGGTCTGACCTGGTGGGGAATTCCTCCCTTGTGGGATGCGCGTCCAGATGTCACGTAGGACGTCGGGCTCGTAGCTCGCTGGGGTGGGGTTCCAACACAAATCTAAAGACTTACTTCCTCATCTCCTACCCTTATGATTAAGTTCTCATTATGGAATTATTTAATAACTTTAGAAATAGCTAGGAAAGGTCTTCCTAAGATCAAGGAAGCCTCTAAATCAACCCCTATATAAAAAATCACAAAATCAAAAGCAACGATCAACTTGTAAAACTTAACTAAAATGTCTTTTATAATGCCCTTTGGATATTTAGTTGGCCTATCCACTAATTGAATACTCATCCTAGTTAGTTTAGGTTCACCTAACCCTAACTTTTATAATATTCTTAGGCTACTTAATAACCTTTCATACAATTTGATTTTGTGTGTAACTTTTGAACAATACTAAAGATTAACTAGGCTAGTGCACCTTTCATTCTTATGGATTAATCTAGTGAATTTGAGTATCATTCCTACAAGGACTACAATTACTAGTATTAAATATCTTTATATTATCTAATCTAACAAAGAGAATGATATATTTAAAGGTACGATTAACTAAACTAAAATTACCAATCCAAAATAACAAAACAAAGCAACAAAGAAACTTAAGCAACCAATTAATAAACAAGACATAAATGTAAATTTGGCTGATACAAATTTCTAAGTTTTAAAACCAATTCATCGAACTTTCATCCCTAATAGAACTTTCATCGAACACCTGGTATGCTTCACAAATTTATCCTAATTTGTTTCAAAACTGTTGTTTATTCCCATTATTCACTAACATTAACACATAACAACAAACAACGACCCATTAACAAAAAACCAATAAACATAAAATCATTTAACAATACAAAATGAAGCAGAAAAAAAAACCCAATAGTAAAGATGACCAACCTCGACAATGGAAGCAAAGACGATAGATGGACGGACAGACAGTAGGTGAACGAACAAAGTCAAATTAGTCAGAGAAGAAGAATAAACCAAGGGATGGGGCATCTGTCGATTTAAACAACATCGTTTTCCTTCCAATTTAAAAGACAATGACCTTAATTTTAATTTATCGACAAAAATTTCTTTCCGTCGGTAAATTTTGTTGAGAATTTTTTCTTTCCATTGGGAATTTTAGTTGGGAACATTGGCACCTATTTTTACGATGACATTTACTAGTCCGTTGCTAAATTCTATGAGCAAAATTGGCAGTAAAATTTCCTCCTCTTTCAACGACAAATTTTTTCTTTTGTCACTAATTTACTACAAAATTTTTCCATTGACAATTTTGTGTCGATATTTTGTAATTTTCTTGTAGTGTATGTTAAAGTTATAAGAACTATGTTAAATTTCATTATTACTCCCATTCAAGATCATGGTATAATAAATACATTGAAACATATAGGTTCACTTACTTTATAAAAAAAATGTACTTTTTTCTTAACTTGTAATGTGAGAGCATTATGTGAACTAGAATGCAGTAGTTATTTCCCTTTTTATAATATAATAGGCATTATGTAAAATATTTTTAAATTTGAGATTTTAGTCAATATCACAAGTTAAACAAGAAATTGAAAGAGAACTATTTATTAATCAATTAGATGAAATATTAATTTGTTTCAAACAAAGTCTATTAGGCAATTATAATAACCTTATCCATTATAAAAAAGGTTTTAACTAGAAAATTACTGACAGAAAGAGTCATCGGAGAAACGGTCAATTTCACATTTCCATCGCTAAATTAAGATAAATTTACTGACAAATTTAGAATATTCTGTTGCTAAGCGACAGTAAGTTCTAGGTTCGTCGTTAAATTTACCGACAGAAATAAAACATTCTGTTGCTAAATTTACCGACAGAAAATATTATCTGTCGCTAAATATTTACTGACAAAATAGATTATTCGGTCGGAAACTTAGCGACAAAGTTATATATCCGTTGGTAACTTGGAATGATATATTCCATCGGTAACTTACCGAGAAACATAACAATTCTTCATTAATTAGTGATGGAATATTGTATTTACGTCGGGAAATTTGATTATGATAAATTTCAAACACCATTTCTCACTTCCTACTCTAGTTTTCTATTGATAATCTTATGATTTTGTTTGTACATTTAATTTCTGTAAATAATATATAACATTTATTGATAAATGTAAAGCAAACATTATCCTGAATGATATAATAAAAAATTATTTATACAAAAACTTAAGAGTAGCAGACTATCATTACATTCACTTATCCAGAAGCTAGCAGGTGGTAAAGGCGGATGCTCTGATTGTTGCGATGAGGTCCTGTCCCTACCCTTCAACTCATTCACCTCATTACAAAGCTGGGTTATGCACTCCATCAGCCTCTCTACTGTGCTCTCAAGTTGAAGGACTCTCTTATTGGATGCGGACCACCTACTAGATCTAACTATAGTGGATATGGAGGATTGCTAATAACATGTATTTGAAAATGAACTTAAGCCAAAAATCCTTCTATGACAATCTCTACTACCCACTATATACATCAAGACATGCCTGACTCTTATCAACAGTTTTAGAGTTCTAAGACTGTCGTTCAATGCTTTCTTGTATTTAGTAATATCATTGTACTTGTTTATGTTAATAAGTGATAATTTTTAAGAATTAATATTAAAGTATAGATTTTACATACATGAACTTGTCTGCATCAGGTGTTGACGAAGGTCAAACCATCATCTTTCTTAGTGTGAGTGTGCAAAAAGAGATGGCGTGGTGTAGGCTTCCTGTTCATAGACTTTTCCTGCATTAGAATAAATTTTTATAAGTGAACTGCAATTTACAAAAATTTCGGTAGAATTTTCTTTATTTTTATGATATTTACCCCCTGTTAGGCAATAAAATTTAACTCAACAACACAGCCATTAATGGCACTAGACATTTATAACATTACTATTCTCCATAATGCAAATATATTTTCATTTTAAATTTCATACATCAAATTACATTAAAATCAAATTTTATACATCAAAGTACAAAAATCAAGATATAAAAGTAAAGTTTTGATAATTACAAGTTGAAGTGCATGCTCTTCGTGGGTCAAAGATTCTCCAATGTATGCAGTTAGACTCTCTCCGTTTGGTCCTTCACGTCTA
The DNA here is from genome assembly GCA_025629805.1 of Erythroxylum baracoense. NCBI lineage: Eukaryota > Viridiplantae > Streptophyta > Magnoliopsida > Malpighiales > Erythroxylaceae > Erythroxylum > Erythroxylum baracoense. The sequence continues at coordinate 22,630,187 of JAOTAY010000003.1, read as the reverse complement.
TTGGCAGAATTGCACTCTGAAATAGATATTGCCTCGGATGATGCCCAATATTGCTGCCAACGACTCTATATTTCTTTAGATATATATGATGGTCGTACACCATTCTTTTATATCAAAGCAAGAAAGTTCTTATAATGTGGACGAGCTCGCCTCTCCCATACATTACAAATTACAGCATCAAGTTTTAGGTCCCAAAAAAATTCTTTCTAAAAAAACAAAAACATACTATAAGTACTTATAAATGACAATATTAATCTAACTAATGTATAAAATTAGATAAAATAAAAAATATTAAATAATTTACTTTTTGTACCTCAAACTCCTGATAATAAAAATACTTTATCGGTTGAGAGACATTCTTCCATATATAACCCTCAAGATCTATCATCTACTTAAACTTGGATGAGATATTTCTTGAGCACGTTCCAGATGGAACCAACCTAATATATAAGTTATTTTAGATCATTTTCAAATTAAAACCTCTAAGTTCAGTATAAACCTATAGTGTTATCATATACTACAAAATTTTTAGAAAACTTACAAATTATTGACAATTATGATGTACGTTCTTATATTAACTCCCTTAGCTCCAGGATGGAGGTCACCTCCTTCATTTACAACTTTAACCCTAATATCTTTGTCGATATAAGGCTGGTGGATGGTGTAGCAGGGATGTTGGATGGTATAGCAGTAGGTAAAGAAGGTGATGCCTCATCTGGATGTGCAGTAGCATCTGCAGAAGTGATGCTTCACCTAGAAATGCACTGGCTTCTCCAAATTGTTGTAACCTTAACCTTGGCCTCATCATATCCTTTTTTCTCTTTGGTGACATATTTTTAACCTAAAATTCACATTTTATTGAATTTTCCAGTATATAATATAACAATATAAATTCAATCTATAACAATATATTGTTGATGCAATAATAGATTTATTCATATAATATTATATTACAAACACAAATTAATCAAAATTAGCACTTAATTGTAAATCAAAACCATCATTGTCTTCTTTTTCTGAAGAATTAGAATCAAACTCAGGCTTCTCTTCAGATCTCTAGCCCTCCTCATCCTCTTCAAATGAAATTTCAATATATTCATTATTTGGATCATTCAAAGGTTCATTCTTGTCATATGTTACACATGTATTTATTTCGTAAACATCTTTTTGAAACGCTTCACTTTCAATTCTCTTTTTTTTCCTTTTCCATGCAATTCAAAAACACCTCTAGGTTTTACTTTGCATACGGTTAACCAATCTAATTTATCTCCTTGTAAGCTAGGAAAAGGTACATAATATACCTGGATCGCTTGCATTGCCAACATGAAATGCTCAAATTGTTTAAATCTTCTTCACTAGTTGATTTCAACTAGATTATATCGGCTATGCACTTTTGTTCTCACATTAGGAGTTGGATCAAATCATTCACACTTAAATATCAAACCCCGTTTTATTGGCAATACAAGGTACTCAATTTCAAATATCTAAATAATTTTACCATAGTAATCTATCAATTCTCCCTGTATACAAACGCCACTATTTACTGTTGCCATACTATGACCATGATATTTTGTATAAAATTTGTATCCATTAACAAAACACACTAGATACGATTTGATAATTCGCAAAGGTCCTTTCGTAATATCACATATGAACTTGTTCTCTATTAGATTTTCTGGGGCTTACACAAAAAACAATTTATCATATTAAATAGTTTAATGTCATCTAATCACTTTGATCTGGTAATTAAACCATTTCAATTATTGAGAGTGAAAATTTACATATTTCTCGAACCATCAAGGAAAATTTCTTTCAACTTCTTTATTGATATCATCTTATGTTTTTTCGATCATTGGCTCGCGTAACCATTCCTTATATAATTTAAAAGCATTATTATGTATTTTAGTTGTGTACAACACTAACTTTGAAAACTCAAACAATCAATTTCAAAATCAGCTTAACCTTACTGCACGAAAGGTTGAACCTCTTGACAATTCAATAAAATGTAACAATGGATAGCCTCTAGTCCTTCTTCTATTAACATTCTTCTTGTTGATTGTCCATATGTTCATCCAGGATATGTGAAAATGGATAAGTTACCATCAACATCACCCGTTTCTCCCCCATCATCATTACGAGGAACTTTTCTTTCTCTTGTGTACACATGCAACTCAAAATAATGTGAACAAAATATACTTGCTTCATCCACTAAATAAGCATTATATATCGAATCTTCAATTCTAGTCTTGTTTTTGACATTTTTCTTTAAGTGATGCAAATACCTACTTTACAAATAGGTTTATTACAATGTTATGATTAAAACATGTTATAGCTCCAATTTAAATATTAACTATAATTACCTTTCAAACGGATACATCCATCGATATTGAACTGGAGTAGCAAGTTTAGCCCTGTGTGCTAAATGTACGGGTAGATGCTCCATACAATCAAAGAAGCTTGGGGGGAAATCCCTTCTAATTTGCACAAAATTACTGAAATTTTCTTGTATAATTTTTCCATTTCAGCCAACTTTATTTCAGATGATGTTAAGCTTTGAAAAATAAACTTAATTCTATTATAGCTTCCCTCGGTAGTAACCCCTGAAATGAAATTAGAATTAACCTTTGCATAAACACATGACAATCATGACTTTTCATCTCAAATAATTTGTACTTCATTATGTCCACACACCTTGCTAATCAAGGAAATTTAGACTTTTTAACCATTTACACAAAATTTTCTTTTGTTTTTACCAGTGCGAAGATCTTTATCTAACTCATTCCTTTTACAAAAAAGTTTCAAATCAGCTTGTAATGTTGCATTATCCTTTATCCTCCCTTCAATGTTCATTATGGTATTGAACAAATTGACAAAAATATTTTTTCCAATATGCATCGCATCTAGATTATGACATATCAAATTAGTTTTTCAATATGGCAAATCCCAAAAAATGCTTCATTTTTTCAAACCAAAGTTTTTACTAATGCTTGTATTAACTTCATCAACTTCAAGTTCTGTAACTTTCAGCAATCATAATTCATCAATCTCCTGCAATATCTCTTTACCAGCTTTGTGAGGGGGAGGAGGTGTTTGTGTCATCCTATTCTTAATGAACTTTTGTTTATTTCGTCTAAATGAATGGTCTGAAGGAAGAAATTTCCTGTGGTTGTCAAACTAAGATGTTTTGGCCCCGTTAGGAAGATAAAGCAAACTAGAATCATTTACACAATAAGGACAAGTCAATTTTCCTGTTGTGATCCATCCAGACAACGTAGCATATACTGGGAAATCACTAATAGCCCACATCAAAGTTGCTCTCAACAAAAAAAATTTGTTTAAGAGACACATCATATGTCTCCATACCATATTCTCAATAATGACGTAATTTAGATACCAATGGATATAAGAATACATCAATTTTATGCTTTGAATTTATAGGCCCTGGCACAATCACCGTCAAGAACATATATGTCTCATTCATACACATTCATGGAGGCAAATTGTAAGGAGTAATTATGATTGTCCATGAAAAACATTGTTGACCCGATTGAACAAAAGGTTAGAATCCATCCATCAACAATCCTAGCCTAACATTTCAACTTTTAGCTACAAACTCAGAAAAGGTGTTATTGAAATATTTTCATACGAGTGTATCCGATGGATGACTCATTATTCTATCTTCCTGTTCATGTTCATTGGCTTATAGTCTTTGAACTCTCGGATTTAGCGCGAAATAATACATCTGCTTCTAAGGTACTAATTTCTGTTTCACAGTACGCTTTCTAGGTTTAAACCTAAATTGACCACAAAATTTACACTCTTGTAATTCCACATCGTCTCCCCATAACAACATACAAATCAATTTGCAATAATCAATTTTTTCAACTGGCAAACCAAGACCCCTAATAAGTTTTTTTCATATTGTAAAAAGTATTAACTATTGTATGATTAAGAGGCAATGATTCATTATACCTACCAAGAATTTTATCAAAACTTCGATCAAAAATATGCCCTTCAGACTTTATGTTCAATATTAGAGCAATTGAAGATAACTGAGTCATGGTCTCACAATTTGGCCATAATTCTTGGTTAGCTGATTGTAGTAAGTCAAAAAACATGTTTACATGTGGGTTTAGTTTTTCTTCAAGATTTTTTATATTTTCATAAAGGTATAACCGACTGCATCTTAAATCATCTGGATGTAAGGATTTTCAGTTGCATCCATATTATTTGTTATAAATCCAGTCCCCCCTTCAAACACATCCACATATGTTGATGAGTTTACTTCATTACCCCTTCAGGTGCTACAAATTAATGGCTCCCCATATCGTGTCCACTCAAAATAATTTGGAACAAACTCTTTTCTTAACAAATAGAGATTCACTTCATCAATCGAAAGAAAATAAATATGTTTGCACTTTTTACATGGACATATGATCTTTGGGTCATCCATATATATAAGTTGAGAACGTACATAGTGAATAAAAGCTTCAACTCCCTTAACAAACTCAAGATTAATGAAACCATCTGATGTTAATCGTCTATACTTCCAAGATCTATCAACATCACTCATTCCTGCAAAACTTATTTAAAAAAGTTATTTCATAGTTAGTATCCTTCCCTACGTTTACAGAACATTTAATCTTTACTTTATAGAACATCCTGTAAGTTTTTACAGGTCTCTGACCATTTCTCCTCCATATTGAAACCAACCTATCCCACCATATGAGTTCAAGTATTTATGTTCGAATTAATCACCTACAAGTTGATTTTCAAAGTTTGATTTTAAATAAGCACTATGATACGTGGCATTGTTTACACCAATGAATCGAGAAAGCAAGTTCTTATTGTGACTCTTAGACTCGTGGAATTTTTCACTAATAAGCCTCATGGGAGTTGCATCACAGGTTTTCAGCCTATATACCGTCCTAGGGGTTTATTATGAAACGAATTGTCATGTCAATTATGTGAATTTCTTATGTTAATACTAAGTTTGGATTAATCATATTGAAGTTCAAGTCTTTATGTTTGAATTAATCACCTACAAGTTGATTTGTAAAGTTTGATTTTAAATAATCACTATATTACGTGACATTGTTTACACATATAAATCATGAAAGCAAGTTCTCGTTGTGGCTACTAAGCTCGTGAAATTTTTCACTAATAAGTCTCATGGGAGCTATATCACGGGTTTCCAGCCTATATATCGTACTAAAGGTTTATAATGCATTGGATCATCCATAAGAGATCAAACCCATTCCACATACGGTAAATACTTATGTAATTCATACATCTACTCATCAATAATTTAAACAAAACTTAAATATAAATTCTTAGATTATTAAAAAAGAACGTAAAAACTCATCAATGATTATAAGAATATTCTGAACAAGAACACAAAATCATGACCTCCTTTTGCATTCACACAAAACCCAAACAGAAATAATTGTACTATTAAAGCAAAACATATAGTAGACATTAGTTGGATGACTTACCTAGATGGAGGGCAACCGCAAACTACAAAGAAGAAGGATGAGGTTGGACGATTAGCGATGCTCTAAAAACACAAAATAGGGCCTGTGAAAAAGAAAATTTCATATTTAATATAATACCCTAGTTCAATAGTTTTGTATTTATATTTGTTGCATACAACGTCGTTATGGAGAATAAGAGGAAACCTTTGTTTTTGAAAGAAGTAAAAATTCATATGAAAATGTGATCTTTGACTTTCATAGATTTATAGATCAAATTGTTAAGAAAAAATGAGGAACTTAAGAAGGATAAAAAAAAACTTCTGATGGATTAGATAACTCTAAATCAAATTATAAGTGATGTTCAACAAAAGTTAATTAATAGATCACATTTTAGAAGTATAGCACATCTAGTTTTTATTTTTAAAATTAAACCATGAATATAGAAGAAGCACTTATTCATGACAGTTAGATTTTGTTCCTATAAATGAAAACTTCAACTAATTACAATGGCTTGTCAAGTCTTTATGTTTCAATTTAAACAATGCCCATATATAAATAGTTAGACTATTAAACCACAGCCTAAAAACTCATTAATTATTGTTAAAGGTAAAATTGCAAAGAACAACACAAAATCGATCACATTATAGACATTACTTAGTTGAACAACTTATCTTGATAGATGGACAATGGCAAACTACAAAGAAGATAAATGAAGTTGGACAATTCTCGACATTCTTCAACACAGAACACGACTTGTAAGAAAGACAATTCATGCATTTTTCATATTCTACATAACAACGACATAAAATTAAAGACAAAAATTTCAATAATTCACATATAAAGACATAAAAATACATGCAATGTGAGTAACACGATAAATAAGAATAATGAGAATAGGAAGAGGGACCTTTTTAAATTAAAGAGGCTAATAAGAAGAAGTTACAGGTAGCTCAAGTAAAGTTGAGAAAGAAAAGATTAAGGAAGTCTTGAGATCATAAGTATGAACTAGTTTAAAGTCTTGAGACCATAAGTATGAAAAGGAGTAAACTATACTCTAGGCTCAAAAGAGTCTCAAAAGTATTTAGATGTGTACATAAGTGATACTAATATGATAAAGAATGAATTGTATACTATAAAATCATGTAAGAGTGTGGCTATTATTGGCAATCATAACTTAGGTGAATTAAAGCATAAGATTAAGACATTAAAGGAGGCTAATTCTTTCAAAGACTCATTGTCTAAATTCACCAAGGAAGTGAGAAACTAGAAAGCATGCTAAGAGAACAAAAAATTTCCAATAATAGGTATGGGATTAAATATAATTATAGGCACGCATCCAATTATAATACTACATTTATCAAAGGAAAATATTTTCATGTCGAATAACCTTTGCCTAAGATGAAAAATAAACATAATGCATCAATATCTCAGTATACATATAAATCATATACATATGCTTCACCCATTGTCTAAAGGCAAGTCTTATACATTCATGTATGGTTAAAAATTTAGGTATAGAGCTCAATATTATCAAGAAAAGAATAGTTATAAATTTTATGCAAAGACATAAGGTAGCATGCAATCTCATTCACAATCATCTAGGACTCAACGTTATTTTAGAAGCAAGAATCATGCTCCCACATATAATAGGCCTTATATTAAACATAATGCCATAGCACACATTTTAGAAGTATATCACATCTAGTTTTTATTTTTAAAATTAAACCTATGAATATAAAAAAAGTACTTATACATGAAAGTTAGAATTTGTTTCCTATAAATAAAGAATCAAACTAATTTGAGAGATGTAAAGTGTGGAATTTAGTTCCTAACTAAGAGAGATGTAACTTTGCAATTTCAATTTAATTTTAAGACCTAATATCTACTATAGGTATTGCATTTTTATTTTCAATCCCCTGCTCCTAGGTAAGACTATAGTTAATGTACAGTATAAACTAATTCTAAACCTACAATATAAACATGCCAAATTCGTATCTATCCTTTGTTTTGCCATGCCATGAATGATTCGTCTCATTTATTTGCTTTTAGTTCTAAAACTAATCAACTTATACTTAACTCAACATCATCATTACGGCTTTTTTTTTCCCTAACATATGTTTTGACCTTATGTTATTGTTAACAATTAAGATTGGGAAACCATATATATACTAGTTCAATTATGTATTTGTTATGAAAGTATAAACATTGTATCTGAATCCTATCCACACTGTATCTGATTCTATTTATCTTAACATAATAAAACAAATCAAATTTATCTCTTTAAACCTTTCATCGAACACTTTATATGCATTCTTCACCAACAGCAACACGTTCAGACGTAGAATGAACCACTAATACCTGAAATAAATGTAGAAAACACAAACGAAATCAACAAAAATTGAAAATAAAACCTTCCCTAACAACAACAAGAAAAATGAAAAACTAAGTGGAAAGGAGGAATAACTAACCCCGATAGATGATTAATCGAAGAAAATGACAACAATGATGATGTATAACCCGAGAACACCAGAAGACGACGATGACTCGTCGTTGAACTTACTGACGGACAAAAATTTTGTCAGTAAACTATGTCAGTATTTTTTGTCGGAAATCATTAGCACTTATTTTTATGACAACTTTCATTAATCCGTCGCTAACTTCTGTCGGCAAAAGTTTCATCTCCTCTACCAACAGAGTTTTTTTCTATTGCAAAGCACCTTTTTTCCAACAACTATACCAGTAGGAAGCATGTTCTGTCAGTAATGTACTATGGATTTTTTTTCGTGGGTAATTTACAATTTTCTTATAGTGATCGTTGAAGTGGCTAAGGCAAAATGCCATTTAACTTGGAGTTTTTTTCCTAATTTTTTATTATTATAAACAATTAATAAATATTTGGAGAGAATTATTTTTTCTTAAATTTCTGTTCTTCCTTTTTCTTCTCGACATTATTAAGAATTAAGAATAGCCTATTAATTTAAATGATATTAAAAATCAATTGACTACTCACAATTCATTAAAAAATTATAACAGTTGTAGAAAAAAAGACACATGAACATTCATATTGATGTAGGAATTTTAACAAGCCTGTAATGTTCTTAGAACCATCACTGTTACAAAACTAAAATCGGTAAAATGATGTTTGCCAGCGATATATGGCTAACGACTATATTACTATTTGTTTTCATATTTTTACCAAAAATTATTTATTGTAATAAAAATAATAAACATAGCAAACATCTATAATTTATTAATTTTCTCTCTACACTTAAGTTTTACATTATTTTCAATAAATGAAATATAAAAAAATAAAAAATAAATATTGAAGACGATAAATAAAAAGGAAGAAAATAAAAAAGATATAAAAATTTCTTTGACTCTTATTATTGTTCGTAGTCTAAACTATTAATGATTTTCATCTAAATATTATTTCTGTTTTGAAAAATATACGAAAATAAAATAAACACAAAAGTGTAAGGAGCAATTTAATATTAAAATAAATAAAAATAACATAATTAAAATTAAAAATAGTTAAACAAGGAAAAAATGAAATACATTGCAAGATAACATACCTAGAAGCACTGAAAGGAGAAGCAATCGCTATATGTAGGGACTGTAGGGTGCATGGTGCATGTTTGTCTCAAACGTGTTCTTCAAAGAAGTAATCACCATCACATACATAGAGGGGAGCAACGGTCCATGTCAAAGGGGATCTATGATCCATAGTGGAGGACCTTTTAACTTCTCGATGTTTCTGCTCAAAAGGACTTCAAAATTTTCAATTTCTTATGTTTCCCCTAAAGTAACTTGTAGAACCAATAAGTAGTAAATGAACTCAATAACATCCAAGACAGGTTCAGATCAGTTTTAAGGATATAACCAATCCTTGGTTAGATGCGGGGGCGATTGATATGTACAAATATTGTATCGGAGCCCACATCTCGGAGTTAGGTAGCACATACCCGAAACCTCTCTGCTCGAAAACACTTCCTTTCCATGTCTATCTCTCTGAAACATGGGAGTCATTTACACATTGGAGTGCATCTCTGACGCTATTCTGCAGGTATAACAAAAAGACTCATTGTTATAAATTATTTACCTTAGATGTTAACATTGTAAATGTCAATTTTGACTTTGAACGTATGTACAATTTTGAATCTTAGGCAAATAAGAACGTACTATGTCATTATTGAAAAGAGATAAATAACTTTATAAAAACATTCTTCCACTAAATTACGTGAAAACATGAAATGGCAATGATTGCTTTATGTTCTGTTTAATCACATATCTTTGCACCGTCAAGTAACAGCTTTGTCCAATACAAACAAATTTAGCTAAGCATCCCAGACTATACATGATCCTTTTATGTTCCTTGACTTGTTCTTTATATAATATTCTCTTCCTCAACATCGCAGAAACGACTTGGGTAGTTCTAAGGCATAAGGATCAATTCTCATAAAAAAGATAACATGCTCATTGCATTTTATTATAAAAGTAGAAAACAAGATATATTTTAATTAAAGAAATTTATTGCATCATATGTACAAAATTTACGTACACATCTTTTTAGTTATTTATATTTTTATCATAACTTATTTAATATTTTAAAATTTTCCAGGAGGGCAATCCCAATAACAGGTAAGGAAGCTATGGAATCTCATCATCCAGAATTGTTGTGGAACATTAATAACGCATAAACAATGTATAGATCATGAAATATCATTAAAAAAGGAGATACAATATATAGATCACATTAAACCAACCATATCTCATAATGATAAATCTCAAAAACTTGTGATTAATAACAAATACTGGTTGGTTATACGGAAGCTACCAATCCATAGGTATATCAAAGCTGCCACTCTATAGGGGTAACTCCATGTTTCTCCAGAAGCTGGTTTGTGATAGAAAAATGCCTGACCACATCATGAGAAATAACATGGTTACATATGTTGTTGATTGTTCCTTTTACAAAGAATAAATTGATTTTATTTTAGTTTACTGACCTGCAACCGAAGAAGCCTCTGTTTGCAGACAAACCTGATGGATGAGCTGCCTTAAGAATGTGATGCTTTGACTCATCAATCAACCTGTACAACAAACTTATTACAGAAGGAATACATGGCTACTCTGATATAGAAAAAAGATAAACTAAGACCATCTTAAATTGATCCCCAAAATGACCCAGAGATCAATTTTATATATTCTTTCTATATAATCTTCATTTTCACAATGCATACTCCTAACGATTTCTAAGAGCAATACATACAAATTTCCATTACCTACCACGATAGCAACTTTATTTTTTATCTAGTTCTGGAACCAAGGATCTCCTTCACTATGCTATGACTTAACTATCTGATAAGAACCAGTAATAGGATACTGTCCGTGAATGCTGTTGTCACATATCTTATTCATATGCGGCTCAAATCCATGTTACAGCACTCGAAATATACAAAATAGTTTCCACTTACGAGATTCTTAGGGTAGTTACTAGACCAGAATTTTCTGTGGAATAAAAGATGTAATGAAACCAATGAATTGTGAAGATACTAGAACCTACAATTCCTTAATAGTTAGAAGCACTAGTGTAAGGTTTACTATTTTTATAACAAAAAAAGGATTTGGTATTGGGCTATACCTTTGGAAGTAGGATAGATCATGGCAGATTTATATTCTAATTCCGTTTTAGCTTGCTATTAGCTTGTGGATATTATCAAATGGTTTTCTTCCTCTTTTGGTTTTAATGAAAGAGAAATCTCAAGTCAGTGTTATAAAATATAGGCTTAGATACGGTGAGACTCAGAATTATTGTGATCATGAAAAAATGGTTGGATGCAATTGTTTATTCTTCAACTTCATCCTCGCTCATAGAAAGGTAAATGTAGTATCCAACTCAAGCCCATTGGTTCAACAATCGTTTTAATACAAATCCACCATCACAAAATTTCGAAACCTCAAATCGTCAGATACATTTAACATTTCTCCCAACTCTCAACAGCATTTCAGTCCTAAGACTTCACCAAGAAATCGCCCAAACAGAGAACACACAAAATTGCGTTTGAATCTTTTTTAACTATTCTGTTCCTAAGAGACAAATCGGATATTAACCATAAAAATTACAACTTTAAAAAGTTGGATACTCGGAATAAAATAAAATGTCTGGTTTTGTGTGACAGCTTATTCTCCTACTTCTCCCCAGTTACAGTTCTCAGGTTGGTATAGAAAATAATTGACAAATGCTCCTAACCTTCAAGACACAAGCAAATTTTTCTACACATTGACATCAGTCGTTTCAAAATCCTAAAAATTTCGTAGTTTGCTAATTTTGAATAATCAAATTGACAAGTCAAAAAAACATTTTAACGCTACACACTGTGCTGCCAGAAAAGCAAATTCCTAACTAAAACATTTCTGTCACCCGTTGGTTCTCATTCAAACTAAAACCTATTTGCACCAAAAGCCCCAAATCCATAAATGAATAACTGAGCCCAAATTCATAAGAACTTAAGAAGATATTCAAATCTGTGTTTCATCTCCCTGACTTACTGCTTGTTTCCAGCAAATCTACAAAGCATAGAAAGACCAAGCAAAAACAAATAATACATTGTTCAAGCATCATGAAAAGCTAAAAACCAAAGAGAAAATCCAATTTTGATATTTGAAAACTTTATAAGATTCTTGAGACTCAACAAAATATAGATTTATTATAATACAGTAATAAAGTTTGGAATTTCTTATTTCATCAGCTAAAATTTAAAAAGATCTACGTAAATCTGTCTATAAGATTTTTCAATCAGAAATAAGTACGTTACCAACAGTACAACAACAACAACACCCAGTATGAATCCCACAAATATAAGTTACCAGCAATGCAAGGATAATATCCGGTTGTCTTTTACCACACCAACCTATTATTGGATAAGTTTACTTATTGTGTATTGAGTAGGGAATAGATGTTCTCAGCACCAATTTTCTTCATATCAGTCAGAGCAAGTTGGCAGCAGCAGCAGGGGGGAGAGAGAGAGAGAGAGATAAATTAAATGAAATGAGATTATTTCATGCCCTAAAAATTTGGTTGCTGAATGGAGATACCTGGACTTCCTTTGAGCAAAGTTCCCCCAAAGGAGAAAAACAACTCCTTTCTTCTTCCGAGAAATTGTTTTGATCACAGCATCAGTAAATTGTTCCCATCCTTTATTAGCGTGTGAATTAGCTTGGTGACTTCTAACTGAAAATGAAAAAAAAAATTAGAAAGATGAATATGAAGAATGTAAGAATTCGTAATTCTGTTTTAGGTAAATATTGGGTATAAGATATGTATTGTTAGGATCCCAAAATTTAAGGGATTTTCTGTTAGAGTCAGTTTCCTAGTTTAGAGGGATTAGTTTCCTGATTTGTGTTATACTCTTAGTATATATATTACCCATTAAGTGTTCAATAGATAACAACTTAAAACCCTAAAATCTGATATGGTATCAGAACCTTAGGCTCGAATTCTTCTGGGAAAATTAAGGAGGGGGGTTGAGCCTTCATTGCCATTCACTTCTTCTTTTGAGATTCTTTTCCTCTCTGAATCAGCCTTTCATCACTGATTCATTCAAACAGTCAGCCTTCATCGCTGATTAATTTCGTTAACTAGTTGGTTGCACATAGAAGTGAAGGACGATGACAGAAAACAAGGAGACTGGATCAATCACTGTGGCTTCATCAGATGAAGTAACCAAGACTCAATCTTCGGTGGATTTGCAGATCATTCAAAATGCCTATAAATTGGATGGAAAAAATTATCTCAAGTGGTCAGAACTTGTTCGAACTATCTTGACAGGTAAGGGAAAGATTAGTCATTTGTTAGGATCTGGACCAAGGCAAGAAGATCCAGCTTTTTAAGCATGGGATGAGGAGGACTCATTGATCATGGTGTGGCTTGGAATTCAATGATGCCTGAAATAAGTGATACGGTAATGTTCATGGCTACAATCAAAGCCATTTGGGATGCGATCCAACAGACGTACTCAAAAGCTAGGGATGCGGCCCAAGTGTATGAAGTGAAAGTTAAGACCATTACTTCCAAGCAAGAAAACAAATTTGTGACTGAGTATGCCAACCAGTTGATGTCATTATGGCAGGAACTTGATCATTATCGAGTAATTCAGACCAAGTGTCCTGATGATGCTGCTATACTAAAAGAGTTCATTGAACAGGATAGAGTCTCTATGACTTCCTTGTGGGATTGAATTCTGAGATTGATCAAATAAGGATCCAAATACTCGAAAAGCAGAAAGTTCCATGCTTTAATGAGGTAGTGGCTATTATTCGGAGTGAAGAAAGTAGGAGAACTTTAAGGCTTAATCCTCAACCTGCTGATGGTTCGGCTAAGGTAGCTAGGAGTGAAAAGCATGCTAGAAAAAGATTTGATGCATGGACTAGAAAGGGGGTTCAATCCAAGCCAAAACTGTGATGATTTGTGCACTTACTGCAAAAAGCCACATCATACGAAGGAACAGTGCTGGAAGTTGCATGGAAAGCCTCCTAGCCGTGAGTGGGGACAGAAAGGATACCAACCAGGGGGTAATGGACAAGAACAGGTTGCTACAAGTGCATCCCAACAGGAAGACAAGCAGGACTCAAAGGGCCTCAACCAAGATGAAGTAGAAAGGGTGAGAGCATTCTATAGCAACATAGAAAAATCTAGAGGTACGTGTACTTTGGTGCATTTAGGTATGTGTTCTTTTTCAGTTGGATTAAATGCCTCAGATACACCTTTTCAGCAGTCTTGAATCATGAATTCAGGAGCCACAGACCACATGATTCATTCATCAAACACTTTAACACCTATTCCCCGATGGATCCTTAGCAAGTGTAGCTGGCATAGGAGATGTCAAAATAAACCCATGCATAACATTGAGAAATGTTCTCCGTGTCCCTAAGCTATCCACGAATTTAATATCTATAAAGAAACTCACACTAGATTTAATTTGTAATGTTACATTTCACTCAAGCCATTGTTTATTTCAGGAGAGGGATTCGAGGAAGATAATTGTTAGTGCTAGAGAACGGGATGGTCTATACTACCTTGAGGAAGCAAACGGGTCAAACATTTCCAAAAGCATATCACCTACTCATTCATGTCTGAGTCTGTGTCGTCAAATAAAGAAAAAGTCTTCCTATATCATCATAGGTTAGGTCATCCATTGTTTAGAATTATTAAATCTTTGTTTCCTGCTTTGTTTACAAAGCTAGATGTTGAGAGTCTTCATTGTGAGGTGTTTATAACACAAGCATATACCTATTCCTATTAGCAATAAAAGAAGCACTTTTCCTTTTTATCTGGTTCATATTGATACCTAGAGTCCCTCAACTGTTTCAAAAATGTCAGAGGCATGATGGTTTGTGACCTTTATTGAGGACTGCACCCGAGTTACATGGATTTTCTTGTTCAAACACAAGTCTAACGTTAGTTCTGTATTTCCACATTTCGTCTCTATGGTAAAAAACCAATTTGGTGTAAATATCAAGAGACTCAAATCAGACAATGTCAAAGACTACTTCAACCAAACTCTAACTCCCTATTGTCAAAAAGAAGGGATACTCCATGAGTCTTCCTATGTCAAAACACCCCAACAAAATGGTATAGCCGAAAGGAAAAATGGACACCTTTTAGACCAAATACGAGCATTGTTATGTCGGAAAATTGTACCAAAATATTTTTGGGAGGAAGCAATTCTAATAACCACTCATCTCATTAACAGACTAACCTATAGAGTCCTAGGATTCAAGGCACTGAAGTGCATCTTTGTAGGGTATTCATCAACTCAAAAAGGGCATAAGTGCTATCATCCTCCTTCCAAGAAATTTACCTTTAATGAACAAGAAGCCTATTTCGTCCAATCTTATCTTCCCAGGGAGAATCTCAAGGAAGATAAGGAGTCCATTCTGGAAGCGTCTGAATATGATCCCTTTCTTCTAGCTAAACCCAGTCAAATGTCTTCAGTTCAACCAGAATCAAACCATGTGTCCAAACCAAAATCTCCTAAATTTGAACCCATTCTTGAGCCTGAATCTACTTCTGGAGATGTGCGATTTGGCAAAATTTTGGTGTACCTAAGGCAGAAAGAGGTCAATCTGGAATCTGTGCATATACAAAAATCTGATCCAAATTCCTCAAATGAGGTAACAATATCTGATTTCCCTACTTTCCAAACTGAAACAGAGGTACAAATTAGTGAGGAAGATCAGGACCAGCCAGTTTCCATTAAGAAAGGAACCAGAACATGCACCAAAAGGCCGTTATACCCACTCTCACACTACATGTCCTTTCAAAACTTCTCACAAATATTCAAAGCCTTTCTTGTAAACCTCAATACCACAACCATTCCAACAACCTCATCTGAGGCCTTGTCTAGTGAAAAATGGAAACAAGCCATGAATGTGGAGATGGAGGCACTAAGAAAGAATAAAAACTAGGGTTTGGTGGAATTGCCAGCTAGAAAAAGGTCGGTGGGTTGCAAATGGGTGTATACGGTGAAATATAGGGCTGATGGGTCGATTAAAAGGTACAAGGCACGATTGGTAGCCAAAGGATACACTCAAACTTATGGGATTGACTATTGAGGAGGAGATTTACATGGAAGTCCCACCAGCCTATGAAACAAAGGTGACCACCAATACCGTTTGTAAGCTGAATAAAGCCTTGTATGGATTGAAACAATCTCCTCGGGCCTGGTTTGGCATATTTGTAAGGGTCATGTTATCTATGGGATATAAGCAAAGTCAAGGGGATCACACATTGTTAATTAAGCATTCAGCCACAAGGATAGTGAAAGTATTACTGGTTTATATAGATAGACATTTCATCAAGGAGAAGTTTGACAGTGGCTTGTTATGCACTCCGTATGTGTCAACACAAGGGCAACTTGCTGATATTCTCACTAAAGGATTGAGTAGCTCAATGTTTAAGGGTATTGTGTCCAAGCTGGGAATGGAAAATTCCTATTCACCAACTTAAGGGGGAGTGTGAGAATTCGTAGTTTTGTTTTAGGTAAACATTGGGTACAAGATATGTATTGTTAGGATCCCGAAATTTAAGAGATTCTCTATTTGAGTCAGTTTCCTAGTTTAGTGGGATTAGTTTCCTGATTTGTGTTGTACTCTTTGTATATATATTACCCATTAAGTGGTTCAATAGATGACAACTTAAAACCCTAAAATATGATAAAGAACACAGTGGGTAGTGCGAAGAATCTTATTTCCAACAAAAAACAATTTCAAATTGAGCTTATAAAGTTATGAGCAAATCTCGGAAATGGATTTCCATAAAACTATAACCTATGTTTGTCAGACTACTTGTGCTTCAATTTGAAGTGATTCAAAGGAAAAACACTATTGTCAGGGAATGAACAGGAAAAGGATTAAATCCTATCAGTGAAACATGTAAGCATTGTCCTTTCATACACTTAAAAACAGTAAATTTTGATGGGTAAGGAGGATACGGCTAGTAATTTATTTCTAAAGAGAATTAGCAGGATAAGTATGAACAATATTTTATTTCCATTAGCAATCATTGGAGGCACATAAACACAAAACAAAAGGAAGATTTTATATATCATTGTTTAGAAAACCAGATTGGGATGTCAGAAAGGTCAAGAAAAAAGGTTTCAAGAAAGATCAGACTGATATGGAATAATCAGTTAAAATAGATATATGATTGTAATCTATAATGTGAAGATTGATGGTTTTATAAAGACTGTTTTATAGAAACATATTACATTTTTTAAGTTGGCAAAATTGACATAAAATTGGGCATGTAGATGGTTGAGCAGTAATTTTTTGGATCTAGTAGGTGCATCATTCGAATCTCAACCTTGATTATCTTTTGCAAAATAATTAGAAATGAATTTACATAAAGCACTAAGTTGGAATTCTTGGGACTCAAAATGTCTACTTCTTGCAAAGTTGAAAAGTCACTCGTCTGTAATAACATAGTTTATGCATTATTATAACACGTTAGGAATAAAAGCTGGGATCTCTGCCACAACTTGCTGGCTGTTCACCAGTTTCTACAAAATGAGAGAGCGGTTGGGTCCAGTTTTCTGACATTGCTATATATTCTAATTTGGATGGCTGAAAAAGTTTTGAAACCAGTTCTGAACTGCAGCTGATACTTCATGAGGTGCCTAAACCAATGTTAATGAGCAATTAACCTAAACCATTGAAGCAGTTCTGAACATCTATATTTTACATTACAATATCCCACAATCTTTGCAGCAACAGAAATTGTTTACTATTTACTAACATGGGCATGGTCTAGGAACAATAAATTGCATGCAATATATTGCACAAATATTTTGGAATTCCTCTTAATACTCACTCAGCCTTCTATTGTTAAAGATAAATATAAACCGATTCCTGGCCAATGAATAACTCAGGAAAAGATGAGTAAGTTCCCAAAAAGGATAATAACATAATTTTTTGGCTTAACAAAACATCTTACCGGTAAGTACAGCATTAAGCAGTAGAACACCCTGCAAATTTTGAAATTAAAATTCCATTAATTGAAACGTAAGGCCAACTTGTTCCAAAAAGAAAATGAGTATAACAGTTCTTTTGTGATATAAATATTACAATATTAAATGCAGAACCAGAAATGTTAAAGGACTTCATCAGTAGTATTCTCGGAATCACACACCTGCTCCATTTCTATATGCTCAAGTCTACTATATGCAAGGTCAATATGAAATGAATTTGGAATCAAAAAAATTATCAAAAAGAATAATAATGAAAGAGACCATTAGAATTCTTTTGGCATTGCACCTGTTATATCATTAAAAAAATAATAAAAATAATGAATCAGTGTCATGCTTGTACAAGCTTTTTTTTAAAGACATATCTAGGCCTCGTTTATCTGGAGTAATAATCCCAAACAGTTTAAATAATATTCTCTTCTCTGTGGAGTCATATATTAAGGGAAAAAATCTTCAAGAAAAACAAAAGAAATCACAAAAGGAAGAGGGAAATACCAAAATGGGAACATTTCAATAGTTCTCGTGATTATAATAAGGCAGTAATTTTGTTCCATCTCAAGTTGCACAACACAAGACAAAGACAAATGCAGGGAAAGAAGATAATCGAGTCCATGTTTGGCATTCTTGTGACGAGAAGTTTAGTTGAGATTTGATAGATGCACAGAGGCCCTACTTATTCTGCAATTTTTGGCACATAGATATAAACCAGAACAAAGCTGCTTGAATATTCGTGAATTAATCTAAAGTGACTAAGTTGATAAACATTTAAAATTAGAATCTGTTCCTATTAACAAGAAGGCTACTTAACTTATGAAGACTCATCTTTACGCAGAAAACTATCGGCGTAGGGAAACCCAAAAATAATGAGGAAATCAATTACTCACCACGAAATCTACCACTCACACGTAAAACCAAACTACACACATTGAAACCAAATCTAGCAAGTTCATAAAACTTTTGTCCAGTATTGGCGCGTGTTTCATACTAGAATAACAGAAAAGGAGTTACATGGGCATTTGGCTAAGCAAGAAACTTTGTCTACCTGAATCGCCCAGCTTTCTAAATTTCCATGAGAAGGAATGGAACATCCAAGGTCTTGGTGAAGCTCTTTGAAAATGTTAACAAGACTTGAAGGTTGTTTAACTCCACTGGGGACAGAAAAAGACAGGCCCATTGCTTGACCAGGACCATGATAAGGATCCTGTCCAATGATAACAGCCTTCACATTGTCAAGTGGAGTGGTGTTGAGAGCATTGAAGATTAAATCTTGCGGTGGGTAGATTGGAACACTCCCGTTGGATATTTCGTTTTCAACGAACTTGCAAAGATTCTTTGCATATGGCTTTTGCAGCTCCCCTTGAAGCGCCTCCAACCACGTATTTTCGACCAGTAGCTCTTCTAACTTCACATAGCCCACCCCTTGAGCTGCGTTTAAAGAGATGAAAAGCATGAAACCGTAAAACAACAACAACTACTACTACAAGAAACAATCAAGGTGGGAACTTTTTGGCATACCTTTGGAATTGGATACTAGCCGAGAGCAGCAATTAAGTTTTTGCTTCGATTTGGCGCGTAATCTGTTGAATTCGATGAGGGATTTTTGGTGGTCAGTAAGTGTTAAAGAGGAAGAAGACTCTGGTTGGGAGAAAGGATTGGCAATGGAATGAAAAGGTTTTGAAGGGTCTAATAGAGAAGAGAGCTTAAGGCGCTTGGCCGGTTGCGAAAGATCCATCAGCGTCTTCGGACTAGCCATTGATTGATTTGGTTCTTCTAGTCACAGCAGCTGATAGTGGCGGGAATATACTCCCTCTCCCGTACCAGTAGGCGGAAAGTAGCAAATATTTTTCATTGTTTCCATAATGTGAAAGTTTCTCTGCGTTAATTTTGTTGCAAGGAGCGCCTGTTTATTTGAACTTTTGTTGATAGAGTTTTTATTAGTGAAGTTTTTCTGAAAAGAGCTTTTTAAAAAAGTTAGTTGACTGTTTAGCTGTCAATTAAAAAAATAGTTTTTTAAAAAGAGCTTCATACAATAAATTGTTTGGCAACATAAAAATAAAAAATACTTTTATTAATTTTAATTATATTTTATTTTAAAATAAAATTATTTAAAATAAAAATATTATTTAAAATATATTAAACAATATAAAAATATATTAATTATTATATAATTTTAAACTGAAACATAAATGAAAATATATCTAACTAAATTTTTTATATAGATTATAACATAAGTAAAACTAATTTCAAAAATAAATATTTAAACATATAAAAAATTCAAATAATATTATATAAATCTTAAAATAAACGTAAAAATATGTTTGTGAATATTGTGAGAATTATATGTAAAGTATAAGGGTAAAAGGTACTAAAAAATAGGCTCGTTAATTAATATAAAAAATTTACCTTAAAAAGTGCTTTTTTGAAAAGCTCCAAATTTGAGCTTTTGAAAAAGCTATATTTTAGCTTTTAAAAAAGCTATTTATACTCTAAAAATGCTTTTCAAGTTTACAGCCAAACACTCATTTTTTCCTTAAAATAGCTTTTGCGGTGAAAAAAAGTACTTTTCTACCTGCCAAAAGCTGAACCAAACGCACTCGAAGTCGGACGTTTACGCCGCACATGAGCAATTTGATTTATAAAATGACCCATAACGAAATAAAAATTTAGAGATAGAAAAAATAAACATTAGAGAAAGTGAGTTATTTAGTTGTAATGAATAAAATAGATAAAATTGTGTGTCTCAAAGATAAAAATGTGTTTGATTATAGTTGACAGAATATAAAAAATAGTGTTAATGACCAAAATACCTCGACAGTATAATATGATTAGAAATATATAATTTATTGATTATTTTAAAATGAATTATTTGTATTAGTATTTTTTTTAATTGTATCTATAAATAAGAAATTAAAAAAAGAGGAATCTAAAAATTTAATGAAATGAGCTATTGAAGAGCAAAAAATTTGTATAAGTTAACAATAAAATGAATTACGTAAATATTTTTTATAATTGTATCAATATTTTTAATTGTATTTATATTTTTAATTACGATGAAATAAAATGAAGAACTTAAATATTTAATGAAACGAGAATCTTAAAAATTTAATAAAATGAGTTATTGAATAAAAAAATCTTACAAGTTAGAAATTCTAGTACATAATAATTTAATAAAATATCTAAGTATGCATGGAATTAATTACATAATAGGTTAAAGATATATTCAAGCCTTATATTTTATTAAGAAGACCATTTTTTTGCTATTTATAGTAATAATATAGGGGTATTTTTATCCAATAGCCTGCATATTTTGTTTATGAGACAGGCATAAGAAAGTTATGTCACATTTCTGAAAGGAACAAAAAATTTATATTTTTGTGAACTGGAGACGGAACAAAAATGGGCAATCTCAGTAACTAAATACTGCTGAACACAGGATTTTTGTATTTTGTTATCTATTTCTACCTACGGAGAGATCAACCAAACCCAACGTTATTGATGTATAGTTTAAGGAAAATATGCAAAGTAAAATACACGAGATATTTTAGTTTAACTTATTAAATTTTTAATTTAATAAGTTATTAAATTCTTTTTTAAATATATTTTGAAAAAATAAACATAATAGAAATATTACATGCAAACTAACTAAATGTCGTTAATATAACAACTTAACATCTCTTAAACATTACAAGAACTAAGTAAACCACAGTCAAATCAATAATTTAAAATAAGAAAATCTTGTTTCGTTACCTAAATATATATTTGTAATTGCCACTATTAAGTTATTTGTTGAGGTTAGTTATTACTAAAATTATATTATTGAAAATAATACAAGGTTTGAAATAGATTTTAGATGTTGAATGAAAGAGAAATTTATGAAGTTAAATTTTGTTTAGTGACATTCTTCTTAATGTGGCACATAAAGAGATAATGGTTTACATAAATGATACCGTGTTAATTGAAAATCATTCAAGACAAATTTAAAGTAGTTATTTAAAAGAATGAAAAAATAAAATTGAACCCAACAAAACATTGTTAAAATTTGTGACAAGCATAGGAAGAATTAAAATCGAATAAAACAAAGCCAAATGTATGTTAGCATGTCACAATAAAGGTATAAGATTCTTAGAAAATTTAAATTATGCCACCATTTAGTTGTATTTAACTTCCATATGTCAGCCAAACTTTACATTATTAATGAAAAATCACACTTTATTAACTTTAAATTATTTAAGGAAGAAGTCTAATAATTATGAATACAATCATATTTATAGAATATGTGTGCACTAATATGGATAATATAAAAATTAAGGTAGTATTCTCATGATTGATGTATTGCAATTGATGTATAGTTGCCAACTCTTCTCTAGCAGTGTTAATAAGATGGTGTGTGTTGCTAATATTAGCATTATAAAGAGTCTTCATTTCCTGCTTGAATAATTGCATCTTCTTCGAATAGATAAACTGCTTAGTTCTTTAGATGTCAGACCTCAATGCAGCCCATAGGCCTTCCTCAAACCCAACTAGTTACATCATAAATTCATTGAACCTGAATAGATGGATAATTCTCTCTGTAGTCAGAAAAGTGAGAATGGGAGTATGATTTGATAAGTGATTACTAGTGAACTTTGAAAAACAGTCAGGAAATAGATTCATCCATCTAAGATTTGTCATGCTTCTATCCAATTTCTTCTTTATTAAACTGGGACCCGATTGCCTGTTTGTCTATGTATAAAAGCATCCTCTCATTGGTATATCAGTACATTGAACTACCTCCAAATATCTGCCAAGATTCATGCAAGGAATACAAATTGACCTTGGTCCATTAGCCTCCTCAGTTCTCAGAATGGAATTAAATTCTCCTAACAGCATCCAGTCTATAATGGAAGTGGCGATTTGTTTGATGTGATTCCATAAGAAAGTTCTATGGTATGCACTATTACATGCATATATGAAGGAAATACATAATCTTTGATTAAGCTATCCAATAGCAACCTCTAAATGAATCATTTGATCTGTTATGCTAGATGAGGTAATGGATAGAGTATTAGAGTCGTACAAGACTAAAATTTTGCCATTCAGATGACAGGAGATGATGGATATGCTTCGCCACTTTGCTGGAAAATAATTCAGTATATTATTGCTCTCCCTTCTTGTTCTTGTTTCCAAAATATCATCCGAGATAACTTTGTTATATGAAATGACGTCTCTAATCATCAGTTGTTTATTAGGGGTATTAGGCCCTCTTACATTTTTAGTAAGAAAAATCATGCAACTGCCTCCCTTATGGAGAGTGTTTTTCTTCCTAGTCGATCTTTGCCTAGTAACCATTTCGACTTTCAGTGCTATTTTTGTCTGAGGTAATTGCTTTTTTTGCCAACAGATTCATTGAGTTTGTTCACCAAATTTCCAAAATTGCTCTCTACTGTATAGCTCACATTAGATGCCATCTTTTGTGCCATTGTTTGTAATACTTAATTGGTTTTATCACTATTCACGTTCTGCTTAATCACCTGCACTGTTATGTTTTCCATTTCAATATTATTGGCTGGTACAAAAGGAGTTTGAACTTATGCAATTTCTATATTAGATTTCTTTACCATATGTGCATTATGAGCAATTGATATACGTTCATCTGTTACTCCAAATTCAACAACTTTATTGGCTGGTACTGAAAGGGTTTGTACTTTGTACTGATGCAAATTCTCCATTAGCTTTCTCCACCATACGTGTATTATGAGCTGTTGATATGCTTGCATCTACTGCTCTAATTTCAATAATTTCATTGACGACATACTTTTCATCACTAGTCAGTAGTAATTCTTAGTAACCGTCTGATTTGAAAGTCCTCTCTATAAGTATCCACCTATGTTTTTTACCAATATGTGGCCTTTATGCGTATGTTACTTGCAACTAATCCTGTTGGGCCCCAATATTTTTTTATTTTATTAAGCATGAATTGATTTAATTTTGTGGTCTTGGAATATAAATTATTTTGTTTGGAGTTTAATTAGCATGTCAATGATTGGAGGATTTATTGCTT
>JAOTAY010000003.1:22551418-22589849 GCA_025629805.1 Erythroxylum baracoense | reverse complement strand
AATTTTGATTTTTATTGTTATTTTAAGTTTTATATTGGACTCATATTTATTTATTTTTAGTTCATTATATAATAATAAACATTGGTGTATTTTTCATTTCAATAAAATATTTTATTTTTATTTTTTCTTATAAAATTTTTATCTTATTTATTATATTCCGGTTTGATAGCGGTTCACTACCGGTTGAACCTCTAAATCTTAAACTTTTTCTTCGACCGGTTCGATGTTCGGTCCAGTTTTTAAAACATTGCTATAAAGCAACTTAACAGATTGCTAAATACTTAAAATCACAGTTTGCCCAAAATTTCTGGCAGGGGACTTAATTGATGGGAAAACAAAAAGAAGGATATAATGTTCTTGGTCGCACCGAGAACTAAAATCTTACGGCTTAGGGGAAAGGCAAAAGAAAGAAAGCCTCCCAAAATAGCACTTTTTATTTTTTGTTTTCTTGTTAAAACCCTACCTTACAAACTCTCGTGAAGAATTAGGCACTCTCAGGCGCCTCTGTAGGGCTACAAAACCAAAACACTAAAACAGACATACCCAGAGATTAAGTGAGAACCATAAACCCTAATTACAACTATGGCTAATCACGATATGACACCCAAAATCGCTCCATATCTGGACAGGCATCTACTTTTTCCTTTGCTGGAGTTTGTGCAGGAACGTCAGCTATATCCAGACGAGCAGATCTTGAAGTCCAAAATAGCGCTTCTCAACAAGACCAATATGGTTGATTACGCTATGGACATTCACAAAAGACTGTATCATACTGACGACGTTCCTCAAGGTTGGTTCTTTTATAATTTTATTTATTTTCTCTTTAAAACTGTATTTTATTATTACTGTACTCAGATTAACATATGCTATGATGTGTGGTCGTTGTTGTAAATAGATATGGTGGAGAGAAGAGCGGAGGTGGTGTCGAGACTGAAGGCGTTGGAGGATGCGGCGGCTGCGTTTTTGCAGAACACGAATGCAGTTCAGGAGTTGAGAGCTGACAAGTAGTACAATCTCCAGATGTTTCATGATCGTTATCAGGTGATAATTCGTTTGTTTATTTTTGTTTTTGTTTTTGAGCAAGAATAGAATGCAATTTGCTGAAGATTTTTTTTTCCCGAAATTGAGCAGATTGGTGCTGAACAGATTGAGGCATTATATCAGTATGCGAAATTTCAGTTTGAATGTGGTAACTACTCCGGTGCAGCAGACTATCTGTATCACTACAGAGCACTGTGCACGAACAGCGAGAGGAGTCTGAGTGCCTTGTGGGGAAAGTTAGCTGCTGAGATTCTCATGCAGAACTGGGATATTGCTCTTGAAGAACTTAATCGTTTGAAGGATATAATTGATTCAAAAGTTGTTTATGAGACACTCTCTGTTTACCTTCAGATACTATTTTCTTTCTTTTTTTTTTTTTGGTTTTATAAAGATTTGTTTATTGATTGTTCACTTTTGGCTGCAGAGTTTTTCGTCACCCTTGAATCAGGTACAAAGTAGGGTTTGGTTGATGCATTGGAGTCTCTTCATCTTTTTCAACAATGATAATGGAAGAACTCAAATTATTGACCTGTTTAATCAGGACAAGTATGACTATTGTTCTATTCTTGCCCATATCTTGTTGAAAACTCGGCCTGCTACTCCGTTGATTTTTAAAAAATCGCTTCACAACTGTACAGACAAATAAGCTTTAATATTTTCTTACTGTTATTTAAAATTTTCAATCTTCTACTTTCTTGGGTATTCACTATCTTCTATCTAATAGCATTGTTAAACATTGCTATAATGAATGCTGAAGCTTTACTCGAAAAGGTTATTGTGGCAAAATGTGAAAGAAGAAATGCCCTGATGTGACTTATGTTTTTTCTTGAGATATATGGGTGATTTGCCCTCTCTAATGATTAGCTAATATTTCTGCACCTAAAACATTGATGGGTATGTAACTCAATGTGTCAATAAGTATTTTGCAGTAGCTATAGTGCTGATGCCTCCCACTGTGATTGTAGTTACACCAATTTTGCATTTTACAGTTAATCATTTTAAATAGAGGTGAGGTGATGATGTGCTTATTAAATTCATGTCTTTGATATGTGTGGTAAACCAATTTCCGATTTTTCATTAGTTGCATGTTATTTTTCATCTTAGTGATAAGAAAAGTATCAGTTATGAGTTGGGCATACCTTTAACTTTACCCTCAAAGTTTTGGGAGTATGTGAAGCAATATATCTTTCTCTTCTGCTTGGACTATGCTTCTGTATTTAAAGTTGAAGTTACATTTATTTTGGTTGTATTCTAGTCTTTCTTAATGTGACCTCTCAATTATAGTCTGGAGCTCTTATTGTCTATTTAAATTCTTTATAGGTATCTTAATTCTATTCAAACCAATGCTCCTCATCTCTTACGTTACCTAGCAACTGCATTCGTTGTCAACAAAAGGAGAAGACCTCAATTCAAAAAATTTATAAAGGTTATCCAGCAAGAACAGCATGTTTACAAAGATCCCATCACTCAGTTTATAGCATGTGTTTATGTTAATTATGATTTTGATGGGGCACAAAAGAAGATGAGAGAGTGTGAAGAAGTAAGATTCCTATCCTGATTTTGGCTTGCTGATAATCATTATGGGAATGTTTCTGCTGATTGACCTATGGTCATGTCCTGCATAATCACTATGTTACATCTGATATCAGTATTCCTCTATACTGCGAGGAGCTTATTTCATTGATTCATTGCAATGAAAATGCTTGGATAAAGTTTTAACTATCCATTTTTCAATCTGTTGCATACTTTAGGTGATAATTAATGATCCATTCCTTGGAAAACGAGTTGAAGATGATAACTTTTCTACTGTTCCATTAAGAGATGAGTTCCTTGAAAATGCTCGTCTGTTTATCTTCGAAACTTATTGCCGAATTCATCAGTGCATTGACATGGGGTAAATACTGACTTTTAAATGTTTCCAAAAGTTTCCCAAATGAATTTTTTTTAGGGATAAGTGAATTCCTTAACCAGAATTTTAGCACTTGGTTTGTATATTTTATTCTTGTTCATGTGGCCTGTCTATTTCCCAGCAGATATGTGGAGAATCTTTAAATGCTCGCAACTTTCAGAAATAAAATGTTCCTTTGAGACCACCTGCATGATAATTTGGTCTTAACAGAATATGTTAAATCATCAACAGAGATAAATTATTGCAGCATTAATGACTTATGTGATACTTCTAAAATAATATTTTGAACACTATGAACTATTTTTTTGGGTTACAATGCCAGCAACTTTCTTGATGCAAGGAAATTGTGTCTAGTTACATTTAAGGGAGAAGTGTTTTTGAATCAAATGGAAAGACTTCATATCAATGTTTTAACTCACTTAAAAAGATGATGATAGCGTTAGAGAACTTGCTTTTGGGGTATACGAATCAGTTGTACGTTTTACTAGTTATTTTTTCTGCCACACATATTTTATTAGAAAATGCCCACCAGTAGTGTTGACATAGACTGTATAGGAAAGTGTTTTGGTGACATCCCAGTCCCATACTGATTAATATCAATATGTTATGCCTGCCAGAGTTCTCGCGGGGAGATTAAATCTGAATTATGAGGAAGCTGAAAGGTGGATTGTAAATCTCATCCGGAACTTGAAACTTGATGCTAAAATTGATTCAGAGTCAGGAACTGTAACCATGGAGCCCAATCATCCAAATGTGTAAGACTACAGGAAACAGAATCTGGTTTATCGTGTTGATTTAGTCAAGTTCTGTTGTTGTTGCTCGCTCTGGTTTGATTCGTTGAAATTTTACTTATTTAACTCCTCCAGGTATGAGCAGTTAATAAATCACACCAGGCCTCTCTCAGGGCGTACATACAAGCTAGTCAGTCAACTTCTAGAGCATACACAGGCACAGGTTGCCTCATAAAGTTTTTTCGCCGAGTACCAGGTTTCAATTTGTTCAGCATTTGACGATCCTCCTCAGATTCAAACTAGAGCAGCTGTACATGGGAAATTTTCCTAGAAAGTTTTAACTGGACTAAATCTTCTGACCATCGTTTTCTATTTGTGTTCTCAGGCTTTGCAGTTAGCTTGTTTGCATCAGTCAAGCTTAACTTTTCTTTAAGTAGTCGTATCATTTCCTTTTCTTAGGGTTATATACCATATTCTATGGCTTATAATGCATCTAAAACGGCATTGCATTTTCTTTACAATGTGTAAGTTTTGGGTCGTGATGTAGGTGAGGAATTGTGTAGAGCAATTTAGTACGGGGTGAATCCAAATTAATCACAGGTGTTATGAAATTTCCCTGGTGATTATATGAAGAAAAAGTTTTGTTCTGTGATCATGGAGGTGAATTGTATGTAACAATATCAAAGGAAATGACTAATATGTTTACATATTTTTATTTTCCAGTATCGCCAAATAAACGTGTAATGCAGTTGCTGATGATTTAGAATATGTCTCATGCAATACTGGTACGTATAGATCAAATCGTTGTCGTTTAACGGCTCTGTTAAAGACAATAAATTCAAATCCATTGAGATGTTGGGATGACCAAAAGGAATAAGATTGGAAGATTGATCATGGCTGCATGGGCTTCTCATTTTTACGTTCTGACTTTTGAGCTAAAGCTAATTTGTTTATAACTACTCGGTATGATCTTCAACGGTGATTATCAACATGCCTCAACGAGCAAGCATTGTCTCTTGGTGTTAAGCTAATGTTGTTGTCAAGGATTAAACGACAATTAAAGGGGACTGTGATGGTGTTTAAGCAATGCCAGCGATGCTACTGTATTATTTAAGTAAATAGCACATGTAAGACGATTGTAGGATGTTGCGCTGTTTATGCTCTCACTGGAAATTATGTAACGGTCATTCAGCTACATACTGCTGTCGGGATGTCGTAATATATAATACAAATATTTCCAGGAATCTTCCTTTCTCTCAGTAGCTTCTCTAACTGCTTCTTCTTATTCATTTTTCATCTATATACTGGAATCAGAGCTCGATTCTGCCCCTATACTTAACCCTAAATCATTCCATTCTTTCAGTATGGCAGAAGGCACTCGAAGTCAGGTATAGGCTGCGTTTGGATCTGCGGTACGGTGAGAATAAGTACTTATTCATCATAGTTTTTAAACGCAGTAATATGTTTGGATCTGCGATGAACAACCGGAGGTTGGAGAAAATTGTGGTGCCACCGCAAAAATCAATAAACAGAAAGAGAGTTGCGGTAGGAAACTACTTCTGCGGTGGAAATTTTACTTTCCATTAATAACCTTCACTACAAATATTATTTTCCATTATACTCTTACACCCTGTTTGGAACAATAGGAATTGAATTCAATGTTGGAATTGAATTCAATTCCTATGTTTGGAACCGAAAGAAGCAAAAGAATTGAATTCAATTCTTTAACTACAACTACCTAGCTTCAGTAATTGAATTCTTGCCAAAAATCACAAGAATTCAATTACTGAATCATTTTAACTGCTGCTTTTTAACGTTAGAAAACTATCTTCCCACAATACCCTTATTTTTCTCTTCAACAAAGCCCTTATTTCTCTCTTTAACACATCCCCTCACTTTTCTTCTTCAACGCAGCCCTCACTTCTCTAACTCTCATTTCAACGCAGCCCTCACAACTTATCTTCTTCAACTGATCTCTAGCGCTCACTTCTTCAACTTATTTGCAATCAATTTTTCATTTAATTTTAATAATAAACTTTTTTATGATATTAATTATAATAAAATTGATATTTACAACTTGCTCTATGTTAGTGTGAATGTTGATTATTTAATAAGGTTATCTTTTAGTCAAGGGTAGAAATGTCATATGAAAGAATTGAATTCATTTTGATTATGTTCCAAACAGTGTAATTGAATTCAATTCTAATATTACTGGATTTGTTCCAAACAGTGTAAATTGAATTCAATTCAATCTCATTAATGTAATTCAATTCAATTCCAACATGGAATTCAATTCTATAGTTTCCAAACGGCCCGTAAAGGAAGAGAAATTGCGAAATGGGGAATTGGCTTGGAAACTGATATATTTTGTGGGAAATTCTGGAGGGATTCAGTTGAAATTGAACTGAATATTAAAATTGTGGGAGTGGGAGAGAGAGAGCGAGGTTTCGGCGAACGGATAAAAATATAAAATAGCTATGCTCAAGCAGCTGGTGTTTGTTTGGTCGAGTTTTTTCTTTTTCTTTCTTGAAAGATGATATTAATAAAACATAAACAACTAGGAATGTACATTGAAAATTGTTTTTATTATTATATTTAAAACTTTATTTAATTTTGCGCTAAACTACAAATTTTATTAAATAAGTACTTAAGATTTCAATTTGTTATAAATATAATATATTATTTACTTTGTTATTAATGTTACTAATGCCAAGAATCATGTAATTACATCTTTAGAATGCACATGGATTATAATAATAATTTATTGTTTATTATGGTGTGATGTGAATGTTTGAGTTTTATCATTCATAACATTAGTAGTAACAATTTATGCAAGGGCACAAATCATTTTCTAATAATATAATAATGAATATGATATTGTTCCTACAAAAATTTAATAAATACTAGTTTGACTCTTCTATTATTACTTAATCAATAAGAAGGTTAAAGTTATCAAATTTAACCATAAAAGAATTCAAACATAGATTAATATTCTAATAAGGATAAGAAAAAACAATTAACACTAAAAAGTATAAGATATAATGAAACATATAGATAATAACTCCCCCAAGTATCACCTTTGCTGTTATGATTTAGTTATTTCATATATTTTATTAGTTTAAGGGACAAAATTTCTTAATTTAACAAGTTATTCCCTCTCGAATTACAACTATTTTTCTTCAAATTGATTAACAGATTCCTGTCTCTTATTAAAATATCTAAGGATGCAATAAAATATGTTAAATTACATAAAAAGTTTGATCTTAATATAAGAAGATTTATAAAACCTTATCTCTAGCACCATATGCAGCTCTTTATATCAATATCTTAGTCATTCTTTAAGCAAGTTTTCTCTATATGCAAATTAAACTTTAGTTTAATTGCTAACTTTTATAAAATCAACAATAAGAATGACAAAAATATTTCAATAAGTATAAATTCTTCCATAAAATAACTAAAATCAATCCATTCAAAGTGATACTAGAGCTCCTCTTATCTATAAACACTAAAAAAGTTAGCATAACTATCATCTTTTAAATTATAAGCATAAACTAAAAAAAATGTATATCATATAAGAAATTTTCTAAAGTGATTCTTAATCTTTCGATGTTCTTTCTTCGTTAGAATGATGTTAAATCTCTTTCCTCTTAAAAAACAATTGCAAGTCTTACCTAGGCTTTATTTCTCTTTCTAAAATCAGGTCTTTAAGATAAGGTCTAAACCAACAAGGGTTTTACATTCTTTAAAACACTCTTAATAGTGTAGGTCACCATGAATATGAGGTAGAACATGGGCATGAAAATTGGGTTATGAAAGGATGATGATGAATATTTTTTTATAATTCTACTATTCTAATAAAGATTAAAGAAAGTAGACATGTTGTTCTATACTAGAAAGGCGACAATCCCACAAGGAATGGATATAAGTGCCAATTCCAATCTTCCTATTATTGTCTTGTTACTAATAAATTGCATTTTGATTAATTAAATGGAAGATAAACTAAAATGTCAGCTACTTTGGATTTCTAGTATGAATAAATATCCAAGTTAAAGTTTCCCTTAACTTCGTTTATATAACTACTCTTAAAATACTTCTTTGAAACCTTTCAAAAGGTTATCCTAATGATAGAAAGATTATATAGGTCTGTCTCTAAATATCTGTTCAATCTGTGCTTAGGTCAATCTACATAAAGGTTCTCTCGACTTTATTTGTATATAGATTCAAATCATATGTAAGCTCTCACTTATATATAATCAACATTAAGATTAACACATACAAATCTCAAATATATAAACTTTATTAGAAAACTAAAATCAAGACAACAAAAATATGCTATAATTCCATCTAATTTAGGTATAAATTTCTTTAGCCTTTAATCATCTTTGAAATAGCAAAAATAACAATTTAAAGGAAAGAAGTACTTATGCTAAGGTATCTCTTACTGATAAAATCAATTCCCAATTGTAATGTGCTTTCTTAAAATGAATTTTGATATATCTTTCTCTTAAAAATGCTCTTTGATATGTTCTAAGGTTCTCCTTTGATATATGGTTACTAACCATATTGAGAATTAATGAATAGACAAAAACTTAAAATAATCTTCCAAACCCTAATTTTTCATTTCTTTAAATAGATAGTCCTAAGAGATACCATGTTCCAAGCCATGTATTTTTTTCTTTTTCTAAAATAACTAAAAATTAGAAGTTATAAATCTCTTTCTAGCCTTTTGAATTATCTCTATCAAAGATTGGATGAGGCTGTTATAACCAATTTAAGAAGTAGTATTAAAGTTGTTTTGTAAATCTTTCTCAAGAGGTACATGGGTCGAGATATGATTATATATCTCTCATTAAATTTTTCTCTCCACCATTTGGCCTCCCTTTAGACTTTGTATCAATTTGTGTCCTTATCTAGAGTTCCTAGAAGGAACATAAGTTGGAACACAACCATGTGTCAAGTTGTGTTTAGCAAAAAATAAAAATTTCTTCATATTTTTCTTATAAACTCCTCCAATTCTTGACTACATGCCTTAAGACTTTTTCCATAAGAACCTAAAATAATATATAAAACCAATAAATCAAGTTAAATTAGATGGAAAATATAAAAACATAATAAGAAAAATAATGCACATTTCACACACATCAAATTCCCCTACACTTAAAATATTGGTTGCCCTTCTCTTAGTCACTTTTAACTTAAGTAAGTTTAAATTATAGTAAGTTCAACAATTCCATCATGGTAATTTAAAGTGCACATTATTTGCCTAAATACAACATTCATCAACTTCCTAAGTCTCTAAATACTTGCATAACTTTCTATTTAGCTCAATCTAATTCAACAATCCTTCAAAAATCAACTCGATTTAAACAATTTGGATATAAAATGAGCACACTTTAGTAAAAAGCTTCTAACTCATAAGCACTTATTCACTTTATCTAAAAAACAAACTAAAACAATTTGTTTTGAAAATTTTGTAGAGCATGAGATGCTTATTTGAAATTTTATCTCAAGCCTCATAATGTTGCTTATTAGTGTTAGTTTATAAGATTCTTTTAAAATGGAAAACTACACAAAAGAACAACAAATTAAATAAAACAATACAAGAAGATTGGATTGCCTCCTAATAAGTACTTCTTTAGAGTCCTTTTATCTGGACTCTATCACTGGGGAGTTAGAGAAAACACTCTTCCTACAAAAGTTTTTGGGTGCCATGTGAAGGTCTTCTTTCCGGAAACAGCCTCTCTACTATGTAAGGGTAAGACTGCGTACTATCAGACCTCCCCAGACCCCGCTTCATTGCGGGATTTCGGACTAGGTGATGATGATGATGATGATAATGTGAAGGTCTTCTTTGTTTAAGATTTTTAATTTCTTTTATCTATTCCTCTTTACATTCTTGTGGAACCTTGTTATAATGCTTGATTATGTCATGTAAATAATCATAGATTTTAGAA
Organism: Erythroxylum baracoense; assembly: GCA_025629805.1. NCBI lineage: Eukaryota > Viridiplantae > Streptophyta > Magnoliopsida > Malpighiales > Erythroxylaceae > Erythroxylum > Erythroxylum baracoense. The sequence continues at coordinate 22,580,214 of JAOTAY010000003.1, read as the reverse complement.
TCTATTATTTCACACCATAATAAGAATTTTCATAAGAAGGAGAATTGCTTTCCTCGTTGAAACTGAAGAGGCTTTGTTGTCCTTTTTTTCTTCCTCTATAATAATAGCCTCATTTCTTCGATTCTTTTTTGTTCTCAATTAGTTCATTACCACTATTTAGGATTTACCTCTTTCTCACTTAGAAAGGATGCTTGACCCTAAATGTTAAATGGAACTTACTAACTATGCTAATTGAAATTATATGTTGTTGTTCAAAGTTGTAAACTAATTGGCCATTTATTTTAGTCTTTCAATTCTCTCAACTTTTGTATTAGCTAGCTTATCAATGGCTAAATCCTAAGATGGGTTGCCTTCTTTGCTAAGTTTGGTGATTGAATCTATCTGCAATTAAACAAAATTGATCATAGAAAATTATAAATTTGGAGTAGTTTAGAGTATCAATCCAATAAGGACTATAACTACTAAATTTTATTAATCTTAGCCAAACAAATCAAACTAACTAAAATAAAAATTTGCTCTTGAATTATAGATAATCTATAATGTATATGAGGTTTAAGGACAATGCAAAACTAGAAAATAAGGGAAAAAAAGAAATTAGGATAATCAGTACTTCCCTTATAGTAAAAGACTCTATTGATGCAATTTGAGAAGTATGAACTCACAATATGTATCATGATCTAATTAGTGATAGGACTTCAAAACATGATTGAATCCATAACCTAAAACTACTTTTATCTAAATCACACGAAACAAACAAAAAATCATGCAAAAAAATACTTAAAATTATGCTAAAGATCCTAAAAGGCTACCAATTTTAAACAAAAACACCTAAATCATTGATTTGTCTCCCAATGAGCACTTCTCTATGATTCTTTTAGCTAGACTCCTTACTTAAGCTCTTCACCTTGATAACTCCTCAAATAAAGGCTTGATTCCCCTCTTCTTTAGTCTCCTAAAGTCTTTAATGTTCCTCTTCCTATTTACAACTCTTAATTCTATATATGCCATATGCTCCATTAGAAATGGGCTATCCATATCCATTCTTTTCCATACATCTTATAGGTCTCTAATGGAACCTAACATAAGATGAGAAAGTTTAATGTCAATCACATCTACAAAGAAAAAATATCATCTTTAATATTAAAGGTATGTTTTAAGGCTTTGGATGCCTAAAAACTAGTTCTTCATCCTCCACCTTTAGGATTAATTTTTCATCATGCAAATCTATGATAGCTTTAATAATGAATAGAAAAGATTATCCTAAGATCAAGGAAACCTCTACATCGCCCTCCATATCTAAATTCTCAAAAGCAATTATGAAAGAATAATTTATTAATCTTAAATAACACATCTTCTATAATTCGCCTAGGATGCTTAATTGACATTTCTACTAATTGTATGATCATCCTAATTAATTTAGGTTTACCCAATCCTAACTTGTTAAACAGGTCATATGGCATCAAGTTTGTAATAACTCTGAAATCTATTAATTCCTCTTAAATTGAAAAACAAACAATATTATAAGGGATAATAAAAATTCCTATATCTTTGATTTAATGGGGTGACTTGTTTTGCAGGATGACATGTTACTTCTCACTTGATTTATTGTTAACAATTTATTGGGCCTCTCCTTGCTAAAAAGGAGATCCTTTAAGTACCTAGTATAGTTTGACATCTATAAAAGAGTTTCCACAAAAGGTATATTGATATGTAATTTTTAAAAAGTTTTAAAAACATACCAAATTTATCTTCTTTTTATTTATTTCAAGCCTACTTGGGTAGAGAGCTTAACTAGTAACATTTGATCACTTCCTTCTTAGGCTCCTTCTCTTTCTCTTTCTCTTTCTCCTTCTCCTCATCCTTCTTTTCTTTTTCTTTATCCTTCTCCTTATCCTTCTTTTCTTGTGCCAAAACCTTTTCCTTCTTTTCAACTTTCAATTTCTTTCGACTCTTTAAAGTCACTGCATTCACTTTCTTACTTGGGTTTAGCTTGGTGTTATTAGCAACATAACCAGCTACCTTTTTTAAACAAGCTTATCAATTTGTTTAATTTGAATTTCCAAACTGAGATGGAGGCTTATTAATTTTAAAGGATGCTTCAATACTTTAAAAATGAGCCTTCGAGGTAGTAATGAATTTTTTATGAGCTTCTCAAACTTCGCTTCTTTTCTTCCTAATGTTGCTACTAAAGTCCAAATAGAGCTTAATTGTTCCATAAAAAGTTGGGATAGTTACTCTATCCTAAATTGTAAGTACTATTATTGGGTTATACTGAGTTTAGTTTTTTTTTAAATTTACTATCTCAGTTGACTATCTTATGTTATTAGGTGTCTGATATTCATGATTGGAGTGTTCCTTACCACAAATGTCACAAGCCATCACTTATGTTGATTAAGCTGTGAAATTCATGTTGTCTTACTCAAAGCTTCCAATTTTGCTTTTAATGTTGTCGCCATATCGACATTATAAATGCCACCTTATTTTTGCCTTAGCCTTAAATTTTTCACTAGTAATTATTCATGGCAATATTTTCAATGAGCTCTTGTATTTCTCACGAGTTTTTAATTTTAGTCCCTTCTAAAGATACACTATTCAAGTCCTTAGTTAGATAGCTCAATGCATTATGAAATATTTGCATCTATAGTGTAAAATTAAATCCTTAGTATGAGAACTTTCTTAATATCTCTTTCCATCTCTCCTATGTTTTATACAAATTTTTAGCCTCTAATTATTGAAAGAAGAAAATATCGTTTTTGAGTCTCGCTATTCATATTAAAGGGAAATAATTAGCTAAAAAATGCTCAACAAGCCCATTCTAGGTTGTAATATATCCAGGAGGCATAGACTTTACCAATGATTTTACTTTAACCATTAATGTAAAAAAGAACAACCTCAACCCATTCTCATCCTTTAAGACTCCGTTAATCTTTAATGTTTCATAGAGCTTTAAAAAGTTGGCAATGTATGCATTTATATCATCATCCAATAGTCTATCAAATTGCATGAGTTATTGATCCATTTGAATCATATTAGGCTTGATATAAAAATTACTAGCCCACACACTCAGCCTAATAAGGCTAGATTTAATCCCCATAAGTGATAGTCTAGTATAATCTCATATACTATATTGTTCTCCTTTTTCTACCATTGCATCTAATAATTGGAACCTTAGAAATTATAAGTTCCTCTCCCTTAAGGTTTGAAGTAAAGTCCTTTCAATTAATGGATTTGGCTCAAATAGCAGTCGTGAACTAATCCTAATCATAAACCAATGCACTTAAATCATGAAATTTAGCTAATAAACATAATACAAAAGTTCTTAAATACATAAATACAAAAGGAAAATAAAAATGAATAGATCAATAAAAACAAAATGTTTCTAATATTTTAGTCCAAAGTAACAATGCCAAAATCTTGATTATGATATATATGTATCCTATCTTAAATATGTTAAAGATGGTTAAACAAGTGCACCTATTATTCTTATAATATAGCTTAGTGAATACGAGAGTTGATCCCATGAGCCTACAAGTATTAGTACTAATTGTCTTTTTATTATCTAATATGAAAAAATGAATCATTGAATTAAAACGAATAATTAATTGAACTATTATAAAATACTAAACCACTTCAATGAAACAAGACCAAAGCATCTAACAAATAAACAAGATCTAAATGTAAAATCCACCTCTAACCTTTTAATGTTTATATCTATCTTAATTCACCGGAAACAACCTCTCTACTATGTAGGAGTAAGGCTGCGTACTATCAGACCTCCCCAGACCCCGCTTCATTACGGGATTTCAAACTGGGTGATGATGATGATGATGATCTATCTTAATTCAATTATTAACCTTAGTTTCTTTGACCATAAGAAATTCCAAAGATACAACTATATTCTTTCTTAAGACATGCAACCTTTATCCTTAAGTTGATTGATTGAGATATCTTTCTAATTAAAACCCATAAGAATGAATTAACTTGTTCAATGAATTCTTATGATAGATTTGACTCTAACTTAGAAGATCTATATGGTCTTATTTTTAGGATTCCATGCAAATTTTATTATTCTTTCCATGATTAATTTATACATGATTTATTAACCACTATATCTAAAATTAGAGTAAATCTCAATTTAATCATAATAAGCAATCAATAATAGTTCACAATAATACTTGGATCATTTATTAAATCAAAGAAATTAATCTAAAATAATAATCCTAGGATTCATCACATATAGATCTATATCCTAATTTAGTTTATGCTAAGATAAAAGAAACAAATAAATAATCAAGAAAGAAAACAAGATAAAGGAAAAAAAATCCTTGATTCTTAAAATCTTGAAGTTCTTTGTTGAATCTTGATGGAATCCTCATCTTATCTTTATGTTTGCTTTATTCTTCTATTAAGACTCTTTAGTCCAACCCACTTATGATTACTCCTTGGTCTCCTCTTGTTTAATTCCCCAAATCCTGTTTTTATACTTACAGAATCCTAAAAAAATTCAAAGATCCTTACCTAGCATGGGTCTGATATAAACCCATGTTCATCTGGTGTTCATCATAACTATAGAAAAACCTAATTTATATAAAAGTCACTATCATCATGTGTCCACAACATAGGCCCATGTTGTCCTTCTGTTGGCTCACTAACTTCTCTATCACATATTCAAGGGTTCATCTAGAGAACACGGGTCTAAAGTCCATAAATGAAGGTCTATATTCAAGTCTTGTTTCTTCATATAGTAAGTTATCAAAGAAAGTGAATGCACCAATAACCTATATAGGGTGGAAAATGGTACTATTTGGACCCTTTTTTAAACATGTATCCATGTTTAATTTATTTTCTCTCAACATGTTCTGTAGATACCGTTAGAGGCTGAATATTTATGCAACTACGGTGGTTGAGATGAGTCAGTTTCGAAAGTAGTTTGAGAGATATAATAAGAAAAGGATCAAGCTTCGAAATAAGGTATGAATTAAGATTCACACTTTACTATGATTTATATGTTAATCATTTTATAGAATTAAAGTGATATTGGTTTTTGGGAAATCAAAATACTAAAAAGTTTTGTAATTATTTCGCTCCAATCGGGATCAGATTCCATCATAATTTTCCAACTCTTTGACTATAGCTATATCAAGCTTTTTCCTAAGGATTCATTTACCTTATTGATTGTTGCTCTAAGTGAAATGGTTTCTATAAGACTTGAAGTCTATAGCTCTAATTTTATTGACATGATCACAAAATCCACCATTAAAGAGTTTTATCCCTAAGTTATCCCTTATAGAATCATTTGAATAAAAATTGCTATTGAAGTCTCCTAATATCAACCAAGGAATAGAGATACCAAAATGAATGTTCATCAAATCTTTGCATAGGTCAGCTCTTTAGAGGATAAAGTTTATGACATAGACAATGAGACATATAACATTCTAGAGCTTTGTAGGATAAATCTTTTCATTGTTTGCTTGTTTTTCGATTGTTGTTATTGAAATTAATGTCATGGAATTTGAAAGAGAAAAAACCCTATAAAATCGTCAAAGACGATTTCTCCGATGATAAGATATCACTAGGTTGGTTTTAATGTTAAGGACTAGATCCTCTGTTCCAATAATTCTGTTTCAACCCTATTTCGGGTTTATTATGATGTCGATTTGTAGTTTCTGCACATAATACGATGTAGTTTTTACTACAAAACGACGTTGTATTGGGTGTGGAACAGAGTAATTGGAACAAAGGATTTGAACCCGTAATGCTGGTAGGTTACTATTTTAGCAGTAGTTTGCATTTATTAGGTTACTTATGATTGTTTTATGCTTCATTTAAAGACGTACCGTTTCTAACTTTAATTTATTAATTCATTTATCTTTTCTTTTTTTTAAAAAAATTGTCAAGACCATATATATATATATAATATGATAGATATCCTTAGCTAAGATGTTACATAAAATTCGTACATGAGTTGTTCACAGAATAATTTGGATAGTTTGAGTAGCATTAAATGGATAATATTAAGATAATAATTTGTGTATAAAATGCTTAAATAGTTAGATATGCTATCTTTAATGTTAATCGACGGAGAAGAGAATTAAATTAAAAGCTGGAGATATCCTTAGCCAGCAGTAACATATTTCAATAGAAGTATGTACGAGAATCAATTGGATATTAGTTCCTAAAACTTAATTATGATTTGATCTTGTTTGAGAAAAAAAAATGTCGATTTTGTTTTACCATTGAATATATCATATAACGCTATAAATTGGTTTAACCAGCCTTAGATTATTGTTTTCTTTAATGAGATTTTTTTCAATTATTAATGGATTATTATCAAATCCAAACCCATTAGTTCGTGGTTGATGTTTTGGGTGGCTGAGAATGTGAGGAATGTAACAGAATATACGTAGATCCCAAACCAAGAGTATTTGTTGGAAAATACACAAACCAACAGTATTATCCGCAACATTTTACACTTCATCCATGTTAAAGCAACAACATGAACGATGTGCTCTTGCTTCATGTTTATCCAACTTACCTTTTCTGATCATTTCCAAACTCAAACCGCCTCTTGTTAATCTTGTAACTTTCGCTTCCACTACTATCAGACCTCCCAAACTAACAAACATCCAACGTCCTCAAACCTCTCTCTGCAACGCAAGGCGAAGGGTAAGATACGAGGAGGAACCCGACAATGACGAAGTAGAATATGGGCATAACGAGGAGCTTGCTTCGTTGGAGTTGTACAGCCAATCTGCAAGACGAGAGGCGCTTGTTGTTCATGCGGATTTGGATGGCCAAGAAGTAGAAGTTCTTATCTTCAAGGTCTCAAAATTTACCCACTTAATTATTCGCTCTTGTCATCAAAAATAGTTTAGTTTATGTGGCCTTAACTGCCACGAGTATGGTTTAAGCAGGATCGTAATTAAAAATCCTGATATTTAAAATCTTTTTATATATAACATGACTCCCAATGTGTAAAAATCAAGTATTTCTGACATTACCGTAACATACCGCAGGGCTTCTCTTCTTGCTTGAGTTTTGCCACTTCACCGGATCCATCTAAGAGTGTTCTTCCGGCGAGAGCAATCATTAAGTACATAGACAGAATTAGAGGGCCACTTGACCCTTCTAATATTGAGTACATTGAAAAAGGTATTTCCTGGAAAACCTTCCAGGTCCGCCTTAATTTCTCTAGTAGATGACTTTGAATAATGTTGGCATCGTTTAATTGTTTTTTTATTCCTTGCTTTTGTTCCTAACGAAACCAAAAATACTTTGGGTCTAATAACCGCCCAAAGGGAAGGGTGAAGTACCCCATGCTTTGATGTAGGAAATGGAGTTTAATTACGGAAACCAATGTCCATGGGACAAAAAGAGAAAAGCACTTATTCAAGTTAATTTTCTTTCTTGGTTACTTTTTAAAAAAATGTTCAATAAAATTTTATGAAAAATAACCCTTACAAGGAAGATGGACAGGATACTATCTTTTCTAAAGTCATTCCAAACTCTTCATCTATCTAGGCTTATGTAAAGGAGTGCCAATCTTATTGGCCTAGTGCTAATCTGCAAACGGGGTCATGTATAATTTCATAATCTTAATTTACAAAGCAAGTGATTCCCATTTGGATTAGAAGTATAAAATAAGTAGCTTTAACAATTCAACACAAGCTTTAGACATAATGTGCAGCTTAGTGTTAAGTCTAATGAATTGATTTATTAGTCTCCATCAAGATCTCGTCCAAGTCTTAGAGTCTTTGTGCTAGGTTTCATTTAGATTTTATCTCATTGCTAACTTTTCCTTTTCCTTTACTTTAAGTAATACTTCCCTTTTGTAATTTAAACGTGAGTAGAAAAGTTGGAGTATCTGTTGGATTTAAACCAAAATCTTCTAGTATTTCTTTCCTTCCAAATTAGCTATATAGAACAATAAACGAGGAGATGGGTTTTTCTAAGTAAATGAACGAGGAGTTTAATTGCCAAGCCTGAGATTCTTGTAAGGTTGTGATTTAGGGATGAAACATCAATTGAAATCATTAGAAAGCTTTTCCCTTTGTTGATGGAAATCTTAGAAAGATCGCTAAGTTCATCCAAAGACTTCATTGAACATTATAAAGAAGTTGTATTAGCTCAACAGAACAAAAGAATCATTAGAAAAGGCTAGGTGAGTGATTCGTAGTCCCTTAAAATTTTTATAGAATTTGAATTCTCTTATCTTACTAATATTTCTTTGGATTATTTGAGATGACACTTCCATACAAATGGTGAAAAGTAAGGGGAAAAGGTTTTAAATTCAAACCTTTTATTAGTACAAAGCCAACATAGTGAAATTATTATGCCTATTTATTCACATTTTCTTTTTAAGATAACAAAACTTGTTTGAAAGAAATCACAATTACTTATGAATATTCACATTAAGCATTCATTCTTTAAATTCATAAAGCAAATTGCCGTTACTTGTTCATCAACACTAATAACTAGTTACGTAAGCATCATCATTTATGAAAACAATCAAATTCATAATGAATTATCTCTAATAGAGTTTTTTGATGAAAGTAAATTCTTAAAAATTACTTCTTATTGAGAAAATCATGAAAATTTTTATGAAGCTTGAGTCTTGGTATCACATAGTCCTATAATACCTTCCCCATACCTGAAATAAACATTGTCTTAAAACTTTAAAACATTTAAGAAAATGATAAAAATGAAAAGGTGAGAAGGATAATGAAGGACTTAAACTTCCCTGATTTTTAGTCACGTGGATCAAGTCGAGATATGATTCCATTCATTTGATTTGTCATTGATATGTTAAAATGGATTACAAGTAGATATTTGACAAAAAGCAAGTTAAAATGAAGTAATAATGCCACTACTTTTATATATACAAGATTAAGAACATTTAATAAAAAAACAAAAATATAGAAGATAGGTTAAGGATTTTATAGAGAAGGTGGAGGTATCTTAGGTGGTGCATATGAAATTACTACTGCTGGTCTTCTAGATTGTCAATTGAGATCATCTCTATAAACCTCCATATAAAGGATTTAGTCACCATTATCCTCATATCATCATCGAGAACAACAGTCTCCTTTCCGATTAGTAAGGCAACCTCCTTCACCTCTTTATAGTTTTCATCCTCAGCATCCTCCTCTCTATCTTGCTTGTTAGGATCTGTAGCACCATGAGACATAGCTTTATCATCCTTAGGTTCAAAAATCTAATGTTCCATCTCCTCCCACATAACTAGCTCCTCTAGTTACACAATTTGAGGTAGAATCTCCTGTCCTAAATGTTGCACGATCCATACTATAATCATCCACGTAATGCATATAGGTTTTGATGTATGTAATGTTAGCCAACTAAGTTACTGATACAGATGGTAGTAGTAGAGGTAGACTCAAAGCTCTCTCTGGACTTGTAAGTTACGTCTCCTAAGTTAGTAACTCCTCATTTACTCATGATGGTACAGCTATGAGGGCAAAGTATTGCCCCATATATCTACCTTAATCTCGACCTTCTATATTGTCCTAAAAATCTACATAGTCATAGGTATGGCAATAATAACCATTATTAGTTTTATGTCATCTAATGGTACTACTAATCCTTGCACCATTTGAATGATGACTGAATTACTACTGATGGTCTTGAAGTTAACTTAATTAAGATACCTACAAACCAACTGTAAGAAAAAGATGCCAAAGTACTTTCTATACCTCTAGAACATATAATGAATTATGGTTAGATCGCTCTCACTAACCATACTAGTGCTCTCCCTGCTTGCATAGTAAATTGTTGAGTATAATTTATACAAAAAACTACTCATTTTACGCTTAAAAATTGCAAGTATACAGGTTGTGACTTATAGTTAAAAAGCAGATATCGTTCCTACAGGGATTGATGCCCAGACACCACTTAATTCAGATCCAACTTTATTTAAGAAACGAAATTGTTTAACAGAAATAATCTAGAAAATTAAACTAAAATTGAAAGACTAACAAAAAAGACAATATCAAAGTGAAAAAAATTAGAATTCAAGAATCTAAAGACTAGAGATCACTTTCTCCCTAATTTGTCTCCCTCCTATTTTATTAATCAAATTGTGTCTCACCTAAGATTTTCGAATGTATTAATTACCCTCTCTTAAGGTGTAATTAATTGTCCCTAATCAAATTAAATGAAGTCAATTGAACAATCTCTCAACCTACCCAATTACTCAACCAATTTAATTAGTTATTAAACTATCATATGGGTGATAAATAGAATTAGCCGAGATCTCTCTTCTAACTAATCAATTAACGTTCTATAGGTTGTCAACTCTTGTTGTACAATCCTACACGAATAACCTTACTCACTCTTTCGATTTATTGTAAGATAGAAATAAAATCAACAATCATCAAAGACAACTTTGATTCAATTTAATAAAATAGAAGTTTAAAAAATAGTTCAAAAGCAATCCCTAAAAATAAATCAGTCAATCATGGTTTCCATAACATCATCAACACTCAAATATTCCCTTCTATAAAGATTAAAAGAGATAAAATTGACAGAAAATTGAATAAAGAAACTCCTTCTCTTTTTCGCCAAAATTTGGAATTTTTGATGTTGATGTGCTATTTTCCTAATTTTGATGATACTTCAATCCTTCCTCAAGACTCAAAAATTGTATTCTTCACTCAAGGAGACTCTTTTCTACAGAGGGTTTCGTCTCTCCTTAACCATGGAGGCTTAATTATCTTTTAATAGTCCAGAAACTTTAAGTTTAATGAAACCTCGCATAATGTTTTGGATTATAGTTCCCACGAATGTGGGAATTGGCATAATTCCAACGATCGTAGGATTTTGCCACAAAATGTTCCCTCTTCTCTTCTCCTCTTTGATCTCTAGCTCAATTTCCAAGTTGCTCAATCTTTCTTCCTACATAAAAATAATCAATTCTTATCTCAAAATTAACATCAAACACAAAAGAACAATAATGAAAATCAAACTAAAAGAAAACATACAAAATGAATCATAAACTGCAATAATAATTAACAATAATTAACAATTATGCAAGAAACACATGCCAATTACTTAGAAAAACATAGATTAATGCACAACTATCAACATCCCCTCACTTAAATCTTTACTTGTCCTCAAGCAAAATAAATACAACCAATCAATTCTATCACTTCATTTTCACAAAGATCAAAGCATACAATCCCTCAAATTTTAGCTAACTCAAATACATGTTAATACACATATCATGACTATTTTTTCGTCAGTGTACATAAGCAAACTCAACAAATGGCACCATCACTCAAAGATAAGTATAGATGCAAAATGAATCTTCCTCCCAGTTTCACTCATTTCTCTCAAATGTTTGATGATTAGTGTTTCGCTCAAACTTCCTATAGGGAACTACACCACCATAAGCTTACTAATACACCAATTCTCCTCTACAATGATTGCATGCATAAATAGATCAAAAGAACTTGTTTAAGGTTGTAATGTGGTAAGGGTTAAGGTGGGTAACGAGGGTAAAAGGTTTAACACAAGCATTCGTAAAGTAAAAGGCAGGCGAAAACGGATAACAAAACAAAATTTCGAGATACAAAAGTATAACTATGCTAATACTCTGCACTTATTTATGCTACTTAAGTGTTCTTCCCTTGTTCGTATCTTTTTCTTTTCATTATTGTTTTCTTGTTTTTCATTTTCTCAATACATGGAAGACGCTATTAATATAATAGCAACTATATACAATGTAATTCATAGGCAAAAGTATCCTCAACTCATCTCGGTCAAAATATTCACAACGATCTCAACTAATGCATTACATAATACTCAACTAACTTGTGAATGGTTAGGTTAATGGGGTTTTGGGTTTTAAAATTTTTGGGTATTTCCAAGAAAAAAAAGGTTAAGGCTCAACGGGGTAGCAAGGGATAATCAAAGACTAGGTCATTTAAGCCAAGGGTTAATGCAAAAAGGGCTTTAATCATCTTTATTATGCATGCATCCAATAGACTCAAATTGATTCAAAGCAAGTTCTGAAGGTAATAACCTAAGGAAGCATCACACAAAAAAGAAATAGAATGACTATAGATGGAGTCATATAAGCTCAATCCTTACATTGGCTCAAATGAAAATTCATTATGCCTCTCTACACTACCGCATTGCTCAAATGTCAAATTGTGAGTAAGCTTATGTAACCAACTACTTTTCATCACTCAATATGGTTCACTTTTTAGTAAAGTAGGCTAATCCGAGTTCAAGCATGCATTCAATCTAATTCCAACTAACATGAAAGAATCTCATGGCAATACCTATCAAAATGATTCAAGTGTGGTTCCATGGCTTACATAAAACAACATGATATGCCTAAACGTGCATCCTATTTAACAAAATGTGAACAATGCAATTGAGAAAGTCAATGTCACCTCCCCACACTTAAAAATCACATTGTCCTCAATGTGACAACTCAACCACCAAATAAGGAAAAATGACATCAAACCAAAAAAACAAAATTGAAACAAATAAATGACATCAATCCAAACAAAAATAACAGCAAACCAAACAAAAGACATAAAACCAAATAAAAGAAATAACAAAATTTAAAAGTGTAAGGTAAGAAAAGGTTATGGGGATTGCGGTGACGATGGTATTGGCAAAGGAGCATCAAAATTATTCCTCTAAAAGAACTTAAGGAATTTCTTCTTCAAGCAGCACTACTCTTTGTGGACTTGCCGCATTTGGGTGTTGAGCTCATTCAGTTGCAATGTCATTTGCTACTGATTGGCCGCCATTTGGTCGAGGATTTGTTGAAATTGGTCGACCTCCACTGGTGCACTTGATTCCTCCTCCATTGCATCTTCATTTGACTCCGAGACTACTCGGGATGTGGAAGGTCGGGAAGCGGTTATATCTGTGCCCCTCCTATTCTTCGCTGCAGTACACATCTAAGGATTTTGGAGTTCTATAGAATGGAATTCTGAAACTCCAAAATCTCGGAGCGCCTCAAATAAGATTTGTCAAACATATCGTATTGAGTTGCACACACATCTTTCACATTAAGGTTATAACACAAAGCCAAAGCTGTTTCAGTATGAGACATGCCAAAATAAGAGCTCTTTTTATTCACAACACTCACTATTGATAAAAAAATCCTAAAAGGTGTATTGATTTTTATTTTCCAATCCATGCACCACAGGAAGAAAAGTTCTTTGGTAGAGCATTTATTACTTTCAGTTTTGTTAAGCACCGTTAAGCCAATAAATTTATATAAAAGTAAATGCTCGGTATTATGGATTAAAGTGTTCGATGCATTCCTAGAGTCAAAATTTTCTTCACCCGTTAGAGTTTTCCAGTAATCATCTAGATATAAGTTGATCATCTAAAACTTTAGTGTTTGACAAATCAAAAAGTGCACAAATGATATTATAATCCAATTTATAAACGTTGCCAAATAACCTAAACCAGAAAATATCCATTTTAGGGTTATAACGGACTGTAGTGAAAATCTCTATAATCATCATAAATGAACCTATTCCAACCTATGTTTGCAACTAGTCGCTTAATTTTTTACCTTACTCCTATGGTTTCTAACAATTCAAAACCAAAATATTGAGGAGTGATCAATTCCTTATCGCTAAGGTCTCAGAAACGCGTACCTTCTTCCTATGAATAAATGGGGAATAGAGCACATTAAGCTATCATTAAATTGGGCTTACCTTCACTAGAGACTTGACGGTATAATTCATCGATTTGTTTCTGAGCTTCCATCTTCTTTGGAGCCATTAGACGATTAAAACCTACAAAAATAAGAAAAAGAGGGGTGAATTCATATTTTAGGGAGAAAGAGAAAATTCATACCCAAATCCTTGTATTTTGAATGATTAATGCATGAGAAGAGTAAAGGTTTGTAAGACTAATGAAATGAGATGAAGAAAATACCAAGAATCTAGAGGAAGATGAAGGATTTTAGAGAGTGGGAGGAGAGTTTTCGTAGGTTAGAGAGAGAGTGTGTGAAAATTTTAAGAGTGAATGAAAGAAGAAAAGGGGGAGGGAATTAGAAAAATTCACTCAGATTGTGGGAATACCCTCCATTCCCACGGTTGTGGGAATCACTCCAATTCCCACAATCGTGAGATAGGGTAATTCTTCCACTTCTAAACCTTCTTCAAAGCCTAGCATGCATTCTCAATGATCCCACAACCTACAACACATCAAATTAATATTATCAAAAATAATTTCGAAGAGAAAACAAGTTAAAATTCAAATAAAATCCAAACAAATATCAATCAACCTCAATTCAAACCTAATCATAACTGAATAATTCAAACAAACAAATAGGCAAAAACAATCAAAAGGAAGTAGAATTTTATGGATTGCCTCTCATGCAGAGATTCTTTTAACGTCAGTAGCTTAACTCACCTTTTTGTTTAAGGCATTTTGAATAAACGGTTCAGTGATAATGTAGACACTGATCTCAAACTCTACACATGAGCTACCTTGGTATGAATTCCGCCTTCCTTATGGTTTTCCTTCCTTCACCTTCTCCTACGTGATCATTTCTTTCTTAATGCGTTCCCAGCATCCTCAATATCTTCCTATCCTCCTCGGGGTTCAGGTTCCTCGATATCTATTGGGGGTAAAGGAGAACGATAGTCTTTCTTTGACACCTTGAAGGTTAATTGCTCCTTTCCTACTCTCAGTGTTAGTTCACTCCCATCAATGTCAATGATCAAACGAGACGTAGCCAGGAACAGTCGCCCAAAAACCATAGGGGTTTCCTTATCTTCTCTAATATCCAATATGTAGAAATCTGTGGGTAAGATGAATCTATCAATCTGTGATTACATGTTCTTAATGATCTCCTTTAGCTGGCACAGTGTTCTGTCTGCCATTTTCACCAATATCTTAGTGGGCTCTGTCTCTCTTAACCCCAACTTCTGACTAAAAGTGTAGGGCATCATGTTGATACTAGCTCCTAACTCTACAAATGCCCTAGCCATGTTAACTCCATTTATACTGCATGGAATGAAAAAGTCCCCTAGGTCTTCTTTCTTTTGTGCTATGTTTAGACTTCCTTTTAATATATGCTCCTTCACCTCTTTCTTGACCATTTCCTTTAACGTGAGCTTTGTTTAGAGTTGATTCATTATATCCTTAATCTGGCTTGACTCACCCTCCTTACAATTCTTCATTGCTCTATTTGAACTTAACTTCCTCTGAGCAAAGATGGGATACGAAATCCCAGGTTGAGGCTCCTTGATCGGCTTACCAGCTAACTCGCTTGGAAGGACTTCTAAAATTATTTGTCTTTCTCTCTTGTCCCCATCTTCCTTCTCATATTCATTTTCCCTTTTTTCAGTCTGCGTGATGGCCATGATCCTTTCCTTCGAGTTGACTTCAGTATTGCTTGATAGACTACTTACACTTCTAGAAGACAAAACGTTAGCGAGTTTACCTACCTAAACCTCCAAATTGTGGATGGATGATGCATGGTTCTTCACTATCTGGTCAAATTTTGCTTTCATCCTCTCCTGACTTTCCTCCTGGATAGCAAACATCCTCTTCTGATTCTCTTCTTGAGCTGCTAGTTTGGAACTTAAAACCTCCACCATCTTGTCCATCTTGCTCTCCATCGATCCGATTCGATCTTGTTAAAATCTAGGAGGTCTTTGCGGTCTCACTTGGCTACCCATATTGTTATTACTCTAAGAAAATTTCAAGTGATTTTTTCACCCCAGATTATAGGTATTTGAGTATGCAGCTGTCCCAGATAATTTACCTGTTTGGTACCACCAGCTCCAAACAGAAAACACTTAGCTAAGCCACGGTCATTCTGCCCGCATAGCTCATATTGCCCTTCCATCACCTTAGCAGTCAAGGAAGATGCTTGATAGTTTGTTTTGAATGATGTTTTAGGGTGTAATCTGGTAAGTATTTAGCTTTAAATTGAGAGTTAAGTGTGTGTTTATGTGTTAATTATGTTAGTTTGTATGTTTATGTGTTTTTTATGGGTTAGTATGAATCCTTGAGCTTAATTATTATATTTTTGAGGTACCTTGATATGTGGGTTAGTATTGCAGGGTAAAAGGGGAAGAACGGTGACGAAGTGAATAGTTTCGGGCTAAAAGACATAGGCCACGATCGTGATAGAGAAGGAAGAGCCAAAAGCAGCCAACCCACGATCGTGCATCAAGGGCCACAATCATGACAGAGAGCATCAAGTCAAGCCATGATCGTGCACTTCAGGCCACAATTGTGACAGAAAAGATAAATCACCAGCAAAGATCGTGGTAGGCAGGGTCACGATCGTGCCCTACGTCAAGTTGACATGAAAACTCAAATTTTGAGTGATTTTTGGACCATTTTGACCCTAAGTTTGACCTAGGGCTGCTACAGAATAAATAGCACACTACAAGACAGCTGCCATAGGTGATTAGGGAGTGAAGAGAGTCAAGCAAAACAGCAAGTTTCTACAAAAATCTGAGAGAAACCTAGAAAGAAATCAAGTGATTAAGGAAGGAGACGAAGGAAGAGAGGCACGGAGATACATTTGTCGCGAAGGATTTCCTAGAACAGGCGGTTTCTCACAGTCGCAACCTCCGAGATCCATTTTGATCGTATTTTCTAATTTTATTTCGATTTCATTGATGTATAAGTTTGAATATTGATTGGAATTGCTATTGTTGAGTATTGATCTTTTGTCTAAACTCACCTTTGGGTTTTTTATTCTTGATATTAATAAAATTTATTGGATCGTCTTTTATTTCGATTTAATTGTGATTCAATTTCAATTCTTCATAACTTGACAATAAACTCAGACGGTGAGCTGGTAAAAATCATCGATTTAGACTAACGATAGTTAGGTAAATCGATAAGTAGAGAGGTGAATCATAGAATCGTGTGACGAGAGATCGAGCATAGATTCCTTGTAGGTTAATAGACAAATTCAGAACTAATTTAGGTTTTGGACCTATTGCAAATTGAGAGATCGCAATTCCCATAATTTGAATTAGGGTTTATCAATTGGGGTTAAGAATTATAACTCTAGAGAGAGTAATTCACCCTAGGACCATCTAGGCCAGTTAAATCAAAAATTACATAATTGGTCAATTTTCTTTAGTTTCAAATTGAATCTCCCTTTCTCTCACTTGGTTATTTCTAGGTTAGGTTTTGGATTATTTGTGTGGTTTGCTATTTTGTGCATTCTTGTGGAACTTTAATTTCTTAAATTTGATTATTAATTGATTTAGATTCTACATTAGTTGTTTAATTAGGTTAATTACGAACTTAGCTGCCTTTATATTTTAGAACTAGTTCCCTTCCTCGTGGGATCGATACTTTAGGTACTATGCGAACGACCCATGCGCTTGCGGCAATTACCAAGGTTATAATTAGTAAAACTTAGCACGTGTAACCTTGGGCGTACAATGCTCCTTGCATATTGTTCAACTGCTTCGTAAAGGTTGTGATATGAGCCGGCAAAGCATTAATAGAGTCAAATGTATCATATCTTTTTATTCTTTATGCCCCTGTCTGCTCCTCTTGCTAGACCACATGCAACTGTTGCTCACCAACTCTTCCAAAAGATCATGAGTTGCTTCTATAGTCTTCCTCATCAATGAACCTTCAGCGGCTGCGTCGATGGTTCCTCTCGTGCTCAAATTCACACCATTGTAAAACATCTACAACAGGAACTCCCTCATAAGGTTGTGGTGGGGACAGCTTCTCTGCAGTTCTTTAAATCTCTCCCAAGCTTCATAGAGAGATTTCCCATCATTCTGCTAGAAATTCATAATCTCCTTGATAATCCTCTTCATCTTGGTCAACGAAAAGTACTTCGTGAGGAATGCTTGGGCTAGCTGCTCACAAGTAGTAATCTGCCCCAAATTCAGCAAGTTGTACCATGCCTTTTCCCGATCTTTCAACGTGAAGGAAAACAATCTCAGCTTAACTGCATCGTCGGACATTCCATTGAATCTGAAAGTGTCACAAATCTCTAAAACATTGGCGGTGTGGGCATTCAGATCCTCGTTGGATAGCCTAAAGAATTGCACACTGTTCTGTAATATGTTGAGGAGTGCCAGCTTTATCTCGAAATTGTTGGCTTGAACCACCAGTCTCGCAACTCCTTGAGGACTAAATCCCAGCCTCATGAAGTCTATCATTGTTCATTCAACTCCTCCTTGCTCTCCTTCTTTAGCCATATCTCTCTATGTAAAATTTAGATGCTTCACTTTTCTTAACTCTCTTTCATGTCTCCTAATATCAGGAACTTGTCTTCACTAACTTCTGTCGCTCTTCGCGTACTCCTTGTGTTCATGCACTTGCAAATATACAAAGAAAAGTATCAAAAACTCTTAAATCAAAGTAATCTAAACTAAATAAGATGCTAAACAATCAATCCCCGGTAACGGTTCCAAAAACTTGTTGAGTTAATTTTGCAAAACAATCTACTCATTTTACGCTAAAAAACTGCAAGTATATGGGTCATGACTTGTAGTTAGAAAGCAGATATCGATCCTACAAGGATTGACGCCCAGACACCAGTTAATTCATATCAAACTTTGTTTAAGAAACGAAATTGTTTAATAAAAATAATCTGTAAAATTAAATTAAAATTGAAAGACTAACAATGAAGAAAAGATATTACCAAAATGCAGGAAATTGAAATTTAAGGTTTTAATGACTAGAGATCATTTTCTCCCTATTTTGTCTTCCTCCTATTTGATTAATCGAACTATGTCTCACCTAAGATGTTTAATTGTATTAACTACCCTCTCTCAAGGTGCAATTAATTATCCCTAATCAAATTAAATGAAGTCAATTGAACGATCTCTCAACCTACCCAATCACTCCACTAATTTAACTAGTTATTCAGTTATCCTATGGGTGATCAATTGAATTAGCCAAGATCTCTCTTCTAACTAATCAATTAATGTGACGATTGTAAGTCTATAGGTTGCCAACTCTCGTTGTGCAATCTGACACAAATAATCTTACTCACTCTCTCGATTTATTGCAAGATATAAATATAATCAATAGTTATCAAAGGCAACTTTCATTCAATTCAATAAAATAGGAGCTTAGCAAAATAGTTTAAAAGTAATCCCTAAAACTAAATCAGCCACTCATGGTCTCCATAAAATCATCAACACTCAAATATACCATCCTACAAAGATTAGAAGAGATAAAAACACAAAAAATTGAATAAAGAAAACTCCTTCTCCCCTTTACCAAAATCTAGAATTTTTATGTTGATGTACTATTTTCCCAATTGTCATTGATAATCTTTGAATCTTCACCTTTTCCAAGACTCAAAACTTGTATTCTTCACTCAAGGAGGCTCTTTTCTATAGAGGATTTTCATCCTTTTTCTTCATCTATAGAGGTTTAATATATTTTATAGTCCAGAAACCCTAAAGTGTAATTAACCCCGCATAATCTCTCGAATTAAACTTCCCACAATCGTGGGAATTGGCCTGATTCCCACGATTATTGGATTTTGCAACAAAAAGTTCCCTCTTCTCTTCTCCTATTTAATCTCTAACTGAATCTCCAAGTTGCTCAATCTTCATTCTTACAAAAAAAAATCAATTCTTACCCTAAATTAACACCAAACATGAAATAACAACAATGAAGATCAAACTAAACAAAAATATACAAAATGAATCATAAGTTACAACAACAATAAACTATTATGCAAGAAACACATGCCAAATACTTAGAAAAATATAGAGTAATGCACAACTATCAAAAACCTAATCTCTCTTTCATAAATGATGATGATCGTGTGATGTTTAGGAGTTAGGGTTATGTGATCTTCAACTTTGGAGCCAAAACAAGTAAGTAATATGTTATTGTTCTTCTTGGTTTGATAAATGAAACATATTAATGATGGGTTAGATCTAGCATGATCATAAAATGGTGATGAGGATATGTTATAACGTGGATGAGAAAATAAGTAGATTTAAGTCATATTTTAGTATAATGAAAGTGAAAGTTTTACTTGAGAAGGATGTTTATGTGATGTTCTTGAAAAGGGATGAACTAGAATGAAAATGATGATAACGTGTGCTGGAATATGTTAGATGAAGTGTTTACACTGACCAGGCATCCATATTTTGTCCATATCTTGATCTGTAGATATCCAAATGGGATGGTTTTTGATTTAGATTAAACTAGAGACATATGGATACAAGTGTTATGAAGGAATTGAATTTGAATTCTATCCCTGAAGGTTTTGAAATTTAGCTTGAAGTTAAGTACTGGGTGTTGTCACTGTTTGAGAACAGTCTTTAGTATTTTGGGTATAACTTGTAGAATATTGAACCAAACTATATTAACTTTATGTCGGTAGAAACTTAAGACATATAGGAAATTTTGTTTAGAAGAATATGTTGCCTAAATACCTCATTTTCTATGTCATAATGGTCATACAAAACTGACCCGAAACTTGTCCTAAAAACAAAGTTAAAAAGCTGAAAACTTTTAGATATGACAACCCACGATTGTGGGAATACATCCACGATCGTGGGAATGCATAAAGGGGCGGAAATGTTTTGTTAACATAACCCATGATCATGGGAATGGCTGTTAAGTGAATTATGCTTCTTTGAAGTGATGATTGAAATAATAAATAGTTAAGTACTTTCCTATGGTGCTTTTAGGCTTGAATGAAACTTGAAATGAATCTAATTGATGAGGGATTAAGTGATTAAATATGTGAAATGTTTAGAGTGATCAATGAGGATATAACATAGTGAATGAATTATTGATATCAAAGTACCAAAATTTGGGAAATGTATGAGTATAATAGGAATGACGATGTTTATATGATTGCAGTTGTGATTCAAAGGAGATGAGTAATATGTATTAAGTAAAGGTGAATGAGAAATGAATATTATGTGATCATATAATGCTAGAAAAAGATGATGACTTATTGATTTATGATATTAGAATAACTAAGTGTTCTTGAGGTGTAAACCTAAGAATGAGCTAGACATATACAAATGATGATGTTTGAATGATTAAAAGATGTGACTAAGGAAACATACCTGAAATAGTCAAATTAAGCATGCATTATACATTCCACACATGCACATGTGTATAATTGAATGTCTATGTGATTGTGTAAATTATTAATATGTGTACAATTTGTATTGCATGAAATTGAGACACAGGATCGAAAGTCAGCATCCAGACATTTCCAGATCATGAAAGCTAATGCTAATCTGGAGTGTACTATGAGTCGACCTAGATGGTCTCATGTTAATTAATTGTTTGTTTTAATTTCTATATTGAATTATTATACGATGTGAATGTGTTGATTCCGGACATTGAATGTTCGATTGTTTGATGCATGAAAATTATATTGGAAGTGCTCATTGACTGTGAATTTGACAGAAATAAGTGTACTCAACATTATTATTAAATGCCAGACTTAGGTCTGAGGAAAGTGAATATGAAAAATTGAGCACAAGTGATTGATTGAATACATGTGATGCATTTGATTACATGAATGCAAGATAAGATAAAGGTCGTTGTGACTGGAGTAGCCATAGAAAAAAAGCTTAAAGCTTATAATGTGATTAAGAGCCAAAGGCTCACTATGTATAATGAGCTCGATATTTCCAACAGATACGGGACAGTTACTAATGAGCCCAGTATCCACAATGGATATAGGACAATTACAGGCACTTGATCACAACAACATAATAAATGAAAGTGAGTCTCATGTTTAAATGATCGAAATGAACTGTTTGACTGTTCTAAATGTCAAATGTAAAATAAGTGAACAAAGTGTTCTTTGATGCTACATGATGAATTAATCAAGTAATGTGCTATATGTGTTAATACTTATCTGCAAATTGAATGTGATCTGTGAAATATTCTGTGTTTGACATGAGTGAGCCATCAAGGATGGTCCGCTCACTGAGTTCGCAAAACTTATCAAAATTGCAATGTTATTTTTCAGGCTCAGAGGAGATACCCAGCTAGACAAACTGGAATATAGCCACTGAAATCGAATAAGAGATAGAGGTCAGGATCAGTTCACATCTACATTTGTCTTCCGTCCTTTATGCTTCAAGATTTGTTTTCTGAAACTGTTGAATTTATATATATATGAATTCTATACAATGTATAATAGAATTCAGTTTGTAATAACAGTTGTGACTAAAAACATTTTGTAACTGTAATGGGCCCAAATGATTACTGGAATTCTAATAATATGTTTATTATTTGTAATACTTGGGACGAAGAATGTTTATGAATAAAATGGGCCATATATGATTATTGGTTTTTCTGAAATGCGTGTGATGCATGAAAAATTTATAATGAGTATGATTGTTTGACTGTTCCAGCATGCCACCCTCGTAGGGTACGTTCTCGAATATCGTCGGTATGTTCGGGAATATGCCCTATGAGAGTGGGGTGCTACAGTATGCATCCTTTAGATAATTGATTAGGATAACCAGTAAGAAATAGCTCATACACCATCTCCTCTGTTTACAAAGACTCCATTCCTTAAAAGTTCAAATAACCTATTCATAGATGCTAAAGCTTACTCGTATATATTGTATAATCTTTGAAACACTTTACATAATCAACATGTATTCTGAGAGAGAATATTATATTCATAGCTATTATTACCTTGATGATCAACTTGCTTTTTTCATCTATTAATACAAGAGTTTTATTCTTCATCTCTAGCTTATATCCTTTATTTAAAAATTATCCCAAAGTTAAAATATTAGAATTTAATGCTAGAACATAATAAACTTAAAAGATAAATTAATGAGAGTCACTCTTTGTCTGAATAAGAATGTCATATCTCTCTTTAATAACAACTTTTATATTGTCTCCAAAAGAAATATTACCTATAAAAGATTCATCAAGTGGTGTAAATAAATATTTTTTTAATCATATAATTTCTTAAACTTATATCCAAGAACCATGTTTCTTGATCATTTTCACCATCACCATCTCCATTACATGTCAATAGCCAAGTTAACCCTTCACCTTCCTTTCCTTTTGTATAATAAGCCTTCTCTTCCTTGCCATATATGTTTAAATAGTCTGCTATATAATGGCCAAATTTATTACAATTATAACATTGTACATTAGCTCGTGCATCTTTTCTATACTGATTGATTCAGCCACATCCTCTCATAGGTTAATTATAGCTTGTAACTTCAGATTTATTTGAGGTTTTCTCAAAGATTTCTTTTCTATGTTCTTGATAATGTCACATCTTCTACTATTGTCTTGTCTCTTCCACTTTGTTTATGAAATTCCTCATTCCTATCATCATTTTCATCTTTTTTATCTTTCGAGTTCAACTTTGAAATACTTATTCTTGTGGCTCCTTCTCATTCATCCTCTTTTCAAATCCTTGTAAAGAACCTATGAGTTGGTCAATTGTCATAGAGTATAAATCTTTTGATTCCTCAATAACCATAACAACGTAATTGAATTTTGGATTAAGTGGTCGAAAAAAATTTAATCACTTTGACATCCTCTGATATCTCTCCATAATTCCATAATTGATTGGCAACACTATAATGAAATAATTGGAAATTGATTCACAAACTTTCATCTTAAATGCTTTAAATTATGCCCTTAAGGTTTAAAAACGAACCTTTATCACTTTATCAATTCCTTAAGAAAATTTTGTAGATCTCCCAAGCTTGCTTTGCAGTTAATACTCTTGAACCTTCTCAAATATAGTTTTGTTTGACTAAAAGCTCAAATTGGAGCCTAATGTTTTTGAGTTTGATCAGTTTAGGACTTAAAGTTCTAACTTGCTTATCAAAAGTCTATACTTTCATGAGTCTGCTCAATTTAAGGCTTTTTTGGACGGAAATTAAGAAGTGTCATAAATATGATGTTATAGACAAGTCAGTTAGTCTTTCAATGCCACGTTAAAAACACAAGTGGATTTTCAGAAAATAAAAAATACATAAACCCTATTTTGTAATACACGAGTCTGCTCAATTTTATAATACAGATGAAACCCTTCTCTATGAGCTTCTAGAACTAAAAGTCAATTGAGAACTTCAACCATCAGGGGAGGGGTGCTACAGCTGGAATAGAATCATAACCAATCTCTGGCAATTAGTTTGAGAATTGATACGAGGCAAATCACTGAGTTCTATGTGTGGCTTATGTAAGATTATGGGGTAAAGGAGTCTTGGACAAAACTAGGAGTAGCTGTACAAATTTTATAGGTTTTTGAATAATGGTGTGGTGCTCATGCTCTGCAACTTCAGTGACAAGCAATTGATGTGGCATCACCTTCATTCTACAGAACTCAAGGTAGTTCGAATTCATTCAGGAATATCTGATATCATCATACTATCCGAGACCTGATTTCAGTTGGTGGAAGATAAGAACATGAAGAACAGATTACTGAGTGTTCCAGTAAAGTTGTCATAGTTTTTCCTGGGATTATTTCAGTTGGTATTTTTTCAAAGCCTTACTTGATTTTATATGAATGCAAATAACAAGATAGGAACTTCACGAGCAACAAACGATAGTGTCTTTTTATTCAATTACAACATAACAATGCAATTTTTATATCTACAGATTGAATTATATTCACACTATTATAAGAATTAATCATATCATATGCGTTCCTGAATATATGGAGTAGCAGTTGTTATTTAATGAAATCTAAGTGGAGCAAGTGAATCCTTCAACTTTAATCCTTGACATTGAATGTCCTGTAGGTCAATAAAATAAAAGGAAATGTTAAAAACATATCATCCGATGAACTTATATAATTTGTATGCAATTTGATTGAATAATATTCTTACCAATGCGTAATGATTAAGGTGTTGATGATATGCCTCATCAGCTCTAGTCACCATCACAACATCACAAAGTGTGGAGTCAGAAGGCATACACTAATAATCAATGGCAATAGTAGGAGCTGGGACGTTCTCGAAGCTTCCATTGTCCAAGTCTTTGAGGAACTCAGCATAGGAGTTGACGGCTTCTTCTTCAAGGTAACCAACAATGCGGTGGGTGAGCTTTAGAGAGAATATGCCAGAAAATAAGCATTGAAGAACACACCTTAGACAACGAATACAAGAGCTCGCTCATACCAGTTGGATTTAGCCAATTCAATGAAGGTCAACAGATGCATCCTCTCATTCTCAGCTTCCTCTAACAATGCCTTTATCCACCAACAGCTTTGCTCGAATCTCCTCAATGATTTGCAGTGCAATAAAATCCCTCCCACAATGCCTGGAACCGTCGCTACTGTCTCTAGTAACATGGCGTGGCACATATGACTTCTCTACAATTCAATTAAACATTTTTTATGAGATGAGAGGTTCCTATTCCTGTTACTGTTACTTTTACTCAGATTGGATAAAAAAATAGATACCTGAAAAAATAAATAAGTGGGGTACTTATGAGTCTGAACTGTCCAATAAGTGTATTTGTCCATTAAGGTGTCAGCTTTATGATGCTTCTTCATATCAATTGAAAGGTTAGGCTTGTAGCTCTCCCATGGCTGCAAAGTTTTGATTTTGATTTTCTATTACTAAATTGATATAATCAGAGAATGGAAGGCAATAAATCCAAAGTGAAAATGAAAATACAGTACATACCCTGAAGTAGTTCCACTTCCAAGCAGAACCATCTTCCTTAGTAAGCTTAGTGGGAGTAACACCCCAATAACTCACCACCGGCTTATTACTTGGGTCCTCCTCTTTAGCAAGAGGAGTTGCAGAGGCACTCCAATTCTTGACTCCTGCAAAGGAAGTGGGTGAAGATGGGAGGACGCAGTGGTTATGTTTGGATTGAATAAGAACTCTTGAGAATAGTTTTGTTGTTGAGCTGGTAAGACTTATTTTCAGGGTTGTTTCTGTTTGTTAAGGAATAAGGCACCGCCCTCCTCTCCTTTGCTTTATATATATTAGGAGGCTTTGATTTGTCAATGCGCGTATTTTAATTGGAATTGAAAAGCTAAGTCTGTCTCTGTCCATAAATAAAGGAGCCTCATACGCCTTATTTGACACACTCCAAAGTCCAAACCAAGCATTTATCCATTTCCTAAGTTTTCCTATTAAAGTTGCTCCAGAAATAATTTCTCTGCTAATTAGAAATAAGTCTACGTATGGTTAAACCTTTATGAATCAGCAACGAAAGTGAAATTTTTATTGAGTTGTTTGAAGTTGCATCTATTTATTTCCTCATCATTGATGTGCTCAATTAGCTTTCTCATCTTGAAAACAATAGATTGGCTATGATTTTAGTTAATGATCATTGACATTTTCATACTAGCGAGACTCAACTGAGATCACCTATGTCCAAACCATACATTTGGATGGATGATCAAATTTGAACACAAGATATGCTAATCAAGAAACCATATATATAGGTTTAAAGTAAAAATAGAAATAAATGGGAAAAGTAAAAAGTTTGTCCAATAGTATTCTACGTAAAATACTGCCTTCTTGATTAGTGTGTATAGTAAATTAATAGGTCTAGAGTTCAATCGAAGAGGAGTTATCTGGAGTTCCTTGTTATTTTGTACAATGTTGTTCGTATCAGTATTGGATGTGGTTAAGGCTCCACTGGGATCTAAATTAATAAACCAAATTTATTTGGAGATATCGAGCAAGAAGATTCATTACTAGAGGTGCACTTCGAAAAGCAACTAAGATTGTGATATTGGTCAATGTATTCTGATACCATCATGAATAGTGTAGGAATGTTATCAATATACAGAATATATGATTTTACACATTTCCCGCAGTATAGTATCTATAACCTTTTTTTTAAGTACCTGCAGCGTATTCATTTAAAACATTACTTGCAGTAATTCGTGTTTCCATCGCCATCTCTAGGAGATCTCAGCTTGCTTGAAATTGTTGGTTCTAGGCAAAGCAATAAACCAAAACATTGCTGGTTGCATCTGACGAAATTACCATCTTACTGATTAGGGAGGAGCATGACAAACATCCAAGAGTCTCACTTACTGCCAAATATGTGAAAGTCTTTTTTAGGTAGCTCTGCCACAGAATATGCTTACGTTAAATGTCTAAAAAGCTGTAAGCCTTTAGCCTTGTCACAATCTGCAGCATCTTTCTTCAAGTGCAGATTACACGCCATCCGTTCTTTCACAGCTTCCTTCTCCAATTTCTTCTTTTCAGTGCCGGCCTCTCTCGTATTCTCTTCTCATGACTTATTGAACATCTTAATAAAGACAACCAATATTTGTGTGACTGCAAGGTAGAAACACAGCAGAAATATCAGTAATTGGAATAAAAGTGCATCAATTATTTTGTAATATAGATGAAACCTTCTCTTTGAGCTTCCAGAACTAAAATTCAATTCAAGTTTATATTAACAGACAAGTAACTCATGACCAGGCATCTAACTTTTTTCTAACACAACAAAAGAATCAGTAAGAAACTAATAAATCAAAACCCATTTACCAAAAGAAGAAACCCAATTCCATGGAGCAGTAAAAACAATCAGAGTAAACAATATCTAGAACAATTGAATCGATGTAGTTACAAGAAAGGATGATAAGTTTGCAACTAAACCTTGTTCAAAAGGACACCGATCTGGATCTTCTCTAAAGTACTGGGATAATGAATTTGCATTTCTTCCCTAAAAAATAGTATCACGTGAGTTAAGCACCAAAACCAGTGATGAACTGTGCAAAGCAGTCATAAACAATTTTAAACACAGAAAACCCACCACTTTAGAGTACAAGGAAATAAGTGACCTTACTTTGGCTTCAGCTGTATCAAGGAAATTCTTTAATACTTGGAGGTGTTCATGTTTCAGATGACCAATTTGTTGGAGGACTCAACTACACAAGTTTTTTTATACATAGCTAAATAATAGGAGAGGAAAAATGACCAAGTAGTTCACTCCATACAAACTCGATTAGAAGTGAAGAAACAAGTAATCTCAAAACTCAAGGCACAATCATATTATCTGCCAATACTAATCCATAAGAAATATTGGGCCATAGGTTATAGAATAGGAGAGGCAACCCTCTCCCACCACCTTTCCCTACCAATCTCAAATTTGGCAAGATTCCAGAACATGATTCTTGGGTTCTGTCCAAACAAGTTCCATAAATTTTGAAATTGTTTACGGCCATCTCAAGACTCATTATACTAAACCATTTGATGACCTCCATACTGTCCATATCCTCCATTGTTGCGAGTAAAACCCGAACGTGTGATGGAGTTGTTTACTATGGAGCCGCTAGAATTGGGAAGCAACAAACTTTAGGTCATTAGCCATTAAAGCAAAAGCATCAACTTCCAAAAGGGTCTGCACAGCTCTGGTTAAGAAGGGAAGGTTTGATGAAGAATGGGAGTCTAGCAAGTTTAGTATGAAAATTAAATTATTTGCTTTTTTCTAAAATCTACGTGGCTTTTAAAATCTACCTGACCTCTCTAAATAGACTTTTTATATATAGAAATAGCGGGTTGTCTAGAAAAGCCTTAAATTGAGCAAATTTGTGAAAATTTAGACCTTCGTTGAGCAAGTTACAAGTTTAAGTTCTAAACTGATCAAACTCAAAAACATTAGACTCCAATTTAAACTTTTAGCCATTTTGTACAGTCATATATGAGTCATCATTAATGCTTAGTAATTCATTTTTTAGCCTTTTCAAGTGTCTCATCCTCTTCTTGAGTCGAGACTCCTTCATCTTCATATTGCTTTACATGTTGGAGTTATGTAAATATAGTGCCCTGGAAAGCAAGTGTATTTACATGTAACTTTATCTTCTTCAGTTACAGTTTTGTAATGAAAATATTTATTATTAA
>JAOTAY010000003.1:22501677-22538202 GCA_025629805.1 Erythroxylum baracoense | reverse complement strand
AACAGCTAATACTAAATAGCTAATTTTACCAAACATCTCTAACAAACAGCTAATGCAATCCGCTGGTCAAATCAGCTATTAGCTAACAGCTGATAGAATCAGTTATCAGCTAATACAATCAGCTGATTGCCAAACAGAGCCACCATATAATTGAATACTGTAAACGTCTTCAAAGTCCTATGGTGTTGTATCTATCTATGCTATTTTTGTTCTACGGTATCTACCTTGTTAATATGCCGTCATCATGTATCCGTAAAGTTATTTAAGATAGAGATTATCATATCAAATGACAAACCAGAAACGACGCAGGGCTTCTAGAAAAGCAATTAATCAGCTAGTTGATTTCCGCCTCACCTTCTTTGCATGGTAACCTACACTTACAATACAGTATTTATCATTCTTGCTCTTTAAAGAGAAAATCTCTTGTATAAGGAAATCTGACAGCTTGTTGAAATCTATGTTTGAATTTACAAAGCTTCGTAGTTCTTTTCATTTCCTATTGTTACAAGGAAGTTATTGTTCCAACCCCAATGAATCGCAGGAAATTTGGAAACAAAAATATCATTGATAAATCCATTGATCAACAAAGTGCAAGAAGTAATCATAGAGTTTGAAATTGTTATTTCTTCTCAACCATCGCATTGGAGGATGCTTGATTCAAGTAAATTGATACAGACGAAAGATTCATCTTATAAAGCTTCCAATACTATTTCAATAAACAACACACGGAAACTTGGATGCTTTGAAGGTGGCAGCTTCGTTTCACCAATTTATTCATTATGATGACCGAAATCACCTTATAATTAAGAGATGTATTTGAGCTGTCATACATATAAATATATACTCGGTGATATTCGTTATTGCAAAGAAAAGCTTAAAATATCGAAGTTTTTTTTTAATGTAAAAGGGAATAGATTGAAAAAAAATCAAGAGAAAGCAGTAGTTCTACAAGCCAACAGGTTACACCATCCAAGCTAAGAAACCAACACTTATATATTCAAATAAATTCAAGACTAAACAATGAACAAAAAAATTGAAAGGAGAAACTTCCACACTCCATTCTTTTACATTATGTCGGATCTCTAAGCTGCAATTTGTAATTGCTTTAGATAATTGAAGTTATTCTCTTGTCCATTGCATCTGCTCCACTGTAACTTGCTCTCTATTATTTTCTTTTCCTAGAAAGATCTGTTGTTCCTCTCCTTCTATATTTTATACGTGCACGGGGCAAAATTTGATGAGAATATATTTCTTTATCCTATCAACAACAATATATTCCAAAATATCGATATGATTGTAATTATGAAGGTTAACCTCTCATAATGACATAATGTTGCTCCATATGGAGCTGGAAAAGCTACATTTCAAGAATAGGTACACCGTTAGTTTTGGGTTGGCCCTTCAATCTATTTAGCATAAAGATCTTGCTTTTCATAACTAGCTACATGAAGAATGACAGATTTAGTAGAAGATTTTTGCTCCTAATTGTGCTACTCCTCTACCTTTTCCCTATCATCCTCAGGAGTTTTCTACATGATTTGTTTGCAAAGCTACTTGACTTGTGTCCAAGACAGTGATAGCAATCAGAATTCCCCGCATCCAAGTTATCTTAGGCATGATATGAGCAACTTCATTTAGGACCGTTGGTTGTTAATCATCTAAAAGTTCACTTTGGAAGATCTTCGAATTGTGTTTAGTACTTCTAAAATTTCCTAATAATCAAAACTAGGTCTAATACTTCCCTTCAAGTGCAATTAGAACTGAACATCTAGTTGTCACTTGAAATAAACGAAATGATAATCGGACCAAATTATTGACTCTGATACTATATTAGAATTAGACTTGCGTTAATTATTGCCAAATTGACTACAATGGAGAATTAAGAAAGGGACAAGAAATACAAGCACCAGCCAGAATTAATCTGGTTTTGTTGATCTTTTGTTCCACATGCCATCTATATTTACTTTAAACCAGATCATTAAAAATGGTGAGGCTGGGAATTAATCTGGTTTAAAACCAATAAAATTCTATAATGCCACATGTACCAGTTTGATACATTTTGAAAAACCAATCCTCGCATTATGCAAAATAATCAGCTGGAACACAATCAGATCTATTTTTCAATGTAGAATTTAACTAACATCTCTTGGAAACAAAATATGAATAAAAGATTCTTCCTTCTCCTGACATAAAGGGCATAACAAGTTCGGGAGAGCTACAAGTCTTCTAGTTAACTCAAGTACTTTTGCGTCGGAAGATATAGATATTTTCTTAAAATAGTGTAGAGTTGTCTTGAGTTATGGTTATAGAAAATTAAGAGTTGCATGAGAAATTCGAAGTTAAATGTAGAGTTAATAAGGTTAGATATTTAAGAAGATTTATGACAAAACTATCCTTATGAAGCTACCATAAATACCCCCTCCTGTTGCATTTGGAATCATTTTGAGTTTGAGAAACAATAACAATTTCCTATTCGAGAGTCAATCTCTCTTGTTTCTTTTAGTTTTTGAGCTATCGAAGCCTAGTTTCTCAACTTCCTGTGCGAGTGTTTGAGTTCTAGGAAGGTCAGAATGTCACTGAGTCACATATTCCGGCAGTAACAGTGTGTTCATTCTCTGCCAGGTCGAAACTCCCATTTTTATGGGAACAGATCTTCTGTTCGATATCTGTTCCCTTTTATTTTCAACCATTTAATTTATTGCATTAAATGGATTAGAATATCTTGTCTCTTTTGTTTTCAACTATTTAATTTATTGTATTAAATGGTTGAGATTAAAGGAAATCGAAGGAACGGATTTTTAGGAACAAAAGATTTGCTCCCCATTTTTACAACTTTTCTAAATCTAAATTTTCTGTCTAATTAAAATACGACGTCATTTTTGTTTAAAATTTTAAGTCACTCGTTTACTTGTCACTCTTAAGTAGTGTCACGGGCCCGTGCGGCCCGTGACTTTTTTATTTTAATTTTGATTATACTACTATTACTTTAATAAAAAATGAAATGAAATTTTAATTTTAATTATTACTTTATTAATTTTATAAAAAATTAAAAATTAAAAGAAAAAAATTGCGTCAAGACAATTTTTCAAATTTTGTTTTCATTTTTTATTTTTATTTTTAAATTTTAAATAAAATTAAAATTAAAATGATAAAAATACAAAATAAAAATAAATTTTGGGTCCATTTTTTGTTTTTTATGATTATTATTATTTTAATTTTTTAAATAAAAATTTTAAGATAAAAATTTAAAATTAAAAAATTGGTTAATTTATTAAAATTGTTTAATTAATTTATAAATTATAGAAAAATATTAAATTAAATTAAAATTTTGATTAATGTTATTATTATTACCATATTAGCACTCATAATGATAATGCAATATTAAACATCATACATATTTACGGTAAAGTTTTTTTATATAGTGCTTGTGGAATGCAAATATTATATATGTGAAATAATTTGTTTTGATTTCAACAACTTAATTTAATTTATTAATTTATTAAAATTATTTAATTAATTTATAAATTATAAAATTTTATACATAAATAGTAAATATTAAACAATTAATTTTACTAAATATTTTTAATAAGCAGCTCGTCATATTATATACCCACAAAGCGCTACCAAGAAGATAAAATAAAAAATATCTTCGGAAGACCGTGATGGATGAGTTAAGGGAACAAATTTAACTATGATCAAAAGGGTTAAATGAATCATAACATTTATATTGATGTATAAAAAGGACTTTAATATTTTATGATGTTTAAAATGAACCCTAACATTTAAACAATGTTTAAATTAAATCATGATCATTAATAATGTTAAAGTAACGTAAGCTATCTAATTACGTGACCCCAAATCTAACTAACGTGTTTTTTCCTAATTTTTTAGATATGGAACCCACCTTCAATCAAACGCTGCGTTTGGCGTTTTCCATTAACGCTACCTAAGTGGCGCGTACCTCTAACCAACTGCATCCTGCATGAAACGTATTTTCGTTTTTTCTGATTCTCGAATCTATTTTCAGTTTTGGAGGCTGAGTTGGTTTGGTTGCTCGCAGGTTAAGCTGCAGGCTGCAATGGCCGAGAAAATCAAAGTGAAAAGAAGAAGACTAAAGCAGGTGCTACAAAATCATCTCCTATAAAGACTAAACAGAGGGACCGTGTCATAATTTCATATGCCTCTCTTGATCTTCAAGGTTCTCTTCTCTCCTTCTCTGTTCTCAGTTTTTGTTCGAGGAGTTAGTCGGTAATGTGATGAAACCTGTTCAAATCCGCTAATTTTTCTTTTAAACTTTGGAAAAGGAGTTTTGGAGTAGGTGCAGTAGATACATGCAAAGGCAATAATGTTTGGGCCTTTCTTGTTTATGTATAGAATTGCCACTTGTTCTTTATTTGTGGCTTTGTATAGGAGTGTCGAGTGCTGATCATTCGGTGGTTGCTAGTAAGTTTTAATTATTAACTATCGATTATTCATAAATGCATGATTCGTTAGTATAGTATTAAAGGTGTTAATTTTACGAGAAAGGAATTAATTTAATCCTAAAATTTAAGGCCACAAATAAGAAATTCAAGTTGTACAAAACTAATATGAAAATTTAGTTCAATCAATCAAATTAAAAATCAAACACGAAATACTAATTATTAAGCAATTGCAATACACTCAAGAATCAACCGAAAGAAATTACTAATTGAGAGAAAGATAATTTTATCTATCTTTAATGCTAACTTAACTGATTTTGAATTATTGGATTGTTAGTTCTATACTATACTAGGGTTGATTACTTTCTCTCGATTTATAACCATTAATTCTAAATTATAAAACCTAACCAGATTATGGAGGTTGCAATATCTCAATTCACAACCTATCCAAAACTTTAATTAGTTCTGAAGTTCTTTAATAAACTATCATAAAGTTTCGTAAGATCTCTCTTCGCATAATTTCTCAATCTGATTCAATTCTTGTTTTTATTAAATCACCAAACTCTCGTTAATCAAATTTAATTATTTTTCATTTAATTCAACCTCTCAGTTTATTATCGAATTATGAAATCGCATAATCAAACCACAACAAATCTAATAAACACATAAACAATCAGATTTTCATTAATTTAAGAATAAAAATCTTAAGATGAATTTAGAATATCCTCGGCGTTCGAGATTCTATCATCAACTATTCAATATAATTCTATATAATAATAAAACTAAAATCAAACAGGAAATACAATCTAAATGAATTATGAGAGGCAGCGACGTTGAGAAACTTCCTGATCCGGGAAGTACGTCAAGTTATATTCTCCTCCTCTTCTCTCTTCCTTCTTCTCTCTCTATCTCTTGGTGATTTCTCTCTAGGGTTTCTCAAGGTCACTGATGCAAAAACTCCCCTTTTCTGCCTCTTTTTGTTGTTCTTTAAATATTCTCTCATGTTCTTAGCAACCCTAGGATTTTGGGGTCTAAAAGGTTCAAAACATCTCTTGAAACTTGATGTTCTTGAGTATTTGTGCGTTTGTCTAACGTAGGCCACGATTGTGGGCTATTTCTTAGGCTTCTGTCATAATTGTGGCTCGCAGGTCACGATCGTGGGCCAACTCTGGTGCTTCTGTCACGATCGTGAGCTGCTGTTTCAATCCTAATGTCTACAAAACTTCTCCATTCTTTGACGTTGACTCTGAAACACTAGTAAACCTATCAAGATACCTCAAAAATATAATATTTAAACTCAAAGACTTGTGCTAATCCATAAAATACTTAAAATATAAATAATTAATAAACTAACACAATTCTAACCTAAATATACTAAATGATTGAATTAACAGCTAAACATATATCAAACTATGTCATAAAATACGATACAATTTACATCATTTTTTTAGTTTTTACTATTGTTGCTGGAAGATGATCGTGACAAAGATGACATAACGTTGAAGCAATTTGATATGAGCATGGCATTTGGACCTTCCATTGGGTTGACTCGGCTAGTTGCTCAACGACTAGGTCTTAGCCCACCGAGGGAAGTTGAGGGGCTGCTTAAGGATGGGAAGATCCACTCAAGATGCCCTTGGGGTGGCTCTGTTTAGATCATTAAATGTCATATATTATGTTCTTGGCGTAGCGTTAGGATCTGATGTATTGTTGTCTGTTTAGCTTGGCCTGTTCAGCCTCTTGGTGGACAGTTTCTCAATGTTGCAATTCCTATTTATATTTCTTCTTACTTTTTTCCATAACATATGGTCTAAAAATTGGCTAAGCAAATTAAAGAAGGTTGTTTTGCGGTTATATCTGTACATATACGTCATTACATGATGTATATTTTATAAATAAATTGAATGTTTGTGATGCTGAGCGAAAGAAGGATGACAAGAATTCCCAAGAATCTACAAAACGTACCCAATTAACGGAATGTTAAAATAATTATTTCTATTCATTCTTCTTTGTTGCTGCTGGTTCCTTGTCATCAGGAATTCTTGAGGACCAGTATACTGGTATCATTGCACAGATTGCTTGTATTAGAAGGGCCTTGGGAAAACCAAAAAAATCATTTCCACCGACCCCAACCCAAGAAGCAAGGGCAACAACAATGTCGGGTGCCACAAATGCCATCAGGGATCCCTCGCACCCTGGAGGACAAAGCTGCGTCATCAAGATCATGAACGGCAGAATCTTAACCATGAATAGAACTTCTGATAGCCCCGAAAAAACTACTATATATATAAACTGGCTCTGGCACTCCATATTCTGATAGATTCCTTTGACAGACAATGCATCAGAATCGTTACAAGAAATTGGACAGTAAGGATGAGGCCGAAAAATAGAAACATAACTTGGGGTGAATAGCTCGTAACGGCAATACCCCCACGCAAGTTCCCAAGGACACCACCAGCGTAGGCAACAGCCCAGACAAAGAACTGGATGTCACCTGAAGCAGATGATTTAGAACTTTTAGAGGGCTGCTTACCAACCACAGCAACAATTGCATCGTTTGCAACCTCAGATATTGAAGCACCTAGATTACCCGGGAGAAGATATAGAGTTATAATGAAGATTGAGATACTAGATCTCGAGAGAACTGCCATCGCTAAACATGAAAACGTTTGCAAGAAAGCTGCAGCAGAACTTGCGCAAAAATAAGTATGGAATGAAGCAGACGATTTCATTTTACAATAGACAAATAAGCAGATGATATTAAGTAGCAAGAAGTCAGTTCTCTGTGATATTCAAATAGTAACAATATATATAAGCAACTGCAGACACAACGGCATCAATGCCATTGAAACAACAACCAAAGATCTTGAAATAGCATTGATATTCTAGTCTCCTATAACTAAGGAAGTCAGTGAGTCTTCTTAACATCTGAAACAGCAGATAATAAAAACCAATGCAAATCATAGAAGCATGGGTCTTCACTATTGTCAGTTAAAAAACCAATGCTAGTTGAAACAAAGAAATCTCTCACTCAGAGTAGGGATGGCAATTCCAGCCCGCGGCCCTGCCATTTTGTCTAAATCGGGGTCGTTTTGTATTTTTAATTAAAAAAATATAGACAGGTCAGGGAAGACCCAGCCCGCCTGTGGCCCACCGAGCCATGGGTCGACCATATGCCGGACGACCCATCCCGACCAGCGCGGGACACGAGCTGGCCCGCGGCCCGCAGTGACTGAGACCTCAGTCCGGCCCATTGACATCCCTAACTCAGAGAGGTCCCCTTTTTTGAGAATGAATATATATGGTAGTGAGATGGAACTAAACAAAATGACAACTGTTGGCATTTAACTCTATTATCTAAGGTTCTAGTTATGAAAGCACAAAGATAAACACATTGCGGACCAAAGAAACTATGTATCTTATAGACTTTATAACATGCAATGTAGGAACTAGCAAAACCATTGAATGTCAACAATTCCCAACACAATATTCCTTTACAAATTGCTTGCAAAAACCTGAACACACATCTAGTTGCATGCAGGAGTGTTTCAAAAAATTCACTTAATATCAAGTTCCCAATAACAAGCATCTATCCTCGAGGCGTAATTATTTTGGGAAGTGAAACCAATAAGTTTCCTATGGCTGTTACATATGATAAGACTTAAGGGGCCTATAAGTGTAATCTGAAGGTAATATGTTTTTTATTTAGAGCCATAAGTTGTAGCGTGAAACTCTTCCACATTTACAGGAGCCAATACACAAGTTCAATTAAATATCATTCATAAAAGATAATACCAATAACTTGGATTGAAGTATTTAAAGTAATATCACCAACCATAGAAACAATTCCCTGCATGACTTGATAATGCTGGTTAAAAAATGAAAGGAACTACCAGTCAGTAAATAACGTATCTTTATAAGGTGTAATTTAAGTTGTATTAACAGGTTTATTGATTAGAATATCTAACGTGAGAACATAAGAGCGCAGAATAAAGAAACAAACAAAAAGAGGAGACATAAGAAACCAACGGTTCTGGAAGAGTTAGCAAAACCTAGACATTGAATTGAATCTATTCCAAAGAAAAAGCAAGTGCGAGTTGGAATGTGGAATAGCGAAACATTCCATAGAGCATTACAATGATCACATTTCCACCATCAATCGCCTACATTCCATCAGTAGCTAAAGCGTAAACAAAAATAAAGAAGAGGGAGAGGTGATACATGTTTCATTTTAGAATCAGAAGATCATCTCTTGATCTTAAGACGCTTCACTTCGGTTTTCTCCACCATTGCAGTCTTCTGCTTAGCTTGCGAGCAACCAAACAAACTCAACCTCCAAAACTGAAAGCAGATTTGAGAAACAAAAAAACAAAAATACGTTTCATATAGGACGCAGTTGGTTACAATATGCGCTATTTAGGTAGTATTAATGGACAAGGCCAAACGCGACTGAAGGTGGGTCCCACCTCGAGTTTAACACAGATGTTGGACATAATTAAAATTGGAGGTGGGACTCGGACTCAAATCACCTCAACCCAAATATTTTATGCGTTTGTTCCCCTTCAAATCCAACCTTCTATTGCATAGAGTATTTGAGTACAGGTGATTTGATTCCGGTAGAATCCACTTTTATTAAAACTTATCTCAATTTTGGTGGGTCTCAATTTCAAAAATTAATAAAAAATCATGTTAGTTAAATTTTGTGTCTTGTCAGTAGATAATTGATGATACCCTAACACCGTTAGTGATCAGGGTTCAATTTGAACATTTTCTAAATGTTAAGGTTCATTTTAAATATTTTACAAACGTTAGGATTCATTTTGAACACTGTGAAATGTTAAGGTCTATTTTACACATCAAAGTAAACGTTAGGGTTCATTTAGCCCTTTTGGCCATTTAACTATTGTAAGAAGTAGTTAATGCTCTAGAAGCCTTATTAGATCGAATAATGAATTTAAAGTATGATTTTGATAATAGGGACTCCTCAACAAGTAATTGACATTCCCAACAACAACTATTAAGTTTCAATGGCAGTTGACATCAAGGATTTTGAAGGGAAGCTCTAACTTGATTTTGCAAAATTGGCTTCAAACAACTAAAAGGGTGTTCAAGCTAAACGATATTTTGGATAAACAAAAGGTGATAATTGCTACTATCAAGTTAAAGAAACATGCCTGAATTCGGTAGAAGAACTTGAAGAAGAAGTGTGAATATCAAGGGAAAAGTAAAATCAAAACATGGGAGAAGATGTGATGAAAACTTATATTTAAGTCCTTTCCCGATCATTACTATCAAGATAATGTTATTTAATTACAAAATTTTCTCCAAAGGTCACCTATTGTAGAAGAACTAGAGAATTTGACTAGTTGATGATGAAATGTGACACTCAAGAAAAATAAGAGAAAACTATAGCATGATAACTTTGAGGATTAAATTTTGAGATTGCCTAATTAGTCATCTTCAATAATACTAGAAGTTGGATGATGTTATTCGACTCTCCATCTGTATTGAGAAGCAACTTTTGAAGAAATTTGTATTCCAACCTTCTTCATCTAAAAACCTTTCCAATGCTGGTAAGATTCAAATCCTATAATCCATTACCATATACAAAACTCCAATTAAACCCACCAAAGAAGCCAACCCTAAGATACTTAGTCAATTTAAACTACCCAAATGATTTAAATGCTAAGGATTTAGACATATAGCATCTGATTGTCTAAATTGCAAAGTTGTCACCATTATTTATGGAGACTTAGTTTGGATAAAGTTAAGATAGGAAAGGTTCTGGAATTAACCAAATGCCAAGTTGTCTCTAAGAGTTTTTTGAACAGATAAAAATTATATTGATAAATAAAGAATAGGGAAGTTGTAGTTTAATACAAGCTACAAAAAGCAGACAAAAGCCTACGCTAGCAAGGAATGACTCCGTCTGCCATAGTAAAATGACTTCATGGCAGTTGAAGTTTTAAAACATTAGGGACACCTTTTTGAGTAAAACAGACAACGCTCATTCAGATGCTTCTCCAGAAGTTTCCGAATCAGGGTTGCCGCTCTTCATGCCCACTTCATTCTGGAATCATACAAGGTAAGAGGGACAGCTTGCTATCTTCGATTGTGGACTCAATTTCACCTACTTGAACAAGCTCATTTCGACACAACCTTACCTTCTCATCGGCATTGTGGTTCTAGACATTAATCGCTTATGTCGTGACTAAGCCATCCTGACAGTCTACATGTCTCCGATGGTGCTACTGGTTCCTCCATGAGAGAGCGACTCTTCCAGTCTAGTAGACCTCATAATGAAGTCTTGTTCAACTCCTCCAGTCACCAAGCCTGGAAATAGGTACTACCTTCTGATCCTTTATTGGAGTTCTTGCAACTTTTGTTAATTGACTCGCCATGATGAAGCGAGATTTGGGCATATACTTGTATTTCTTGTTGAATAAAGGATTTGCTCTCTAATTTTACTAATCAAAGAGTTTAGTACCTCCTCCTTTGTGCATGCTTTGGTTTGGAATCTTTTGTAGTTCCTTTCTTGCCAGATCTCCTTAATGGAGGAGGCAAGAGAGAGTAGGAGTTCGAGAGTAGGAGTTCGAGACCGCCTCAGTAGCCATTCGATGGCTTCGGGGATGGTTGAGCTTGATGTATAGGTCAGATTTAAAACCTAAATACGCTCCCATAGGAATTTTGAGAATGGGCATTTAAAAAATAGTGATCCCTTGTTTCTAGTGCCCTCTCACATAGTACACATTCTGAATTGATAGACATATAGTGAAGTCTATCAATAGTACTTAATCGATTCTGAATTGTGAGCATTAGGAGAATAAAGGCACTTGGCCTAAGGGACTGGTGCCATACAATAGGAAACCACTCCTTTCTTGGACTATTACGTGTGTGCTACTGCCTGAATTTTGAGATGCTGAATGTGTTAAGAGGAAGGTTGAGGCAATAAAAAAGGTCATCCTGCTGCTGGTCTGGTTGGTAATTAGGTAACAAAAATTGTAGCTCAGTAGGTACATGCCATTGACCTCTTTGTAGAATTGACTTGATCTTGGCCTTGATAGGAATGTTGCTTCATATCTAGAGAGCCTGAATATGTCGGATTAGGGGGCCTAGCCCTTTCCAGTTGTCAAACCATAGATTTTCCTTTTCACCTTTTCCTATCCTACATGAAACCAAAGGTTCAAGCAAAGGCTTAGCTCTCAAAAGTTGACACAATGGACATAAGAATGAGGGTCTAATAGGTATAGACCAAATGCTTGAGCCTTTTAGGATATAGCTGTGCACCAACCTTACGCAAAGGGAATTTTTCTCCAGGAGAATATTCTATAGATACTGTATCAAAGCATCCTTTAAAAGAAGCTAGGGAAATCAGTCTTAATCCCCCTTTCTCCTTTCTTCTGCATACATCCTGCCATTTGACCTTTGCTAGGTGATTATCTAAGTTCAGGTTCCCCTATAAGAATCTTTGGAATAGCTTTTCAATTGATTTGATGACCCCTTTTACTAGAGAAACATTTGAGGACCAGTATACATGTAGGGAATTAAATACTGCTTTGATAAGCTACCTCCCACCAAAGGAGAGCATTCGGTTAGACCATATGCCCAATCGTTTCTGTATTTTTTCAAACACTGATTGACATTCTGAGAATTGGATTCTTTTAGTAGTAATAGGCAGGCCCAAATAGGTTAACGGGGCAAGTTTCCTAGTCATTTTAGTCAGTTGATGGATTCTGTTTTCCATAAAATTTGCTCCTGAGGCTAAAACAAACTGACTTTTAAAGAAATTAATCTCCAGCCTTGAGAGATTCCTAAAATCAGACAGGGAAGACATTAGAAGCTCAATAGACTAAGCATGAGCCTTAGAGAATAGCAATAGGTCATCTGCAAAGCATAAGTTGATTAATCCGACCTTCTTACATTTGGAGTGATATTGAAAGGACCTATTGTTTGCCACCTTTGTTCGGATTATTAGGCTAAGTACTTCCATGTAAATAATAAAGAGATAAGGGAAGATAGGGTCTCCTTGTCTCAGCCCTCTGAAACCCTTAGGAGTCTGTTGGAGGAGAACCATTAACAAGGATGGAGTAAGTAAGTGAGGTGACGCAAGCTAAAATCCAGGTAATGAAAGCCTTAGGGAAACCCATGAGTCTTAATGTCCGTAGGATGAACTCCCACTCCACATGATCAAAAGCTTTTTTTAATTCAACCTTAATAGTACAGTTAAGAGGGATGTTTTTCCTTTGGTATCCCTTCATCAACTCCTGAACTATGGCAAAATTGTCACCAATTCTTCTCCCCTTTAGGAATTCACTCTGGTTTTTTGAGATCAAAAAATCCAATACCACGTTTAGCCTATTTGCCATAATTTTAGAAATAATCTTGTAGAGGACGTTGGTACAAGCAATAGGCCTGTAGTCCTCCAAAGAAGAGGAGCACGATTTTTTAGGGATCAGACAAATGTGGGTTTTGTTTGTTTCCTTCAAGAAGATCCCATTTGAGAAGAATTCCAATATAGCTTCTTTGATCATAGGTCCAGTTTCAGGCCATGTTTTCTGGAAAAAGAAACTATTAAAACCATCAAGACCAAGAGATTTATTCAGGTGCATATGGAAAATCACTTCTTCTATTTCTTTATCATCCACTGGCTTAATGAGAGTGGCAGCTTAGTCCTGGGAGATCCTCCTCTGTATAATAGATTCTAGGTAGTATAAGTTAGAGAGGGGCTGAGAGTGACCAGAGAAACTCCTGAAATATCGTTTGGCTTCCTTAAGGAGGTCCTCTGTTTTAGAAATCTCCTCCCCATTGTGCAACTTTAGAGAACAAATTCTATTAGTATTCCGTCCGGTTAGGACCGAGTTGAAGAAGAATTTTGTACACCGTTCACCATCCTTAAGCCAATTTACTCTGACCCTTTGCTCCAGTAAGTTATCATTTGCTTTAGAGAGATAATTCTTCAGTAGGGTCTTCTCAGTTGTCAGAAGGTTGACATTGGTCGGATCTATTACAAGTTGTTGCCAAATTTTAGCGAGCTCCTCTCTTGCTGAGATAACTACTTGTTGAGTAGAGGAAGATCTCCTATTCATTAAGAGTTTCATCTCTTGTTTAATATCCTTTAGTTTCTGCATACATGTGAACTGTTTTGTACCCTCCACCATAATTCCCAAACCTTTATACAAGGCCTCATTAAAGGCCTCATCATCAAGCAATAGATTATTAAACCTGAAAGGGCCTCTTCTTCCTTGACAGTGAGCTAAGCTTTCAATTTACATAGGAGTGTGGTCTAAAAACACGGGGTCTAGATAATAGGATGCACTGTTCAGGAATTGGGTTATCCACTCCTGGTTCACCATAGTTCTGTCCAATTTTTTCCTTAGAGCCCATCTGCCTTGTTGCTTATTACTCCAAGTATAGAAATGTCCCTGAGCCTTTAGATCAAAGATGCCTAATTGCCCCACACAATCCTGGAAGTTAGTTGAGAATGTATTCAGGCTAAAGTGACCATCAGCTTCTGTTCTGTATAGTGTGGTATTGAAGTCTCCACAAATAAGCCAAACCCCATTGACCATATTCTGAAAATGGATCAAGCTTTCCCGTAACTGTTTCCTTTGAAAAACATGATTTGAGCCATAAATAAAAGAGACAAAGATGTCAGTATTTTCCTGAATAAGGTGACATTTTAGATGTATGACCTGCGTTTCTATAGCTAGGACTAGGACTTCCACATAACTAGAGTCATATCCGACAATAATTCTGCCATAACTGTGAGCTTGATGATTTGAGATGAAAGTCCACTTAAGACCCAGTTTATTCAGTAATTTAAGGTTTTCAGATCTAATCTTAGTTTCCAACAGTGCATAAATCCATGGATTAATGCAATAGACAAAATCCCTTAAAGTTGATAGCTTTTTTGGGCAGTTGATCCCCCTCACATTCCATGCGATAATCTTCATAACTTAAGCAAAAATGGTTTTGGAGCCCTTCCTTCTGCTCCGACTGGTATTCTTCTTTACTACAGCAAAAAATTCACCTATAGTTGGATCCTCCTCCCTTTTGTCCGAACTAGAGCCATTCTTGTCATCTATATCAGATTCGGTATGGTTATCCCTGGGGTTGTCAGTAGAAGCATTCGAGATAGGTTCTTGGATTAGGCTAACAGCAATAGTCTCCACTCCAGTATCTTCAGTTGAGGCTTTAATTATGTCTCCTTCCCTATTAGGACAGTCACTCCCTTTTTCCTCTGCTGTGTTAATAAACTTTAGTTTTCCCCCTTCACATTCTAACACATAATTTCTAGCCTGTTCCTCCAGCCTAGGTACAATTCCGATGTCCTCATTCTGCCCATTTTCAGGAACAGTGAGTGCGTCACCCATCAATTCTTCATAGTCTCCTTTGGTAAAAATCTTACCCGTAGGCACCCATTTTTTGCCCTGAGCTGAAAGGGACGGCTTCCACTGGTATTTAACGAACACAATACCCTTATAAAAGGAACCATCAAAGCCCAATCACATAATAGGGACGGATTCTGGTAGATTAGAAATATCCATGTTAATGCACATCCGGGCATACCCTAGCTGCTTCCTAGTTGTTGTATTTTCATCTAGACATAGGGGATTACCAAGATAACTAGCAATGATAGACCTTTTAGGGTTGTATAGAAGATCGACAATAATGTATAGAAGATAGAGTTTCCAAACTCCTATAATAAGGTCTTTGTCGCCTTTAACATCACTGATCTCTTGTCATACTATGATGAAGAAGGACAATTAGAATCGTGGGCGAGTTTCATCCAACTCGGGAGAGTTGGATATTTTCCTAGAATATCTAAAGTTGTCTTAAGTTATGGTAATGGAAAACTAAGGGTTGTATATGAAAATTAATGGTTGCATGGGGAGTTGAAAGCGTTAGATAATTTAGAATATTTATGACAAAAACATGCTTTTAATGTTCTATGTCATTATCATGGAAAAGACCCTCTATTTCAATTTTTGAAGTTTCAAACTAGATTTTACCAGTAGAAGAGAAGAGAGAAATCATATGGGTTTAAATTTGCAGTTGTCTTTGACAAAGAAAGAGATTCAATATCATTCTAATGAAGCAAATTACATATCAAAAGATTGAAAGTTCATCAGAGAACTTATCTTCTTTTAGGATTTCTTCAATTCTTTTGTTTATGTTTATTGTTTCAATGATGATGCACAGTTAAGCTTCTATCTAATGTATGAATGGATTAAATGGTTCTTGATGATGTAATTAAACTTTGGTATTGTTGATTTTTCGATAATGTGATTATTTCAAAATAATTATGATACTGCATAGTAGAGTCAAAGTGGAAGGGTATTAGTTTATTGAAGTATTGATCTCTGATTAACATTATTAAATAGAGATATTGGTTAGTTAAATTGTCTAATTAAATCTTAGAAATATTAATAAAATCTTTTAATATTTTACCATGAAAATAAGAGTACCATTAATTAGGGTATATTTGTTATTTGTTGAAACAAAACAATTAGAGATTAGAAG
The DNA here is from genome assembly GCA_025629805.1 of Erythroxylum baracoense. Lineage (NCBI taxonomy): Eukaryota > Viridiplantae > Streptophyta > Magnoliopsida > Malpighiales > Erythroxylaceae > Erythroxylum > Erythroxylum baracoense. Next base: position 22,522,258 of record JAOTAY010000003.1, on the reverse strand, counting down.
ATTAGATCTATCTAAACCCAATAACAATACTCCTGATTAATCTACTTGGATATGTTTATTTATGAATAAATTCCATTGTTGATTATTGGTTTGTTTTACTCTTGTAGAATCTCGATTTACTTTAGTATAGTTTTATGTTTAACAATCTTATTTGTTTACTAACTAATCGTAACAGGATTATACTTAATACTTTTTAGATTCTTGTGAGAATAACACTCCACTTGTAATTAAACTATTATAAAATAATATGTGCATTTACTTATAGCTAATAATAATAATAATAATAATATAAAAACGATAGATAAAATTTATCACACAACAATATCTTACCTGCCATGCTAAAAACTGAATAATTAAAGAGTAGTATATTTTGGCCATAAGGGTGAGTAATTGATTCTTATAATGATTACGAGTAAAGTTGTGCACAATATGAGCAATGTACATATAAGCAGACTTCCAAAATGAAATCAGGTTCAAATACATTAAACCCCAAAAAAAGATCCAACATTTCGAACGTGGGTCTAGTGGATTATTTAAAAGTTAAAGAGCAAAGGATGAAAACTAGAGAAATATTATTCAAACGTTACGAAACTGAAACTTTCATATCTAAATTGAGCTGCCGGGAATCATTTGCGTATAAGAGCAATGAACATTTGAGTTGCTTCTTTTAATGTTGACTCAATTTGAGAAGAGAACTCACGTCCTTTTTCAATCGTTCGAGCAAACAATTCATCAACGACTTCACTCCCGAAGTGTTTGCTGAACCATCCTTCGAAAGCAGCCCTCAAATGCAGTAAGCACGAGTGAGCTTCAGTCCATCCAAAGGGTGTTATTTCGATCCTCTCAATGGTAAAGCTTCCGTTTCTTTCCACAAGCACTCCAATTTCCCTCGTACAGGCAGTATATATTGGCAAATTAAATGAGTCCACCCTATCTTCACTTACAAGTCCCTGTGTTAATAAAGCTAGGTATTATTTAGGATCATATCCAAAGATCAAGATAATGTTGACTTCCAAGCATTAGTGTGTAAATCTTGTAACTTTTAGTTTATAACGTGATGTTTTACGGTTATGGTGCTAGATAAAAATGTTGGGGTAAAATATATATTTTAAAAAAAATCAATTCAACGTTAAACTTTATTCTAACACAATCACTTATGGGTAAAATCATATTTTTTTACAATATTGACACATGAATGTCTTTCACTCAAGTATTTATCAATTTTGTTGGTACTAAATATGAAAGTTAAAGACATCTAAAATTAAGTCTTTTGCGAGAACTACTATTCGTGTAAAACCAGTCTTTGTTTTAGTTTTAAGTAACTAAAATTTGAGGAGTTTATTGTTACTTTAATAAGTAATTTTCATAGAAGTCGATAGGTCTTATTATTGAAACATAAAAATTAATAAGCCGTAAAAGAATTCAATACTTAAAAGTGCTATGGTTCTTAGTGACAAATTTTGTGGGACACTTGCATATGATACAGTGTTGTTTTTGGAATTAATCCAAAGTTTAGTTTACTGCACATTATAGACGGGGTATTTATGAGGGAAATTTTAAGTTCAGAGTGTGCCGTGAGGAAAAAGTTGTCAAGTTACGAACCTCTTTTGCCATGTCCATTAAGCTCGATCCTAGAAAATTAAACAGGAAACCAGCTGGAAAAGCAGAAAGAGAAATCCCATCTGCGACAGCGAATACGAGCAGAGTCATCATCCCTCCAACCACAAGTTCTTTAGCTCGAGCATTCAAAAAAATTTCAAAATCCTTCTCAAATTGAGCTGAATATGCTTTTTCCACTTGTTCATTTGCGCCTGCGTAGTGAATTCTTCCTTTGTTCCACGCAGCTGAATTGCTATCCACCACTTCTTTTGGTATTTCAGAAAGCCAATGTAATGCATGAGCAGAATGTATAAAATGGAGTGACGACTCGGGGAACAATCTGCTGTGGAATGAACCCGGGACACCAGCAGCAAAATATTGTTTTTGGGAAGGAAGTGATGTGAAGAGGGTATTGAAATCATTAAAAGACGTATCATTGAAGAACACTTGAAACTCAGGCACTTTATATGCCTCGGTTTTGGACATTTGATACTTTTGTTTTACTGCTTCAATCACATTTTGCATTGAAATGAAGCAATTGGGTCCAACTGAGCACCCTAAGTCCGCAATGTAAAACGTGTTTGATTTAGAAAGAAGATGTGTTACATCGAGTCCATCTAATATTACCTTCTCAATCATCCCCTTCACAATAACAGAGGCATCTCTCTGCATAAATATACCAAGTTTCAAACATGTCAGATACGATGAGTGTCGACTTCTTATGCGCCTATAAACTACATAATTTATAAATACGTGCTAACCAAAAAGTCGTCTTCTTATTTTATCTTACAAATCCTTTCACTTAAAATTTTCATTAATTAATAATAGTATTTCATTTATATATTTTTCATATCAATTAAAAAGTTCAGATTATATCACAATATCCCATTCATAACAACAGAGGCATCTCCTTGCTTAACTTCGTTTTGAACCCTATATATGTATAATGGACTTTACACCTCTTTCTTACTAATTAGGAACTAACCAAAACAATTGAAAACTTGATGAAGAGCCTATAGGCTGAGCAATACAATAAAAATTACATGGTATAGGATGCAGTCTATAAGTCAAGATACGAGGAAGGTTTAGAAATTACTCTAATTAACTTCAATAACAAGGTGTTTGTGGGTAAAAGATTATAGAGATTAATGGTGAATAAGAAATCTTTATGGATTAATTGGGTTCATACATATGTTTTAAAAGATAACATGTATGGGAATACAAGATTAGGCCTTCAACTTCATGTTTTATGTCCCTATTTTTAAAGTTAAGAGACAGATTAGCAGATAGCATCAAATGCTGAGTATAGAATTGGGAATTAGCCTCAATATATATATTTTGATAATTGATTTGAGGCTAAGAATATAGAGAAGTTTCCTAGTAACTTAAAAGTTAAATTTTGGATCAATGAAGCAATGTCTGAACAGAACTTGTCTCGACCTTAGCAGGATAAAAGCCAGACAATGAGCGAATGGAATATTATATTTGGCTTAAATCGGCTGTGTTAAAGAATAATTCTTATAAGGAGCTACTTAGGATAAGGGGACAAAAACTGAAAGGATCAATGGTGATTCAGAACAAGAATGTGTCACGTAAAGTTACATTCTTCTTATGCTCAGTGGCAAGGAATGGGATTAACACAAGGGACATGTTAGGATACTAAATATTGTAAATAGATGCCATTTATACAAAGAGCACCCTAAAACTCAGTGCTACCTACTCTTTGGATGCAAGTTCTTTAAGGATATTTAAGGAAGGATAATGGGCAAATGTCATCTTGTCAGTTACAATTTAAGATATTTGGAACTATTTGCATTGGATGGAATCTAATAGAACCAGATCGAATGGGGGACAAAGCAGTTTTGATGATAGCAGTTGAATATTGTATGTAGAACTTGTAGGAATTGTAGTTTCTTTTTTTTATGGCTCTGATTATGTGTTTCAAGGAAAGGAACCATGGGGCAATTACATATATTTAATCATTTATTACTGATCCTTGGATCATTTTGGGTGATTTTAATAATATTCTTCATGTTTCAGAAGCTGATAGCCACTTTAACCTAAGGAACTTCTCTAGTGACTTCAGAGATTGTGTAGAAAAGCTTGAAGCCACTAATCTTAGATTTATGGGACACTTCTAGCCATGGAGCAATAAATAATCATCAAGATGGTTGATTAGGAAAAAGTTGGATAGGTACTTAGTGAATGGGGATTGGCTCACTTCCTTCCTTAAGAGTAATGCCCATATTTATGAGCCCCCTGTTCTCGGATTACTCTCCCACTATTATATAAGATGTGTCTAGTGCGAGGAGGAAATGTCCTTTTAGGTTTAACAATTTTCTTACTTAGATTGAAAGGTTCTCTAACGTCGTTGCCAATGGTTTTTCCAATCCCACTTATGGTTATAAAGCCTTTATTTATGTCAAAAAAAACTAAAGTTGATCAGAGTTGAAAGATTTAAACCTAATGAATAGTAAGTGTACATTTAAGTCAGCGGAATCTGGTCAAAGTACATGGGGACCTATACAACAATCGAAAGGACCTTGTGTTCCTTAATGAGGAAAGGACTAACGTTTTCTTATAAACTAATGTTGTCTGGTGTCATAATCCACTGCGTAAGTAGAGGTCTCACATTCAAATGATCTAGAAGGTGGACAAAAAAACAAGGCTTTTTTCAAAATTAGATAAAAGCTAGGAGAAATACTGATAGGATATGCTCCTTAGCTAAGTATAACAGTGAAGTGGTGTCTACCCAAAAAGGTATCAAACATTAGGCTTTTGATTATTTTGAAAACATAATTGGGACTCCTGTTGTTAGCAATTGTACTATGCAAATGCTCAAATATTTAATTAACCACCAGTTCGCTCATAATGTATGAGCTTTTCTTTGTATCCCTTTTAGAGCTAAGGACAATGAAGAGGGTAGTGTTTAAGATGACTCCTGACAAGGCTCTTGGCCCTGATGAAGTTAATGCTTAGTGAATATAGGATTGAATTAAACAATAATACATAGGCATTAAAAGTTATTTTGTTGTATTAGTGATAACTTGTCCTATTTATATCTTATTTGTGATATTTTAGTAATAAATTAATAAATAATTGTTAGTGATAACTTGTGAAGTTGTCTTAACCATTGACTTGGGTTCCCACAAAATCCCTTACCGAATAATACTTTTCTAGCTCTATTCATTGCGCTGGTAATCAATCTTATTCATGTCTTTGTTGCGGGAAATGTTGGGAACAAGAAATTAATATTAAAAGAATACTCGAAAGTAAAGTTTCTTAAAAGGCGAATTTTATGCCCAAATCTGAAGGTAAAGAATGATAACAAATAGTTTCGAACATGTGATTTCGTGGTCTGTTGATATGTTCAACCATGGGTTCTTAAAAAAAAATCCTCATGTATTTCTGTAATTTTAACCAAATGCCCGAAGAAAGCTTATTGACCAGATGGAAGTTTGCTGAGATTAGGCTGTGAAGCATCTTGCCGAACTTCAACTTTTCAACGTTTCATATTGTTATATCTTTAAAGTTCAGAAATAAAGTAGTGGTCTAGAAAATAATTTGAAAAGCATTCACAATTGTTACCTTTGAAACCCCAATCCTTCCACCTTATTTCTCTACCTCATAATACAAAGTAATCGTGTTGACAAAAATAAAAACATACGGTATTTAATTTGCTTTGATTACGAGTTTACTAACTAATAAACAGGGTGCTTACCTGCATAGCCGAGTTAAGGACATAGCTGTAGTTACTATCTCCTCCATTCATCCAATAAGTTTCCGGCATTTTAGCGACGACGTCTATCTCTGTGTCTTGCTTGATGATGAGAATGATCAGGCAGGTCATATATATATAAGTGTGTGTCCAAGGCTTGGCTGTTTCTTTCCTGTTTTTGTTTAGTGATGCGATCCAAATATTCTACAACTATTATTTTTTCAAATTTTTATTTTATTAATAATCATAATGACTTATTATTAAGAAGTAAATTAAATAATTAATTAAAACTAAATACGTACAAAAATTGATAAATTTTACAACTTTGTAGATTATGAATATTTTAAAAAAATAAAAAAGAAAACTTATGAAAGCTAAACCGGAAGATTAATAATGTATTTTAAATATTTTATAAAATGTTTAACTTATTCTTTACTATTATTTGAAATATTAAGTTAGACTCTAATAATACTAAAATGCCAATTAAAGTACTTTACACTTTAATTCCATTGAATTCTATGGAATTAATGATTAATGTAACATGCCAATTATACACTATATATCAACCCCATCAACTTATTAATGTGGAAAATTTTAATAAAATAACATACTAAAAAGAGGTGATTTTACTTTTCACCCAAGATGTTATACTTTTCCCTATAATTTTGTTAAAGTTCTACAAAAAGTTTGGATTTTCCATAAATCTTTACCTATTAAAACTTTTTGAATAAATTCTATTTAAAATATCAAATTTTATATGATTTTTGTAATATTAGCTAAAACTATTATTTTTGGCAGTCATATACAGACTTTCAATTTATTGTAAAAGTAGCTCACCAATAAGTTTATTGTTAACATTAATGAAGTAGTATGCTACATAAGCTTGACTCTTAACCAAAGTTACGTATAACATACGTATACCGATATTAAATTTGGTTCTAATATAGTACGGTACTAGTATCAGTCAATACCGTGTACCGTTTTGGATAATTTTTTAAATTTATAGAATAGTCCTTGAATTTTTTAAATTAAAAAATAGTCCCTAAATATATTGTACTTTATAATTTATAATTTTACATCAACTTGTCTAAAAACTCATAATAAAAGAATTTAAAATAACAACAATTTATTTATCTTTATTAATATTACTCTTTACATATTTCACATATAAATAATAACCATAATTATTATAAAAAGATGATTTAATCATCATATAATTATAAAATTAAGAAAACTATAAAGTATTTAAAATGTTATAATTTTATCATATAATAAATAATAATTACATCAAAACATCAAATAAAAATAAATATTTATAACTCTTTAACTATTACAGTTTAGAATAAAAGTTTATATCCAAGAAACAACCAACCAAAAGTGTTACCTGAAAATTGAAACTTGAAATAAAAAATTTATAATTATATTTATGTTGCATATATATAATTTAACATATACATCAAATATAAGTGAATAAATAAAAATCTGGAATCTCATTTAATTAAATGCTCGCTCAAATCGTATTGACCTCAATTCTCATTTCGTATAAAATTCTCATTATTAAGAGGAGCCTCATCATTCAAATTTATTGCATTGAAAGGCATGTCAATACTTTGTCATCCAAAATTATCTTCCAAGTCATTCTCATCTATCAAACCCGATTCCTCAAAAATTCAATCTATAAAAAAAATTGATATGGTCAAGGCAAATAGAATCTACAAAAGTACTTGTTCTATTAAAATTCATAGTAAACAAATTAAACAAAATTATTAAGAAATTAAAAGAAATTATTTCCAACTTAATAATGATAATAAGATTCATTTTCTAAAGCTTTAAATTATATCGAACAAAGATTAAGTCGTTCAATCTTTTGTGCGTGCTCTAATCTATTCCTTTTTTTTGAATAAGAGAATTCAAATATGTTAACTATTTGACTATGTCAAAAAACTAATTATTTTGTTTGGTTATCAGCTGATTGAGTTGACTGATTCAACCAAATCAGCTGATTTTTAAAAAGCTCCTCTATAGGAGCGTTTTGGTATTCAGCGGAAAAAAATTGGCCATTAATGATGATTATGCCTTCGAAAAAGAATAGACACAGATCTAAGAGGGTGTTCATAATTGTCAAACATCGGTTACCATCTAATTTATTTTGCTCTAAAAACATAACTGTCATGCGCATTACAGGAATTGTCATAGGCGTGACACTTCATTTCATGTCTATGACTCTTTTTTATTATGTTATAAGTGTCACAAGAGTGACACCCCTTACTATGCTTATGACTCTTTTTTTGTTCTTTTTTAGTTTTTTTCATTTCAATTTAATCTTTTATAAAACTTACAATGTCTGTGTCACTCCTGTGACTCTTTTTTTATTATTTCAATTTTAATTTTTTATAAAACTTACAAATTGAACCAATATTTTAAAGATAGGAGATAAGGTAAGAAATTTAAAGTTGAAAAATTGATTAATTTACTAAAATTGTTTAATTAATTTATAAATTATAAAAATATTAAATTAAATTAAATTAAAATTTTAATCATCATCATTATTATTATTATATGTTCTATGTTTTTCTATTGAGTTATAAACTTAATTTTTGTAAAATTAAATATCTAAAATCTAAATTCTTACGAAAATATTCAAAGAATACTAAGATATAATTAATACTCATGTATTTTATACATAAACAGCTACTACTAAATAACTAATTTTACCAAATATTTTTAATAAACAACTGATATTATTCGTTGTTTAAATCAGTTGATATAATTCACTATCAATTAATCGCTCATATAATCAGCTAATTGCCAGTAGGCTCTAATTTTTTCAATTGAAAATTTCATTGTTAATAATACTTCAATCAAATCTTTTTTATTAACAAAATTAACAAAAATACAAACATTACATGTTATGTCGGAACATATTATCGTGTCACTGTATAAAATTACACATGACCTTACAAGATATCACAGAGATACGCTATATCATTATGATGTTGGCTTGACAATTACGTAGACGTTATGTTGGTATTACAAATCAATATATTAATGGTACATATGATATTGACTCTCGAAATATCACATGTATTAACACCATCATGTCTCCTTTAATCAATCATTTTTTAATTCGAAAGATTTGATTATCAACACATACACATTATATGTTAACATAATAATGATGTAACATGTACATGTGAGATATATTGTATGTCACATCGGTATATAGTAATATAAATAATATTATGAACATCACAAATATAAGATTATTATGCTAGAACATCATGGTGTCGATACATCACTGGCGTAGATGCTATGTCGTTATTTTAAATCAATATATTAATAATATATATAATTAACACCGACATGTCTCCCTTAAATAGTCATCTTACTTTAATTCAAACGAAACATATTACATCAGCACAATAATGTGTAGTGCACATATAAAACATGCCAATATTTCGTGTCAGTATATAGTAACATACATCATCACGATAATGACATGTCACGCACATTCATCCCACGCCAGTATGTTAAATCAATATATACATATTATTATATTCTATGTGAGCTAACAATGTCAATGACGTCTTCCTTAATCAGTCAACTTACTTGATTTCGAAGGAGTTCATCAAAAAAATTATTAATAGTATTAGGATTTAATTAAGAAATATTTAAAATCGATTTATTTATCTATCGATTCTATCCTTATCAATTTTAACGATTTCAAATATCCTTATTATTTTTCTAGCCTTATCATAAGTATTCCTAAAATGATAATAACTAATAATTAATTATGTAATAACAAAGTATTGTCACGTTAATGGGTTTTTAATTATATGTTAGCTCATTCATCCTTATTCCATCACACATATCTTTTTTCAATTTATCTATATTCTATCACACACTTCATCAATTTCTAACGTTAGAAACTAAGAAATACTCATTATTAAGTGTAATTGAAATAGATTAGGTTAACAGTGTTAACTTATAATGAATATAGTGTTGACAAACTTAATTATTTCATAAAGTAATATCAAAAATTAAATCTCTCCCTTTAAAATAATTTCCGCAATGGTCGTTTTAATTTTAAAGAACAAATGGGACAAATTTCATACTCAAACATTAGAATTCCCAATAATATTTACGATTATATGTATTTAGTAACATCTATGGAATTAAGATTAGTTTATATGTACGATTTATATTTATCAATACAACAAATCTCGAACATCGATAGTGTGATGATATCGAGCCTCTATTTTTTTTTTACTTTTAGTTCATGACATAAAAGCACATGCATAGACAAGAAAAGAAGATAAACCTTATATGATAGACATATTTTGCCTTCTTTGTCAGGGTCTATTATTGTCCCTTCTGTACTATGAATTCCAATGGAGATATTTGATTACTTCTGCTTCAACATTTACACATCTGTTTAACATTTCTTAGCCTTTTTTTTTTCATCTGATCCTTTTTTAAAGCTTAAAATTCGATCTTGTAGATGATGATAATAGCTTGGAAGATTAGTTGGTGCCTCATGCACTGAACTCAACAATGGAAGTCCATCCCTCTTCATGGTCAAGAGTCAAATGTAACAAAGACCCTACAGTGGTTGTAGGATTAAACCTGTCCTTAAATAATATAGGTGGCATATTATCAGGGAAACAACTCAATTTCTTCAGGTAAATTCACAACAACAAAATATGAAGTTTAAAGACACAAAATGTGAAATTTTTAGACACTTTTTTGCGCCTTAAAAATAATTTTAGACGTTTTATAAAGCGTCTAAAAAATAAATATCACAAAAACTATTTTTGACGGTTTTCTTAGACATATAAATGTTATTTTAGATGCTTTGTATAAGCTTTTAGATGTTTTTATCTATCGATATTTTTCATTTTTAGACAATTTTTTATGCCGAAAAACTCCACCATTTTTGAGTAAAAAAAACTTATAATTTGCTTTGTGTCTTTTTTAAGATCACTCATATACATATTATTATAATAAATTTTACAAATTAATCTAAAATGTGTATTTGCATATTATTATAATAAATTAATATTTTTGTTAACAAATATTATATTACACAGATTTATATGTATATAATAGCACAAATTAGTTAAAAAAAACCTGCCATTAAAATTTAAATGTATGGAGTACACATATTTATATGCAGCTGCTCTCCCAAATAAAGAAAGTAGCTAAATCAATTTTTGGCTACATATATGTCCATAACTGATAACGAAAGCAGCTAAAAGCATAAAGGCTAGACTCTTCCTCCACAATCACTAGCTTGCACCTAGAGCATAACCACATGCCATTCAACCATTATTCTGCATCATTAAAAAAATATACATCATTCATTTATTAGCATTGAAAATATAAGCATAACTACATGAAACTGAGAGCCATTTGTAATAAAATCCCATTTATTGTCATGTGTCTGAAACATAACTACATGAAAGTGTGTAATTATGTTTATGGCAGAATATCCTAGAGAATTTTCAAGCTAACCCAAGTTCAAACTATCTCATTGATGGAAGAGAAAGTTCTTCAAAAACTTTATGAAAAAGAAACAGAGATGGACAACATTAACAAGAAGAATGTAGAACTTGAAGAGCAAATAGAACAGCTCTTTGTGGAAGTGTGTGCTTGGTAGGAACATGCAATGTACGATGAGAACATGATGCATGCCCTCAAATTTAGTGACAACTTTACAAGCAACAGAATAAATCAATAGACCAAATTTCCCTAACTGGTTTAACAATAAATTAATCATGTGAAGATAAATCAATAGACCAAATTTCTAAAAAAGAAACCACTTAACTGCTTGGTGAAGATGATGATGTACTGTAAAAGTTTAGATGATAAGATGGATTGAAAATCGGTTGAGATTAGTTAAAGCCTATAGATTCAAGTTATAAACACCTCTATTTTGTATTTTGTGTCTATTCAATGGTGACCCCTTCTGAGGATTGATAAAAATCCCACAGATAATCTTCCTTTCCGCCCATCACCTTCATCTGCCACCGACATCTATGAAATACTTGATAAAGTTTTGAAAATGGAAAAGAAAAGAGGAACAGGTATGTCAGTGATAAGTTAATCTACACATAAAAAGAAATTGCTGCTTCTTAATTATTGCGCTTCTGATAAATAAAATGATCGATAAACAAGAGTAAGTGTATACCTCTTTAGCTATTTGCTTCAAGACCACTATGATCTCAGAAAAAATTAGTCTAACTGCAAGATGCTGCTGCCAACATTTCTCTAATAGCTCAGCAAGCTTTGGAAGAGTGTGTTTCGGAACTATAGGTCGTAATCCCTGAACCAGCACCAATGCAAGTATTTACTGTGAGTTGTAATCATCATATACTCTTAATGTAATCCCAAATAACTTCTAAAATCCACATAATGTACTTCGACACATGAGTTAGAAGAAGATGAAAGTAAAAGAATGATGTCCACAGAACCTTTTGGACCACACCAACTGCTGCTTGTAGAGGGGTCAAGTACTCGTACGGAAGTTGGGAAGGCAAGTAAGAAAAACATGACTTGAGCCCCAAAAAAATAGAATCAGAAAATCCAATAAACTAGATAAAAGTACAACCAAATAGTACCTTTACAGTTAAAAGCTCCCACAATACAATCCCAAAACTAAAAAAGTCAACCTTGTGGTCATAAGGTTTGTTCTATGACCTTCAACGCAAAAGAACTATCATAAGAAATCGTAAAATGAACAACCAATTCGACAAACAAGCTAATTACCAGATGAGAAATGGTCCATGTCACTGGTCTATTGTAAGTTAGGAAATAAGTAGCCTAAGATAAGAATAACCACTTGCAGACATAAAGCAAGGTAACATTTTAAATCTGAAATAGAATCTAGTTCATGGTACAAAACACAATTAGCCTTGGTGTAGAATCCTATTTCTTTCCCATGGAAAGTTCATTATGATTTTAGTGAGAAATATGGATTAATAAAATTAGTGCTAGCAAAAGATACACCAATATATTGCAATAAATAGGTTATCCGATTGCCATCAATTTTTTGCATGAAAAATAGTTTTGTATGTTCTGAGAGTAGCCAAAAGGTTCTGTGACATGTAAGCACCACTGGTTCATTTTGCAATATTTGTGAGGGCCAATAATTGTATCTTCCGCATGCTTAATAGATAATTAAGTACCGAGTGTTAAGAAACAGCATCAAAAACTTAACTACATACACTTTAAGCAATGTTAAAGAGGTCCAAAAGTTATAACTAGATATATTTATAAAAATTACTTAAGGAGGTTCAAGCACAAGCAATATGTGGGAACAAGAAGAGAAAAGGGCAAATAAAAAGATGCACCTCAGGAGCCATCCATCTGTAGGTCCCTGTTTCTGCTGTCATAACTCCATATTGACTTTTCATTCTGGCAACCCCAAAGTCAGCTACTTTAACCACCTAATATGCAAAGAAGCCTCAACATTCAATACAATTGCCTCATAGGATGGAAATTTCCTAAAATGAGATATGTTAAAGTTTCAGGTCTCGTAAATAGACACCCAAGTATTGGTAGAACTGCCATCACAACCAATAATTAGTAAAATGCAAGTCGCTACTCTTAGTTCATGAAATGAGAATAGAGAATGAAAGATAATCAGGGAAACTTTTCTATTACAAATTCAATTCGCAATTAAAGTATTGCAAGTTTAAATTTCTTTAGGAAAAAAAACACCATAGATGAGACATAAACACCATGGATGAGACATAAATTATGTTGAATAACATAAAGTAAATGCACAGTACTTTTATCAAATAAGGAAACATAGAAGAACAATAACACAATGAATTCTAATGAATTTGATATAGGAATGGAAAATAAAAATGGTCAGGTTTATTGATTTTAAATGTTGAACTGTGGTTGAATATGTAAAGATCTAGGAACTCATTGATGATCACCTGTCACGGTACACAAACTTGGAGGCTTGGTACATGTGCCTATGAATTGTACAACATTCTTATGTCGAACTTTCCTGCAAGTGTGAGTAATTGCATGGAAATGGGGAAAGGAACAAACCCAACTTAATCAAATAATAAGAGATATCGTGATACAACTTTGCCTAACCCTCTAATGCTTCGGAGAATATCTAAAGCTTAAGTTGAATAGGTAGCAGTAAATTAGAGCATATTATATCCAACCTCATTATGAAGACTTCTTGCGCAAATTCTCTTTGTAGATCTGAGTTTATACGCTCAGGCTTAAGGACTTTAATAGCCACTTCCTGACTACAAAATGTGCCTTTGAACCTAACTCAATAAAAGGAGAGTAAAATGAAAAAATGAAAAACACAATCACCAGCTATTCACTTATGCATAGAAGAGATTGATCTTACAAATCACCGTATGATCCAGATGCAACTTTATTCTCAAATTTCAAACTTTGCGGATCTATTTCCCATACATCAGTCCCATCATTTGGTATTGCCACATAATCAGCATCAGATTTGATCATAGGTTGGTCTGGCTCACTTATAGGAGAAAATGAACGTTGACCCATCCATGTTTGCTTCTACATGACAACATGTTCAAGGTAAATTGAGAGCATAGTTGGCGAATTAGATTAAGGGGAAATATGCTAGCTGATATGATCAAAAGGATTCAACATCACAAAAAACCAAGAAAAGTATCCCGAAAAGGACCAGAATTAAGAGAGAATTAGATAACAGTAAACAAATGACATGGACGTTAAAAATTAGAAGGAAAAAAAAAAGGAGGGGTTTTTTTTTATTCCATCTACGTTAACAGATCCAAGGAAAGATGAGCAAACTTCAAACTATCTTAGATAAGATACATCAGATAACCATTGCAACAACACAGAAAAAAAGAATTACCTCAAGCTTCAAAACTTCCCTTTCTAATGCAGTTCTAAGTTCTTCTATCTCCTGAAAATTTCAATACTATGGCTGTCAAGCAGGTTTTTGTGAATAAATTTTGAAAAACAGCAACATAACCACACATGACAAAGCAATGCGTGTGCAAAAGATGAGTACCTCATATGGCCAACCATCAACAACAAAGACATCTAAGGAGAAGCCATCAATTGTAGAAAAAGCATGTGCTTCTTGGATGTTCAACCCAATCTCAGCAAGTAAGGCAGTTAACTTCAGAATTTGCACAGCAGCAGCAACATGCATTGAAAGACCCTCTAAAGGTCAGAAAAAATGATGTCTTACATTTATTTACACATGGATAAATATTGGATTGAACTTGCATGTGTGTGCATCAGAAGGAAGAAGGAGGCATTGCTATAAGGGATAGTCTGGGTGGGAACAATTGAGCAGACACTGTAAAGGTTCCAGCTTTTTAAACTGATAACTGAGAATTTCCACTATCTCCTTAACGTTGAGCCAGCTAAAGAGACCTAGCATATGGAGAAAGTAAAAGCTTACAGAATTTAAAAAAGAAAACCATGGGCTCAAAGAGGTTCAGATTTGACAGAAAAGTGTGTAGACGAAAACATGAAGCCAACAACAAAACCATGACTTGCTATAAGTAAAGCTCAAAGTTATAAGAACAAAGTTTACATGAACAAAAGAAACCTAGTTTCACCTGACTGAGAAGTTTTGGCTTGTCATCTGAAGAAAAAGTAATTTCATGCAAGGGCCTGCACCAGTGCAATTAACAAAAAGATAAATAAAAAATGAATTTGCTTAAAGATTCACTTTGCCAATAGCAAAGTAGTACTTGCTCATAACTTGGTGCACACAAAAAATGTATAGTTAAAGGAAACAGCAGGTATATTTCAGTTTACCATGTAGGAACATTAAATATTATATTATAAGATGCAGTTAAAAACTCAGACCACAAATGGCTGATGACATCCACGAACCAAGTTTTGATTAGCCGGAGTAGACAATTTTGAGCCTAGAAAGGAAACTTTAGACGAGAGAAATACCGAGAGTATTTTGAATTAGCATGTACAGAATCATCATCATCTTCACTGTCAAACTTGTTCACCCCAAGAGCAAGTGCTTCAAGATTAGGTGATGAACCAAAGGCCGGTGGAGGATGTAGGCTGACCATGGAAAATGCAAGCATTACAAGCAGTAATAATGAATTTTATTTTGGCAATGAGAATTGAACAACATAAATAGAATAAGTTAGCACATGGAACATAACCAATGTCAACTTGAATTTCCAGGAAAAAAATTAACTCAATACCAAACCTGTGTTTAGTGCTTCGATTCACTTTACTATCAGGTGAGTCAGAAGAAACAGAATCGGTTGAATTCCCTTCAGAAACAGGATGAACCTGCAAAAGAAAGTGATTGATTGATGAATTGCCAGAATCTCATTCAGCAAAGTTGGGAATTATCAAAACTCCCCAGATCCTCAAGAAGAAATGTAACAAGTCACTTTTGGAAAACAATGGTTTAGCTTCAGACATGTATGATAAAACAGGACCAATATGGCTACACCAAAAATTCTGACTCCAAACTAATCACAGTAAAAATTTGGAACTCCAAGAAATTGATAATGCCTCTTATAAATTAAAAAGGTAGATCAAGACGTAGAGCCTCATGAATGTGAATATTTCCAACAGTGATGAAGTAAAGAAAGCACGTGAAAAAAGAAAAGCTAGAAAGAAAGCAAGCATCTAAACACCCGCAAGAAGAAAAAATGCTTACGAGTCAAATAAGATTAACTTTTCAAAAAGTAAACAGGACAAAAATCCATCCTCTTAATGGTCTTCGACAGGTTGAAAGAAGTAAAACTTTACCATTGCCAATGCCAAAAGAGTAAACGCAGAAGTAAACTTCCTAATCACATTTGACATCGCTCTGAACGTAATTTCACATAGAACCAACCTACCTGCACAAGGCGGATCTCAATTGCTGGTCTATTAGCAGGATCATGAGCCAAATGCAGCAATCTCTTATGCATAAGAACATCTTCTGCCCTCTCCACATTTACATCCAATGCATATCTGCAACACAATTACATCAACAACATTAAAGCCAAAAAGAAAACAAAGAGAAAAAATGAAAAAGAACTGTCAAATATGATCCTCTTCCTTAGAAAATCATATTAAGCGTCTCAAATTTTGATATCAAATTCGTTTAGATCATCAAATCGTTTCTTTAACAACTAATCCACTAAAACCCCAACGAAACTATATTTTAAACTTCAACAACGAAGAAAAAGTAATAACGAAAATGGAAACAAAACCAAGAAGATAACAATTTCATCCCCAAAACCGCAACCAACCATCCACTTCCCAGAAAAACAGATTCAAGTAATATCCCCAACAAGGAAGTTCAAACCTTTACATTCATAACGCCATCCACAAGTCCATAAACACGTATAAACCGATAATACAATATGGGTACACGCATACTTTAACGTACCGAGCAGGAAGTCGATTAAAGTGAGCCAAGAGTTGGTCTTCGAAGCCGGGGCAATTCGCTTCAGGGTCTTTGGATTCTTTAAGTCTACGAAGAACCTCACTGTACACCTCCAGCTTTTGTCTCTGCTGCCTTCCTTGTTGCAACATCGAGGAAGGCGACGGTGACGCCACGTCATGCACCCGGCTGCCACAGCTCTCGTTGTCCTCCACCATCTTTCGTTAGATGAAGCAAGTACAGCGATGGAACGTTAGAGAGAGAGAGAGAGAGACAGAGAGGGAGAGGTTTGATGGTTTTATGGATTTTGTTTGTGTTATTGGCTTTCTCTTTATAGAACGATGGATTTGTCTGTGTATCTGTATGGATTTGTAGGATCTGAACGTGTATGAGAACTAAAGTACTATGCTCACCGAATGAAATATCACGCCTTTGGGGTTGAAGGTGGGAAATGGCAAATGGGTGCTTGCTTTCTTTCTTTCTTTTGTTTCACTTTTATATCAAAAAGTATGTTTTTAATGTTAATTTATCACAATTTTAATCAAGGGATTTATATCAATCTTCTAACTCATAAGACTTATTACTGAGCTTTACGTAAATTAAGTGAAAAAGAATAGAAACTATGAGTCGAAAGCATTGGTATTATTGAATCATCTTACCATATGTAATTGTGGTCTGTAAGTAGATGTGTAGATCTTATCAAATGTCATGTCATGTCCTAGTGATGAATAATTTAATTTTAAGGGGTGACTTATTATATGACAATTAATAATTAATTAAGACTGTTACTATGAATCCGCGATTGCCAGCCTCTAACCTCTTCGTCTGACCAATCAGATGCGAAAGGTACACGGTGGGCATATTCTGATTTGGATAAGTTTCATGCCTCATTAAACCCTAATTAACATTACAAGTTTTCAGTTCCAAGTCCAACGCTTTAAATTTTATAAAGTAGTAGAACTAACGAGCTTCATGGGAAAGCAGTGATGTTCAGGCAAGGAAGAGTTGCTCTCCCGAGAAACCTTTCTTTACTTTCTTTTCATCTATCTTGATATAGACTTGTAAGGTGGAGGATGAACGGGAAAGATTCATCATAAATAAATAAATAATAGTATTAGAAAAAGACATGAAATTTCCCCAAGTCTTTGGCAAACTACACTCCAAGAGACTTGCAAAACACACTAGCAGGGTAGTCCTGTCCTGGCTTTGGTCGAATCAAGGTCCCAATCGTTCAATATGTGTACGTGGTAGCCATATGCATGTTGCCCTTCACGAGCTTGTCACCTTTTTTCCAGTTGTCCCGGTGCATTAATGGACCACCAACGCAGCGCCATTCTCGTTGATTTTCTAACTGCCGCGATTTAATGCAAGAAAGTCAATTTTAGAACGAGACATGCATTAGCCCATAGCATGTAAAACGAGTTCATCAACTTTGTCCCAATTGTTCCATGCATTTTAACCAACATATGTACTGACCAGTTTGGTACAAGGTTTTGGAGTGATTTGGAGCTGTTGGCACTCTGAATTCCATAGAAAATGCTACACAACATGTAACTCGAGAAAAGTGATGCAAGTTCCTACTTGCGTACTTTCTTACTGATCTTGATCAATACTCGATAAATATATAATATAAATGTGGGTGTGGGTATGCGTGTGCGTGTGCTTTTGCTTCCTCCTATTTACCAAAACATATCTGTTCTACTTAACACACTGTAAGTGTACATATGATGTGAAATTAAATGAATAGCTTGATGGCGTTTTGGTGGTGTAGTCTTCCATGTGAAGAGGTAATTTTATATTACTTTCCAGATCATGCAGCATAGCGATCTACTTCTAACTTTAGTGTAGCACAATATGGATTCATGTATATTGCTGTTGGGAAGACAAGTAATTAATATTGACGATTTAATGAATTATTGTCGTCGTTAATTAAAAAAATGAACTATCTTGAATTACACCATCAAAATCCGATTAGGCCCACCCTCGGAGTCTAAATCAAGTTGATAATGACGGTTTATTAGACGAATGACACTTTGTTGGGACCAGTAGAAAATTACTACCAAGCTATGCACATTGAAATCGTGGGTACTACAAGTTATCATAATCAAACCCTCTAAACAAAGTCATTAGGAAAAAGGGGTTCGTAGTTCTATATGTATGAATCCTTAAAATGGCCCCATAGTAATGGCAAAACCAAACATCATTCCAGTCTCATGACTCAAGTCAACCCCTAGTGTAAAACAATTTAACTAAATAAGCATTATATTAAATACTATCAATTAACGGACGCTCCGACTATGGGATGATATCAAACCCTTCTTTATTATATTATAACCACTAATTAGCATAATCACTAAAAATGATCAACGTGGGATAATTTGCTTGAAACGTGGCACCTGCTGACGTGCACAAGCACACAGGTAATTAGCATCCTGAAAGGAGTTGTTAGTGGTACCAAGTATAAAAAAAGGGTAACGCTGTTAAAGCCGGAATATTAGGATAAAGATGACGTGGAGACGGATACCTCATACCTGTAGGATGATGGAGGTGACGTGGAAAAAGTGACCTTTCAGTGTCCCCAAAGGTCACGTGGGGAACTTTATTAATTTAAAAAAATAGATATATATTAAATTGCTAAAACGTACAACTCGAGGAATCCAATAACGCAAAGGAAACTTTCTCGACGACTTGCTTTTTAAAACCTTATCCAAGTAGAAAATATCAGCTTAATTTGTAAATCATGCCCAATAACAAGGTGGGAAGAAATAATAACCTAAGACCATAATTTAAGATGGTTTGGTCATAAAAAAAGGAAAAAGACTAATTTAGTCTTTAAATTTTTCTTTAATACATTAAATTTGACTTTTTATTAATTAGATATTTAAGGAGAAGTAGAAATTGAGTAGCTAAGGATTATGTCAAGTGGAACAGGACATGTGCTCACTGCTAGGCATTACTGGTTCACGTCTTGGATAAAACATGTGTGTGTCCTTACTATTTTGTTGTGGAGCAGCAAAACACAAGTACTGGGTTGTTCTAGTTCAGGATAAGCCTGGCTAGCAGTTAGATAGCGCCTACCTTGGGTAAGCATTTGGATTTTGGACACTCGATACTGCCCGAGGCCGAGGGAGGACCACCCCATCTTTGTTCGTAGGTCAAATGGCCACCAGCTTCGAATGATCAGATGCTCTTTTTCAATATTTAATAAGTAGGCGAACTTAATGATACATTTGGAACTGTTATGTGAAATTAGATACTAAATCTCAGTAAATCAATATTAGCTTTAATTTTTGTAGTTTGAGAATTTTTATTCTTCCTTAAAGTTACATCAGCAGGTGCAAGATTTGTATGGTAAAAATGCTTATGAATCATGGGCCATGCTATTTGTCCTGTCCAAGGCATGCGTGCTTACAAGTAACGTGAAAATAAAGTCTTCTGATATCACATTCTGAATTTCTGCTTACATTTTGTTCCTGTACGTACGACAATATTTGAGTCTACAATCTTAATATTTGATTAAACACCAATTTATGGCTGCTTACCATTTACATAACAAAGTTTAGATATAGTAAAATCCAATTAGTCCTCCTTGATCTGGGATCTTAACTATAAATGCTTATTAATTTTTGTAAAAAGAAAATTTCTTGCTACTATTCGTAAATATGAATTGAGAAAGTCTTAAGCACGCAACAATAGTTACTGGTTCAGCCGGATTCTGACGAGGCTGCATGTTGCCGTTCGGGTCCATGGAGACAACTGTTGGACACGAGAATTTTGGTTTAAGGATTCCTGCAAAATAAAGAAGGCACGTCGGGGGTTGTTTCCCGATAGGCCTCTCCGACGCTCAAGTTAGTTTTTGGGTGAAGAAGGGACTG
>JAOTAY010000003.1:22489566-22501577 GCA_025629805.1 Erythroxylum baracoense | reverse complement strand
TCCCGCGATTTACATCCTCCACCAATCCCGAGGGCACGGGGGGTGGGGACTCCTAATGTTGGAGTTCAACATTTAGATGGAGAGGTGATGTTGCACAGCAGATCTATACCTCAAAGCTTCTTGAAGCACTCCGGATCTATTTCTCTAGTGAACATTTAGGGGCTTTGCACTTTATAGACCCTAAAATTCAAAGACGACCGTGGATGCAAACCTACCTCGCAAGCTCCTATTACCTTTTTGTGGATTGAGATATAATGGGTCGTTGATTGGGACTTTGGCCTATTTTCTATGTTTACAGTTACAAGATTTTCAATGTGACGCTACATTTCTCCTTTTTTGAAGATGTTTATTTTAAAGCATAAAGATACATACTAACTAAACATTTTTTAAGAGATATAATCACAAATTACCAATTTTTCTTTCCTTTCCTATCCTTTGTTATGAAATATGCGTATTTAGTGGACCTTCTTATCATGTCCATTGAAAATTTTAGAAGTTCTAGAATCTTTTTTAATATATTTTTTTAGACAAATTTTGTCGTCTTAAGTAAATGTCTAAAAACTCCATTAATTTTAGATTATTTAAGACAATTATTATACGCGTCTAGACATAAGCTTCTAAAATCTACTTATTTTGGTGTAGTGATTGTTAATGTCAACCTTAGCCATAACCATTATTTAGTCAGTTTTCTATAAAAATGCCCAATCTTTCAAATCTTAGAAGTTTAATAAATTTTATGTCTTGAACATATTCGTAATATAAAAAATACTAATTAGATAAAAATGTGCAACTTGATTATTGATTGTAATACTAATAGAAAAGTTTACTAGGTCTGATAAATTTCAATTGCAAGTATCTAAACTTGAAAGTAGAAAATGTTGAGTTCAATTTATTGAATATGTTGGAGAAGACAAAAAAATCTTAATACCTAAGCTTATCAAAACTTATGATATTGAATGTTTTTGGTTATTTTAAAAAATTTCTAAATACAAAGTACATGCATGTCGATTCTTGGGAAATTGTTTGCATTTGCTCCCTGTGATTTTCTCATGGCCATGTTTTTTATTTATTTTATTCTTTATGAAATATCTATTGCCCTACTCCACTCTTCCTATTTATTAAGTGAGAAGTTTTCAATGTCTCTATATTTTTGATCCTTTACATATTTCTAATTGAAAAGTAAAGTGTACTAAGATATGTTAAATTAAAATATAACCTTAATCATTTAGATAATTACATACAAATGAGATGTTTTTACTCAGATCTTTATACTGAAATTATTAAATATTTCTATCTATGAAATAAGGTTATAAAATAATTAATTAAACTTCGTATAAAGTAACTAATATATGAACATACACACATAACACATTGTAAAGTCAGTATGGTTAACTTGTTTTAGGCTACATAAGATATTAACACTATAAAAGAAATTTTGTTTAAAAAAATTATTTAAGAACCTTTTCCATTCAAATTAAAACCTATAAGGAAAACAATGATCTTGCTTAGAAGTAGATTTAATTTTATCCTCTCATCATATTATCATTAGTAAAGAACTAGCATTGTTTCATTTCTAAACAAGTATCTTCGATCTAGAAGTTTTAATGAAATTTTAATTTAAGCCTAATATTTGATAACATTTTAAAAATCCACCATTGTAAACTTGTTTTATTTAAATTCTAAATTAACAAAAACCTTAATTTGCATTAGAGTTATTAAAAAAAACTTACAGTTAGCCTTTTTAAAAAAATTTAAATATAGGTTTCGTATCATAAGGTGGTAACATGACCCATAAGACTTATCATTACATATTTTCTTTATTTAATCTTCCTTTTTATTTTATCTTATTTAAGAATGAAATCCATGAAGTAATTAACCGTGAATAAAGAGGAATTTGGTAAAGAATCTACTAGGAAATAGTTAAGCAAGTAAGAGGTTGATAGTAAAATATATTATTGTTTCAACTAGTTGTAACTAATAATGCACCTTGAAGAAAAGTTTTTAATAAAAAAACCATCTAAACTAATGATTTTCTTAATACTAGCTTGGAAATTAAAATTTTAGTATATTAAATTTGACACAAAACTTCTTAAAATAGTTTTAAAAGTCCACTCATCAAACTCTGTGTTTATATTGAACAATACGTCATTATCTCTCTTTTTTAGCTTATACTCATAATTCCATAACTTGGAATAATAAACCTCTCTACGTTGAAAAAACTTCCGATTTTAGCTATATATTGCTACGATTTATTAACTATTAAGTAGTATCTAGATTACAATTCATCCATCATCTTACTACTTGGCGAATTGAGATTCTTCTTTACTTATTTCATTGCACTTTCTTGCAAACAAGCTTCTTCTTAACTATTTTGATTAAAAGTATTTTCTCACCATTACTCGCAACTTTCTTTTTAACAATTAATAAATGATTCATTTCATAAGAGAAGTTCGACCACACCATTAAAGTAGAATAATATTACAATTGACTTCAACATCAAAAGATAAGGACTTCCTTAAGCCCACTACAAACTATAAAAAGGCCCACCATGAAGGATATCCTTAAGGAATGGACACTCCACATGTTCTTCCACCTTTATTAACCTTCACTTGTAGCTCCTATAGATTCTTCTTTATCTCTTCCTCTTATAATAACCTGTAAGAAACCTTCATGGTTCACTAAATAATCATTAGACATGAATGTATATCTCCTTGCGACTTTTAAAAAATTCCTAGTATCACCATTGGAGCATGATCTAATACATTATGATTGGTAAAAACTGCTTTACTTTTTGGACAGGTTCTCAACCACTCCCTATCTACCAAAACTTTACCAATCTTCTTCCTAATTTAGTTACCATTTGATAGCTTATTTAATCAAGTGAAAAAGTTACCTTCCATAACAAGGTCTGTAACCCCAAGATAATTAATACATTCCATGAAGTTCTCAAAAAAATTCCTAAAACTCTTATTGCTTTCAGCTTCTAACTAATATAAGATGATATTGAAATCACCTAATAGTATACAGGGATTATGAAGGTTTTACTTAATACTTCTCATGTGACTCTGATAAATAATTATTTGACTATAATTATATACCTATATTTAATGTGTTTTATTAGTTATTTGATAGTTTGATAGTATTTTTAGTACTTAATTTATTTAAAGTTTATTTATAAGTGATAATTGACTTCTTAACCAAAAGGGGAAGAATTCAGATAAAATTGTCACAAAGAATCAAGAATTAAAGAAAGTGAGGGCCTACATGATTGTGTATAGTGACTGTGTAAGTCTCTGTAAATGTGTGAGGATTTGAAGAATATTGTTTTTGGTCGTGTGAAATTACACACCCGTGTATGATGATATACACAGCCGTGTATATTGCCATGTAAGTCTTTGGTGCTCGTGTAAAATCGTGAATTCAAGTATTTTTGGAAATACACAGTCACTTATATGAATGTGTATGTTGACTGTATATGTCCTAAAAACTCTATTTTTTACTACAAAAGGACGTAAATGGAAGCAAATAGAAGGGAGACAAGTTTTAGAGTAGTTTTGAGTCATAAGAAACATAAAGCAATGATAATTCTAAATAGAAGACGAGAAAAACATGAAGATTACGTCACAAGATCCGATAGATAATAACATTATATCCAAATTGAAAGAAGATTCATTAGTAGAAAATGGGAGATTTATAATATGGTTTTTTTTTGTTTTCTAGTTGTTCTTTTGAATATTTGTTATTGATTTCATTTCTTATGAATAGGAACTAATTTTTTTAGTGCTTAGATGTGATGAATCCTAAGTTATGATAACATTATGGTTTGATCTTTTATTTTAATGTAGTTTTATTGATTGTCTTATTGAGATTCAATTATGCTTTTTATTCTTATTCTAATATATTCAGAATATTAGTTCATGATTTGATTTTATATGATTGAGATTGAAAATCATTTTATTTGAATAGATCTACCATAATTGAAAGGGCTTTCATGTAAACCTAAAGATAGATCGACATAAATTTTCTGAACTAGGATCAAACCTAACAGTGAATTTCACCAATCAAGAATACAATCTTAAGGGGATTTAACTACAAAATTTTTATTAATCAACTTAGAAATTAGTTGTTAATAATATTAAGAAAGATATTAATATACGAAAAGAATTTTTACGACCTAATAATCAATAATTAAATTGCATAATAAAGAGGTAATATTTTAAGAATTTTTAAAGAGATTCATCAACTAAATACTATTTGCTTAATATCAACTTTTCGTAATATTTTCCCTTGTCTTGAGCTTATTATTGGTCCAATTTTAGTTTATTTTAAAATTTATTAAATCCAATCTGATTTGACAATTAGATAACAGAAAAAAAAGTTAAAGTACCTATAATCCTCATAGGATCCACCTTGTGATTTAAAATTAATAAATTCAAAGTCGAATTCTTCATCTTTTGTAATATTCGAAGTCAGTGTCAATCTTCTTCACATTAGCTCTGCAACCTTTCTTAAAGTCCTTTAGAATCAGAAACTAGTTCTTTCAGACACATTCAGTCCAACTTCTTGTCAAATAGCAATCTACGAGTAGATATCCAGTTATGCCGAAAATGAAATTTTATTCAATACGAGATATTATGTTGGATATATTGAGCATTGGGGTCAAAATTGAATTCCGAGAATTATTATAGACAAATATTCGACAAGATAAATATAGAGGTGCGTGCTTCATTTTGTTCAGGCCACATACTTATTACAAGTTAATATATTAGAATCCGAAACTAGAGACAATGTTGTAGCATTTTTAACACTGTTCACGTTCATTAATAGAAAGATTGATAACCACTATCCAGCTTGAATTTTCACTCAATTTTAGGCGTAAATTATCCTATAGGAACCATTCTTTTTCCTATCACAAATTATTGAGCCATAATTCAATTTCCCTATTCTAATTCAACCTAGATTAAATCCCTAATTCGACAATTAAAGAACCCTAAGAAAAGAAATTCAACCTAGCTTGCTAATTTATCCTTGAAGCTTGATTTTTTCACCTGGTTATAACTTCTAACCACAATTCAATTTTCCAAACACTACTCATTGCAATATACGCCCTAATACGCGTTGTAGAACCCACAATCCTGTTGTTTTGGTCCACAGAAGCAAGCTCTTGTCTAAAGTGCATTTGTCCATAAAAAGCTTAAACTGCCTTTCTAGCTTTGTTTCAAGAACGTCATCAACCTGTATGCAAAACAAAGGTGGCAACTCCACAATATCAAACAATTAGAATTACAAGATTTAACAAGGTCGAAGCAAAAACTTGTCTCAAATTTTCTACAACCAAGGCTGCAGCAGACACTTTTTGTCACTATATGTTATGAATTGCAATAAACATATATCAAAAGCTTTAGGATAGTTATCAAGCTCAAGAAAGAAACAAAGTGTAGCATTTAACTTCATTGGTTACTACCATCCCAAGAATTATTTGTAGAGATTGAATCCAAAGAAAAGAACACTATTAAAAAAATTCCTAAAAACAAGGAATCACTACTAAAATATAATTCTAATTCAATTACTAAATTAAAAACTAGAATAAAGGAACATCTAACAAAGTAAGACTTGCACTTTAAATAAACTTGCCTAGTGACTAACTAGGGTGATAGCCAATAAAGAAGCAAATCCAAGTACCTAACATGAAGAATTTTAGGAAGCTGTCAATTGGTTTTTAACCAGCTCCTTCCCAAAAATGACAAAACACTTAAAATAATTGTTTCTGGGACATGCTTCTATAAATTTTGGGATGAAAGAAATGCTAGATGTCATAAGGGTGTGGAAAATAAACTATTCAGCTGATAGACGAAATTGTCCAGCAGGCAAGGGAACAAATAATGATGAATACAAGTGCTAAAAATTGCAACAGACAACTAGCAATCTCATGGAGAATTTAATAGCATATACTCAACTAGGAGTCACTAGATACAAGCAATCATAAAGGCATCGATGGATTCTACTATGTCCAGTACACACATGTAAATCATCTGAACGTAAGAAAGCAAAGGCTATTTACAAGAGAGATGGAAGATGAAGCCAGATCTCAATAAACAGAATGTGGAACCAATTAGAATTGGCCGGCGTACTGAATAATGAGAACTAAAGATTGGTTCTGTCTTCCATAGTGCTCTTTAACAGATATATATACTGAACCCTCAACACTAGATTTTCATGCTATGGAAATCTAGGACACGTAAGGTAGTAGAGTTGTGTGCGTAAGTCAGTGCTTCTGGTACAATGCTACAAAATACGTAAATTGATTGCTTAACCATACATGTGTCAAACCTGTAGAAAACAAAGAGAAGAATTAGGACTAGTGTACTGAATAATGAGAGCTTAAGATTGCTTTTGTCCTGCAGCAATTGGATAGTGCTCTTGACAGATATACTGAACCCTCAACACTAGGCATTCAGGCAATGGAATGTAGTCCTGGTTGCCTTCTTCAATGTCTAAAAATCAAAATAGTTCACAGTATGGAGGTTCCTACTCCATAAGTCTCGGTATGCTGCCAAAAATTCTAAAAATAGGAACATTTGACAGCTTGATGTGATAAAAAAAGTAAAAAAACTTCAGCTGTATATTACCTTTTTGTGGCTTATCCTGACTTACAATATTCATCCTCTCTTTTAGTTTGAAAAACTTCCAATAGATTATGATAATAAGCAGCAATGTATAATCACACCTACTACAAGACTGATATAAGAAAACACTTGATTCTATACCCATCTACAAAAGTCATTTCTAAAAGTCTATACCCACCAAAAAAGACTAGAGGAAAAAACAGAACAGGCACAAACAAACACGAAAATGAGTTGATATCGAGACCCACCTATGTTTATCTCCAAAAAGCCTCTACTTTGCCTTCTCATAGTAGAAGACAACAACGATGGTGTTTCGTAGGGGCGATAACAAATTAATCGATAGTGTCCATATACAAAAAGCCTCTACTTGGCAAGGAATTGAACTGATAACGAGATTGATAAGAGGATGACTAATGAGGGATGTATGACTTTAGTAGGTTGACAGAATAAAGGAAATTTCTAGAAAAATTGAGATTGAACACTAGGAGAAAGCGGAAACCTTACCTGTATCGTCAGTGTAATCGAAAGTTGGAAGGGGGAAGGAGGAAGACACTAATGTCCCAGCAGCCATCTACAAAGATACCAAAGCATAGAACCCGAATCTAGCATGAAGAAACCCACAAAGTAACGTTGACTGTGGCCTAACTGGTGTAGAAGATGTGGAAATTAGATTAAAAGCAAAGAGGAATTAGAAAGGGAATTAGGAATTACACCCCAATCTAGCATGCAGAAACCCACGAAGTAACATTGAGCGGGGCCTAACTGGTGTAAAAGATCTGGAAATTAGGTTAAAAGCAAAGAGGAATTAGAAAGGGAATTAGGAATTACATCGTTTGAAGCCTTTCCCATTTATGTTAATAAGTAGGCTCTAGTAACACGTGTACCAACCTTGTAAGTAAAATAACAACAATTTAATTGGTACTTATACATATATACTCAATTTGTTACATATATAAAATTTTAAAGCAACAATTTTTTTAATTTTGTTTTTTTAATATAAGACAACAGTTGTCATTACATCTTAATATTATTAAAGCCCACACTTTTAAAACTACTGTATTATATTAATTTTAGACAACATACAGCCTCTCTATTGTGTAGGGGTAAGGCTGCGTACTATCGGACCTTCCCAGATCCCGCTTCAATGCGGGATTTCAGACTGGGTGATGATGATGATGATATTATACAAGTGTTAAAAACATGTTATGCTTACAGCTCTTTGTGGTGTTGTGACTATGATTCAACGATGATTAATTCTCAATTCAAGGATTTATTCAATCTTTAAATTAATGTAGGAGTCATGAATATGTACAAGTATTGTCTTCTTAATTAGGTAACATTTACCTTAAACCTCTCCACTTTGAAAACCCTTCTGCCTTTTACACTTGAATTAAAATTCTAAGGTCAAGCTCGTTTAATAAGCCAATTTCTATTCACCTAAGCCAAGTCTTTTTAATTCTAATTTCTAATTCATGTCCAATTTTAAGCTCTAGTTCAAACATCTAATTGAAAAATCTACTCAAAGCTTTTTCTTTATCTTACTTGTAAAATTCATTACCAGTGATAACTTTTTATTTATATTATTTTTATAGTTTAAAATAAAAATAGAAGTTTATCAAATTCTATATTTTCATAGTTACTTTGGCCTCAATTAAAAATAAAATTTCAAAAGCTCGATGCACCTTTTGTAAGACCAAATTCAATTAAAAATGATAACTTACGAATCAGAAATTAGTCGTGTCTTCCAGCCCAGTAGAAATAAATTATATCTTTTTATATATTAGTTTAGTTTTATTCCTTTCATAATTTAGCATTTTCTTTAAGTAATTCAACCTCCAAACAAGTTAGGGGTGGTTGATAGCATTAAACTATCTACGAGGGAGGCTTTCTCCAGAAAATTTCAAGCCATGGCATTTTTCTTATCATGACGATAAGATGGAGACTGTAAAATGCATTTCCTCTCCAAGGATAGAAAAATGAAAAGGTTAACTTGGTTCTAATGCCAGCTATGTCTCGGAATCACTCCTAAAAACCAATCAAGAAGCTTGGAGGATTTAACACATTGTCGAGGAGTTATGGTTATGCAGGTTAAGACATATAACTATAGATATATAGCGTCTAACATGATAAATAACTAAAAACAAACGTGACTAAAGTAGGTGCATATATAATTAACCGCTTTATTTTGTTACAACTGAAAAATAAATTACTTCTTATGAGAAGATTCGAAAGAAATCAATTCGATAAGAGATCATATCTTCATGTTGGTTTTAAGGTATACATTTAGTTGTTCCACCGGACCTGTTTCTGAAGGTAGTTAATAAGTTTCCTGTCGACATGGAAGGCCTTAGCTAGAAGATCAGGATTGATGGGTTTGTTAGATCCAAAGACGGCATTTGCAATGGTGATGACACCAGGATTTTGGCTGCTCAAACCCGCAAATGCAATAGCATTGCCTTCTCCAACATTAAGCTGGAAATGAATTTGTCCGATTGGGAACACAAACACGTCTCCAACGTTCAATACTTTGGTGAAAAGGGTATTGTTGTTCTGGTTAGATGCTACGAACCCAACATGGAGTGAGCCCTGCACGACTACGAGGATCTCAGTACCACGAGGGTGAGTGTGCGGTGGGTTTAGGCCATATGGTGCGAAGTCAAGCCGTGCAAATGAAATTCCAAGAGTGTTGAGTCCTGCAAGTTCTTCCACGGTGACTGGAGTTACAGCAAAACCAAGTGGGGTTGCAGAAGTGTTTCCAGGTTTGTTGAGGCCTCGCAAGAAGAAATCATCTGCCTTTACTTTCTTTGGATCTTTGCAGAACTTCCCATTTACGAAAACTGCGTGAAGGACAACAACTTACATGTATCAAGTGATTATCAAAAAATCACAAGAATGAATGGATTCGAATAATTATAATGAAAGAGAACATACCACCATCTGCAGGGTTATCGATGGCGACACAGAAGTCCTGAAGAGGACTAGGATCATAAGCAGAAGTAATTAGTGAAAAGGCCAAAGCCAAGAGAGTAATGACTGAAGTATATTGAAGCTTCTCCATCGTATAACTTTAATTTAGCTTTTGCTGTGCTTGGCTGAGTGGTGAGGGTTGATGCTTCGGAAGCAAGCTACTTATAGATAGAAATCGTTGAATTAGTCTAGCGTACATACATTCTGTAGATGTTAAGGGAAGATTTGACGTCTTCATAGGTCTCTTATTCAAGCGTCGATGACGTATAAATACTACGACCTGGCTCGTTTTGCGTAAATCATTTGATTTCATCCTTTCCAAATTTTTTTATAATTATTGTAGCGGTTGAGTTGTTTTGATGTTCCAGAATACCTCTAAAACTAAATCAACTAAGAAAATTCTTGGTTGGTAAAATTATTGTTGAAATAAGCATTGGCCTGTAATTTTTGATTCCTGCTATGGATAATAAATTATAGATGAAAAGTCAAAATAGCCTCTCTCTCTAAAACCAAACAAGCCTCTTTCTATCCTGGCTTGTCTTTTCTTTTCTTTTCTTTTTTCATAACGGCTTAACTAATTGAGTGGGACTTGTCCCGTTCAAGAGAGCTATATAGAATCATGTCTTTAGTCTAATATCAATTGTGTGATATGAAACATAAATGAATTTAGTAAAGTTCCATCTTATATTAAGAATAAAAAGGTTGGAAAATTTTGGAGATCACACTTAGAATAAACATAATGTGCCATTAAAGTGAACCTTAATGTTGTTTAGTTATTTTGGTCTTAATTAGACTAACAAAACATGGTCTCTTCAGTCTTAAAAGTCTCTAAGAGCCATTTTCTTATTAAGGGAATTTATTCCCTAAAAAGCAACTAGTTATAGAAGAATTTGCTATTTTTATGACCATCTTTCATCCATAATATCCTAGATCATTGCCTTACGGTAGAAAAATATATTTTAGCTACTTGACTATAATGGTGTAGTGTTATATTCTCCATTTCAATAAGATTTAGATAATGGGGGTTGTTATAAAGCTTATTCTAGATCCTTTCAAGTTCTTTTCTTGTTTCTTACACTTCCTTTTGCATATTAGGACATCTCATTTTGTTAAGTTATGTTAGCTTAGTCTTTACCTATTGTAACTTTTTTAAGCATTTGAACATTTTATTCCCTTATAATTCCAAGATGGGTCACCTTCTAATTGCATCCTTTTTTTTCTGGGTAATCATAGGGGCAGTGCCCAAATTCATTAAGAAAACTTAGAGGTAACAAAAATTACATCGCACAAAGCCGGGGCATGCAGACCCTAATGACATCCCCAAATAACAACATTTTAAGTCCTACTGACAAGTAATGAGCCTATGAGTACCAAGTGGAAGGGAAAGGGCATGGTTAGCCAACCAATCAGTACAACATGACAAACGACGTTGTCCCACCATCTGAAAAATTAAACTCGAAGCCCCTCCCCCTGTGTTCTTTCTTCCTCCTCTCCCCGATGATTTTTTGCCCCTTTATTCTCTCTTCGTCCATTGTTTTCTGAAGTGAACAAGCTCATCTTGGGTTGTCCTCTATCGTCTCCCTACAGTTGTACTCAACTTGTTAAGTAGTTCTTGGATTTGTTCTGGTTTTTTTTTTTCGTTTTGTGTTTGTTAAATGCTATGTTCATCATCAAACTTAGGATTAGTTGTTGAGTTGTTTGTATGGATTGAGATTGTTTATTATTTAATTTGATATTTGAATGTGTTAATGATGGTGAACAAAGTGCATGGACATAATGAATGCTTGAAGTTTCGGTTGAGTTATGTTATGCTTATAAGGTGTTCGATGAAAGTCCTCTGTGGTTTGAATTGTTCTGTTTTGATAGGAAATGAATCACCTATATCACTTCTAAACTCTTTCGCTAACGAAGTTTGCAATTTCTAACTAGCCTGTTGTCTGTGTTAAAGGATCGCTTGTCAAGACTTGAAGTTCCACTTTCAAGTCAGATACCTGAGTCACCTGCTACTACTTACTAGGTAATGTTTGTTTACTTCAATTTGAAGGCCCATTCTTTGGTAATTCACTTTGGATACTTGCATAGATTCTGGAAACGAGGAACTTCTGAAAACTGTTAGTGAACTTTAGTGAAAGCTAGAAGGTGCAAATGCACTGTTGGCTTTGAAGCAAGAAAAGGTAATGCATTTCATATTTTGTTGAATGTTTAAACTGAAATAAGATGTCTTTAGCAGCTGATGGAGCTACCTTGTCTTCATTTTTGGTTTTCAGGTTGATAAGCTAGTTGCAGAAAACACAAACATATTCACGTATCATTCATCTTGTTCGAGCAATTAGAGAGGTTGAAGCTAAGTTTGAGAGTTTGAAAGGTAAATCTTTGAAAAGTTTTTCCATCCAACAACTTCATTCCTATGCAATGTTA
>JAOTAY010000003.1:22474866-22489466 GCA_025629805.1 Erythroxylum baracoense | reverse complement strand
TGATGTGTTTAGTGATGTGACACGCCACCCTCGCGGGGCACGGATTCGGATATCACGGTCGATATCGGGTTCGGGTTTTGCGGGAGAGGGGTGTTACAGACCCCCTATGCTCATATCTCTTCACCATTGCAATAAGGTTAATTAAGCGTGCAACCAATGGTGATTGCAACTTTAGATTCTACACTAAGTGTAAGAGCATGAAAATATCAAGTGTCTCCTTTATTTATGACTTAATTGTCTTCTCCAAACCTGATCTTGGCTCAATTAGCATCCTAATATCAAGTCTATACACTTTTAAAACCTTATCTATATTGAACATTTACAAATGAAACTGCTAACTCATTGTCTCAACTAGTGCATGGGAAATTGTAGGTTGGTTAGGAAGCCTTAATAGAATCAAGTTATCCAACTTGCTAATTCTCTACATAGGAGTTCCAGTGACCACTAAGAGGATACCATTAAATGACTGCAAGCCTCTACATAAGAAACATAAGCTTAAAAAATAACTAGTTGGAAGTCCTAATGCCTCTTTAAAACGAACCCTATATGTACTATTGTTCATACATTTGGTTACCAAAGAATATCTCAAAGGATATTGAACAAATACTAAGAAGATTCTTGCATAAAGGGAATGGATAACGAAGATATCTAGCAAAGTTGAAGAAGAATGAAGTTAGTAAAGGTCAAAGAGAACACGAACTATTCATATGTACTTAATTGACTATGAATTTATTTCATAACATTTGGTGTTTAATGATATCAAATGTCTAAGACATTCACTTTAGTTCCTATTTGGTTTTAGGTACAATTAGGAAGCAAAAGAGCTAAAGTGAGTTGAAAGAAATATATTTGAGCCATTTCTTGAGATTCACACTCCCTTGTCTTCATGGAGCAAGAAGGAGAAGGATTAGAGTAAGAGAAGACAAGAAAAAGCATAAAATGAAGAGTTTATGTTGAAAACATCATGCACACCCATGACTAATTTGTCATTGCCATGACACCACTATGCACGCCCATGATATCATAAAGCACGCCCATGAAATACTGTCAGCTCACCCAAAAACCTAGTTTTTAGTATAAGTACATCATTTTGACAGCAAAAATGTTATGAAAAGTTAGAGGAAATGTTTGTGGGTTTCAAGAGAAGAATGAGAGACAAAAATCGGCACCATCAGAGACCCATGGAGAAGATAAAGAGCTAACCTTTTCGATCTGGTTCGAAGGTGATATTGATGCCAAAAAACCAGGTTAAGCATTTCTTTCATTGTTTTTGTTGTTTTTCTCTCTTTAAGGATTGATTATGTTATCCTGTGCTTATGTATTTAGGTTTTCATATATGAATGATCTTTATTCTTGTTATCGTTAGATTGTTTTTGTATAAACTCATTGTTAGAATCTTAAGCACAATTCGTAATTATTGTGTTTGGATATTGCTATAATCTTCGATATAACCAATAGTTATTATATTGAGATTCATTTTTAGCAACTAACGGTTTCAGATCATTGGGGATACAATCTGTAATTTTTGTGATTCCAATTGGTGTCGAATCATTAAGGATAACATAACCTAGGTTAAATGACCCGATCATATGTGGTTTTTACCTTAATTAATATGTTTTCCTAATTCGTGAGGGAACTATCCAATTAAATCTAGAGATCATATCCTAGGTTATTCGATAGCTAAACATCTCTTAATTAAACATGACCTAAGGGAAAATCAGGGTAACAGAGCTTATTATTAACTTGCGATTAATAGTTGGTAGGAGGGGTAGGAAAACAAGAATTCAATGAAGTATGTTTGATTATGTGTAGGCTGAGATTGAACCAATGATCGGGTCCCTAATAAATTCACTTTTTATCATCTTTGAATGTTTTCTTTAATTTGCTTTTATTAGTTTAGTTTCATTTCTTTTTCATATTTGAACCAAACTAAACCCCCATAACCTAAACACCCATTATTTTCTCAGCAAAAGCTAACCAAACACTCTCTATGGGATCGATCTAGATTGCCACTGCTATAGTTGTAGGTTTAGTTATTTTGAGTAGTGTTATGACACACCACATCAACTAGGCATATAACCTGTCAAGTTATATGCCAATTATTAATGATATGAAAGGTTTAGAGGATGCTTGGACTAAATTGGGACCTCTGAATAAGGTCTAAGAGCTCACTGTTCTGAAACAATTAATTTTAAAAGATGCTACAATTCAGCAAGCTATAACAAGCCCTGCAAAAATGCTTAAAAATCTAAACTATTCAAAGTCTTTTCAGTAAGATTATATCTGAATGTAGAAGACAAAATCAAGTAGAGACATAGCAAAAATGGTCATTTCTTTAACAAATTTTGTAGAGATTTTGTAAGGAGAAAACAATATAGTTTATTGGAATAGTTTACTATGGTTCAAGAATGCCTACCCTAGAGCAGCTATGATTCTATTACTAGTAATCAATAAGTACATTAACAAGGATAAAAAGACTCTTTAGGGTCTAAGATATTTGTATCTTCTGTGATAGATAGGAAGAGATGGTGGATAACATCTTTTTTGAATGCCCATACACCTATAGCATATAGCAATATATCAAAGAATTTTCCAACATTCATATCTCCTCACTCAGATAGAAATTCCTCATATAGTGGGTTCACAACAGTCTAAAAAGAAGATAGTGGAGTGCATAATCAATAAATTAATCCTAAGAATCACTGTATACAATATATGATGGAAAGGAATCAAAGGATCTTTAACAAAGAAGTAAGGGAGCCACAAATAGTAATTATTATAATAGTAGAGCCACAAATAGTAATTATTATAATAGTAAAGTCTATAAAAAAGTAACTATTTTCACCTTAGAAATAGATACATTGCAATAGAAAAATTACAAGAAAACAGAATATCCCATAATAAAATCATATACAAAATAACATGCACTAAGAAGTATCTAAAAAGCAATAGCCAAAAGGTTTCTATATCATAGGAAAATAGCAACTCACGATTGCATAAGAGAGACATTAATTTCAATAGTGAAATTTTTGAATGGGGTTGAGCAGAAATAGCAGAAAAACCCCAAAATATAAAATGTAGTCACAAAAAGGGTAATCAAAGTACAACAGAATGGAACACCATCTTGTTAGTCACCATTATGATTAGAGATCTAAATAATGCAATAAGTTTTATTTTTGTAACTTAAACAAAAAAGGAAAAACTCTCGTGTATAGAGCATGTGTAAAACATGTGGCTAATGTTATTATTTATATGCACTTTTATCCCAACTTAAGTAATTCATTTATTTTTAAATACACATGGTAGAGTAAAAACCAATGCATTTGATGCAATACTAAGTTGGAATTAGAGGATCATTTATAGTTTTAGTGTTGCTTCTTTAGAGAACTCAAGAAATAATTGGTAGATTTCTTGTAACTTCTTAAATGGAGAAGTAGATTAAGGGGCTATAATAAGATAGATTTACAATGTTCCATTCCCAGCTATCAATTAAGCTCTCATTAAACTAACCTTATGCGTAAGTTTCTATGAGATTTAAAAGGTGACAAATCAAAAAAAAATATTTAGACACAAGTAAACACAAATGAACACGTTTTATTCCATCCCTAGTCTAGAATAAATGACCACTTCCTATTCAAATTTGAAGGGTTCCAAGGTCATAAGGAATGTAGATACTAGATAGGCTTATATTGAATTGATTATCCACCAATTATAGTTACAAATAATAGCAGAACATCAAACTTAGCATTAAGAACTAAGATGATTAGTAACTTTTAGAATATATAAACTGAATGATGTTATCTAAGGGGTTCAAACATTGAATAATTTAAAAGAGAAATGCACTTACACTTTGAGGCACTTAAAGGCACTTATTATGATCTCTTCCTTTTTATAGATAATTTCGTTATGGACTAAGACAATAGTAAGGTTATAGTCAGTTTGAATGACTTCTTATATAAACTTTTTTCAGGATTAGCCTATTCCCTTTTTTGGAATGCATTTTTCCTTAATTTCCAAAACAATTTATATAATCCATTTCAATGCTCTAAAATCCATTCTATGGATTTTATCTTAATTCTAAGTTATAAGATTCATTATAGTAATTTTTTCTTAGTTTTTATTGATTGTGAAACAAACTACTAGTTTTACGCTTAAAACTGCAAGTATACGGGTCGTGACTTATAGTAAACAGCATATATCGATCCTACAAGGATTGTTCTTAGGCACCACTTAATTCAGATTGATCTGTATTTAAGAACCAATTTTTTTATGGAAAACTGGAAAATTAAATTAAATTAAATAACTAACAATGCACAAATGATAACATAAAAATGAAGAAACTTGGAATTCAAGATTTTAACAATCAAAGATCACTTTTTCCCTATTTTATCTCCCTCTTATTTTGTTAATTGAATTGTGAATCACCTAAGATGTCCTAATGTATTAACTACCGTCTCCCAAGGTTTAATTAATTGTCCCTAGCCAAATTAAATGGAGATGATTAAGCAATCTCTCAATCTACAAAATTAATCCCCCAATTCAACTAGTTACTAAGTTATCCTATGGGTGATTAACTAATTATCCAAGATTTCTCTCTAACTAATCAATTAACATGATGAATGTAAGTTTATAGAGTGCCAATTCCCATTGTATAACCCTACATAAATTACCCAACTCAATCTCTTAATATATTGCAAGGTATAAGTACATCATTCATTTAAATCAATAAAATAAGAGTTCAACAAGAAGTTTAAAAGTTATCTCTACAAATAAATTAGCCACTCATAATTTCATTAACATCCCCAGAAATGAAATAATCTATCATACAAATGCTAGAAGAGAAAAAAAGAAAGAAAACTAAATGAGTCAAACTCCTCTTTTTTGCCCGAATCTAGAAAATCCGGCATTAGTATGCTCTTTGCCCAATTGTGAATGAAAAACCTTGATTCTCTACCTCTCTCAAGACTCTAAACATATGTTTTTACTCAAGGAGGCAAGTCTCCACCGATGCTCTCGTCGTCCATAGGGATTTATGTCTTTATATAGTCATAAAAACCTAAAAATAAATCAAACCTGCATGTATCTTCAGGCTAGGCATCCCATGATCTTAGGAATTGGCATGAATCCCACGATCATGGGTTCTTGTGTTATAAATCCTCCACTTCTCCTCCCCTCTCTTGGTCTCTAGCTCAATCGCAAAGGTGGCCACCCTCCATTCCTATATCAAAATGATCAATTCTTACCCTAAATCAACATCAAACAAAAAAGAATAACCATGAAGATCAAGCTAAACAAAAATATACAAAATAAATCCTAAAACACAACAATAATAACCTATTATGCAAGAAACACATGTCAAATACTTAAAAAAATATACACTAATGCAAAACTATCAACTTCCCCACACTTAAATCTTTGGTTGTCCTCAAGCAAAATTAAACACAACCAATCAATTCCATTACTTCATTTTCACAAAGATCAAAGCATGCAATCCCTTAAATTTTGGCCAACTCAAATGTTAAGATACTACACATATCACGACTACTTTTCATTAGTGTACATAAGCAAATTCAACATATGGCTCCATCACTCAAAGATAAGTATAAATGCAAAATGAATCTTCCTCATGGTTTCACTCATTTCTCTCAAGTGTTTAATGGTTAGTGTTTTGCTCAAGCACCCTATAAGAAACTACACTACCATAGGCTTGCTAATACAACAATTCTCCCCTACAATGATTGCATGCAACAATAGATCAAAAGGACTTACTTCAGGTTGTAAAGTGGTAAAGGTTAAGGTGGGTAAAAAGGGTAAAGGGTTTAAGACAAGCATTCATAAAGTAATAAGTGAACAAAGGGATATCAAAACATATTTATGAGATACACAAATGAAAATATACTACTACTCCACACTTATCGATGCTACTAAAATGTTCTTCCTTTTTCTTTTCTTTTCTTTTTCTCTTTTCTTTTTTTCTTTTTTTAAATGGAAAAAACAATGAACAAAATAGCAAATATAACTTGATTCAAGAGCAGAAGTATCACTCAACTTATCTCGAAAAAAATTGTAGCAAAAATCCTAAACTAATGCATCACTTAATACTCTACTAAGCTTGTGAATGGTAAGTTAATAAGGTTTCGGGTTTTAAAATGTGGGGTGTTTTTAAGAAACAAAATGGTTAAGGCTCAACGGGGGTAGCAAAGGATAATAAAGGTAAGTCATTTAAGCCAAAGGTTAACACAAAAAAGGCCTTAATCATCTCTATTAAGCATGCATCTAGTAAACTCAAACGAATTCAAAGCAAGTTCTAAAGGTAATAACCCAAGGAAACATCACACAAACAAAGAAATAAAATGACTATAAATTGAGTCATATAGGCTCAATCTTCACATTGGCTCAAATGAATTTTCATTATGCATCTTTACACTACCTCCTTGCTCAAGTGTGAAATTCTGAGTAAGCTTATTTTCATCACTAAACATGGTTCACTCTCTATTGAAGTAGCTTAATCCGTGTTCAAGCATGCATTCATTCTCATTCCAACTAGTATGATAGAATCTCATGGCAAAGTAAATCAAAATGATTCAAGTTTGATTCCATTGCTTAACATAAAATAACATAAAACAAACTAGTATGGCTAAAACATGCGTCCTAATTAACAAAATGCAAATAGTGACTAAAACTATGCAATTGACAAAGCAAATATCACCTCCCCACACTTAGACAACACATTGTCCTCAATGTGACAAGTCAACCACAAAATAAGGTAAAATGACATCAAACCAAACAAAAAGAAAAAACAACAAACAAAGTAATTAAAACAACGTAAAAAACAAAGGGTAAGAAAACATATGGAGATTGTGGTGACGAAGGCGTAGGAGAAGGGATTTCAATGTTATTCCTCTAGATGAACTTAAGGAATTTCTTTTTGATGTACCACTGCTCCTTATGCACTTGCCTCATCTGGGTGTCGAGCTCATTAATTTACAGTGTCATTTGTTGATGGTTAGAAGCCATTCAGTTGAGGATTTGCTAGAATTTGTCGACCTCTGTTGCTGCGATTGGTTCCTTTTCAACTGCTTCTTCTTGGGGCTCCAGGGGCACCTGAGATGTGGATGGTCAAGAAGTAGCTTTATCCTTACGCTTCCTAGTTTTTACTACAATGTATGTCTGAGGATTTCAGAGTTCCATAGAATGGGACTCTAAAATTTTAGAACTTCTCAAATAAGATACGTCAAATATATCGTATCTAGGAGTATGCATACTATCCACATCAAGATTATAATATAAAGCCAAAGCAGTAACAAAGTATGACATGCAAAAATATAAGCTTTTCTTATTAACACAACTCACATTAGATCGAAAAATCTGATAAGGGTTATTTATTTTGATTTTACGATCCATGTATAAAAGGAAGAAAAGTTTCTTAGCTAAGCACTTGTTACTTTCAGTTTTGTTAAAAACCATTAGGCACATAAACTTATGAATAAGTAAGTGCTCGGTGCTACAAATTAAAGTATTAGCTGCATTCCTAGAGTCAAATTTGTTTCACCCTAAGAATTTTTCAATAATCATCCACATAAAAATCGTCATGATCATCCAAAACTTTATTATTCGATAAGTCAAAGAGTGCCCGAATGATAGTATAATCAAGTTTATAACCACGGCCACCTATCCTAAACCAGAATGTATCCATTTTAGGATTGTAGCACACAGTGGTGAAAAATTCTACCATCGTCATGGGATATATCAGAACATCACAACAAATTAACCGACCCAACTAATATTCATAGCCAATCATTCAATATTACGCCTTAATCCTAGAGTTTCTAACAGTTCGAAATCAAAGTACCTAGGAGGAATTAATTCTCTATCCTTAAAGTCATGAAATCACATACCTTTTTCTTTCGAAAAAATAAGGAATAGGGCATGAAAAGTGGCAACCATATCTAGTTTACCTTCTCTGGAGACTTGAAAGCGTAGTTGGTCAATCGGTTTTTAGGATACAAACTTCTTTGGAGCCATTAAAGGAGAAAAATTTGCAAAACTTAGCAAGAGAGAGGTGAGCACATTTTCTAGAGAGAAAGAGAGAAAAAACTTACCAAATCCTTAGATTCTTGAATGATTAATGTGAAATAAGTGTAAAGGAATGAAAATATGATGGAAGAAGTAGAGAAAATACCAAGATTTGGGTGAAAGATGAAGGATTTGAGAGGTTTGGAGAATGGGTGTTGTGTTTGTTATAGAGAGAGAATGTGAAAAATTGAAGGATGAAGAAAGAAGAAAGAAAAAAGAGGGGGATTTAAATTTTTTTGGATGAGGTATCCCACGATCGTGGGAATCTCTAGAGCCTTAACCCATGATCGTTGGAATCAACCTCATTCTCATGGTCATGGGTTAAGGCTCTATAAGGATTTTGTAAAACCTTCCTACAGTCGTGGGAAACAAACGTATTCCCACGATCGTGGGTTATGGCTCCTGAAGGTTTTGTAGAGCCTTCCCACGGTCGTGGGAAACAAACACATTCCCACGATCATAGGTTACTCAAACTTTCCCAACTTCTTATCCCTCTTCTAAGCTTAGCATGCATTCTTAACATTTAAGCAACCTACAAACACATCAAAATCATTTAACCAACAAGAAATTTAAAGAGAAAACAAGTTAAAACTCAATTACAATCCAAATAAACATCGAGCAAACTTAACCCGAACATAATCACACCTAAATAAATTAAGCAAACAAGTAAACAAAGACAAACAAAAGAAAGGTAAACATGCTAACTTTAGGTCATTAGCTTGACCATTCCACATGCATTCATGAAGTGGAAGAAAGGAAAGAGATGACTTCCCTTTCTTGTGAATATGTCCCTCCATAGTATGGCTTGCATCTATGCCCATTGACTTTGAATGCTTCACCCTTGTCATTTTCTAGCTCCAAAACTCCATAAGGAAACACTTGAAGGATCTTGAAGGGTCCACTCCATCTTGACTTAAGATTTCCTGGAAATAACTGAAGTCATGAATTGAATAAGAGAACCAAGTCTCCACTCTTAAACTCCTTCTTTTTGATGTGAACACCATACCACTTTTTTGCTCTTCCTTTGTACAATTTAGCATTTTCATAAGCTTCAAATCTCAGTTCTTCCAATTCATTAAGTTGTAACAATCTCATCTCACCTACTAGGTTCCATTCCATGTTCAACTTCATAACGATCCAATAGGCCTAATGCTCCAACTCTAATGGTAAATGGCAAGCCTTGCCATACATAAGTCGATATGGTATGGTACCTATGGGTGTTTTGAAAGCTATCCTATAAGCTCATAAGGTGTCATCTAGCTTCAAAGCTTAATCCTTTCTTGAAGTGATCACTACCTTCTCCAAAATCTTCTTCAACTCTCTGTTCACCACCTCCACTTGGCCACTAGTTTGGAGGTAGCAAGGGGTAGTCACTCTATGATGAACATTGTATCTTCTTAGAAGAGCCTCAGATGGCTTTTTGTAGAAATGGCTCCCTCCATCACTTATGATCACTCTAAGAACCTCAAATTTAGTAAAAATCTTCTTCATGAACTTTTGAACCACCTTGCCATCATTAGTTGGAGTAGCTACTGCCTTAACCCACTTGGAAACATAATCAACCTCAACCAATATGTAAATGTTACCTAAGGAGGATGGGAATAGTCCTATAAAGTCCAAACCCCACAAATCGAATTTCTCCACCTCCATGATGTTTGAAAGCATCATCTCATCCCTCTTCGATATGTTGCCCACTCTTTGACATCTATCATACTTTAGCATAAAATCTCAAGCATCCTTGAACAAGGTTGGCTAATATAATCCACACTCTAAGATCTAAGCAACAGTTTTGTTAGCTCCATAATGCCCTGTATAAAGTGAGCTATGACATTGCATTAAAATTTCAGGCATTTCATCTTTAGGGACACACCTGTAAATCACATTGTCAGCACATATCTTATAAAATTCAGGTTTATCCCAAATATAACAAGAATATTGAAAGAAGAAGTGTTTCCTTTATTGATATGAATGATCAGAAGGAAGAATACCACTTGAGAGGTAGTTTGCAATATCTGCAAACCATGGACGAAAAGGATTATTTACCATTATTAAAGCCTCATCAGGAAAGCTTTAGTCTTAGTTGCTATGTTACCTAATTTCTCATCTTCTCAATTTCAGCTTCTTCTTTATGCTGCCCCCTTCAAGTTGTGATAGGTAGTCTGCTACAACATTTTCTGCTTCCTTCTTGTCTTTAATCTCAATATTAAATTTTTAGAGCAGAAGCACCTACCAGATGAGCTTGGATTTGGCATCCTTCTTAGCAAAAAGATAACGTAACATCGTATGGTCTGTAAAAATAATAACTTGTGAGCCCAAAAGATAAGAACTAAAATTTTCACATGCAAATACCATTG
This sequence comes from Erythroxylum baracoense, assembly GCA_025629805.1. NCBI lineage: Eukaryota > Viridiplantae > Streptophyta > Magnoliopsida > Malpighiales > Erythroxylaceae > Erythroxylum > Erythroxylum baracoense. Next base: position 22,479,036 of record JAOTAY010000003.1, on the reverse strand, counting down.
TAAGCAATTCCTTCTCAGTAGTGTTGTAGTTTAATTGTGCTCCCGTCAAGGTCATGCTTACATAGTAGATGGCATGTAGCCTCTTATCCTTCTACTGGCCGAGTACACACCCAATATCATGGTCACTTGCATTACACATAATCTCGAAGAGAAGAGACCAATCTGGCAACGTCAAAATAGGTGATGTTGTAAGTACCTTCTTCAACCTGTTAAAAGAATATAAACAATCATCATCAAACACAAAAGGCACATCTTTAACTAATAAATGAGTCAATGGTCTAGTAATAAGAGAAAAATCCTTAATAAACTATCTGTAAAGCCCTACATGACTAAGGAAGGCTCAGATACCCTTGATGATGGTGGGAGGTGGTAGCTTTTCAATCACTTCGGTCTTAACGCAATCTATTTCAATCAGTTTGCATGAGATCTTATGGCCTAATACAATTCCCTCTTAGACTATGAAATGACACTTCTCCTAATTTAGGACTAGATGAGACTCCTCACATCTTTGAAGTGCTCTGTCTAAATTAAACAAGCAACGATCAAAAGAATCACCAAAGATACCTCCATGAAGCAATCCATAAATACCTCCATGAAGTTCTCATTCATGTCTACAAATATGTCCCTTATACACCTTTGGAGTGTAGCAGTACATTGCATAAACCAAAAGGCGCCCCCGATAAGTGAAAGTCCCATAAAGATAAGCGAAAGTGGTTTTCTTTTCGTCTTCTGGGTATCTAAACACTTGATTGTACTATGAATATCCATCAAGAAAATAATAAAAAATGACTAGCCACCCTCTTAATCATTTGGCCCACAAAAGGTAAAGGGAAATGATCTTTCTTAGTGGCCAAATTTAGCTTTCCATAGTCAATACACTCGCCAACCTGTGATGGTCCTAGTAGAAATCTTTTCACCATGTTCATTCCCTATCATTGTCATGCCACCTTAGGCATGCACGGAACTAGACTCACCCTCTCACTATCTGAAATGGGGTAAATAATCCCCGCATGTAAAAGCTTCACTACCTCCTTCTTCATAAACTCTTACATGTTTGGATTTAACCTTCTCTATGTTTCCCTCACAGCTTTACATCCTTATTCTAGGTTAATCCTATGCATCACTACATTGGGGTTGATCCCCCTAATATCATAAACTTGCCACCCCATGGCTCTCATCCTCTTTTTAATGGTGTCTACCACTTTCTCTTCTTAGTTGCAATCTAATTGGTTAAAGATACTGATGGGTAGGGTATAGTTCTTACCTAAAAAGGTGTATCTCAAGTGGGAAGGTAAGGTTTTAAGCTCTAAAGTGGGGGGCTTAACAATGGAAGGTGGTGTGGGTGTATATGTACTCTCTAACTTCTCTAGATCAAATTCCTCATATAATTCCTCTTCTTTCACACTCTCATCCCTGTGCACTTCAATAACTTCATCAACTTCCTCTTCAACCTCCTTCACCCACTCATCTATAACATCAATTTTCATACACACATTACCATCCATCAGTTTCTTCAAAGATTTTGACATATTAAATTCAACCTACTCATCATTAATTCTCAAAACAAGTTTCCATTTATGCACATCAACTAATGCCCTACAAGTGTTCATAAAGGGCCTACTCTAAATTAATGGACAATTTCTATCAGCTTCAAAATCTACCATAACAAAATCAATTGGAATTAGAATTACAACTCCAAACGGCCTCTTGATGCATTGATCTATAAGTTGAATTAGCATGGATGTTGTCTTGACCTCTCTTAGTCCCAATTTCTTGAAAACAAACAAAGGCATTAAGTTAATACTTGCACCTAAATCATATATGCATTTAGAAAATTCAGAATCACCGTAACATATGGAATAGTAAAACTCTCTGAATCTTATAGTTTTAAAGGCATTTGGCTTGATATGATTGAACTACAATTAGTCAAAGTTACCGTCTAATTGTCTTCCCAACTGCGTTTGCTTGTGAGTATGTCCTTAGGAAACTTCGCATATTTGGGCATGCACTCCAAGGATTCCACCAATGAGAAATTAATCTGTAGCTTCTTCAATTTCTCAAAAAACTTGGCAAACTAAGTGTCCACCTGATGTTGTCTCACCCTTTGTGGATACAAAAGTTTAAGCTTGTAAGGCAGTGGCGGTATATAAGGCCTTTCTTCTTCTTTCTCTTCTTCTATCTCCTTGCTTTTTCCTTTTTCTTGGATATCCTTTTACACACTTGGTTCCTCCACCTGCTTGCCACTTCAAAGTATAATAGCCTCGAGTTGTTCCCTTGGGTTGGCCTCAGTATTGCTCGAGGCTACCTGCACTTTTAGAAGACAAAGCATTAGCAAGTTGGCCTACCTGAACTTACGGATGCATGAGGTATGATTCTTCACAATCTGATCAAACTTTGCCTCCATCCTCTTTTGACTTTCCTTTTAGCTCCAAAACATCCTCTTTTGGTTCTCTTATTGATTTACAAATTTGGACCCTAAAACATCCATTAACTTTTCTATTTGGCTCTCCATAAATCCAAGTTAAACTTGCTAAAATCTAGGAGGTCCTCGCATTCTTTCTTGGCTACCTATATTGTTAGCACTCTAAGAAAAATTTGGGTAGTTTCTCCACCCCAGATTGTAAGTGTTAAAGTAAGGATTATTACCTCTTTGTCGTTGACCTAAGTAATTTACCTGTTTTGTATCACTAGCTCCCAAAAAGAAACATTTGGTCGAGCCATGGTTGTTTTGCCCACATAACTCACAATGTAATTGCATAGCTTTGACCGTAGATGAAGATGCTCCTTATATTTTGCTTAACTACTTAGTAAGGGCTATGATCTGTGCCTATAAAGTTAAAACAGAGTCAATTGGGATCATACCTTTTTACTCCTTTTGCCCTGTCTACTCCTCTCACTTGACCATATACAACTATTGTTCACCAATTCTTCCAAAAGGTCATGAGCTTCATCAATAGTCTTTCTCATCAAAGAACCTCCAACGTCTGCCACTATGGTTCCTTTTGTGCTCTGATTTATACCATTGTAGAATGTCTACAAAAGGAACTCCCTCAAAAGATTGTGGTGGGGATAACTTCTCTGTAATTCTCTAAACCTCTCTCAGGCTTCATATAAAGACTCCCATCACTCTGTCGAAAATTTGTGATTTCCTTTATGATCCTTGTTGTCTTAGTTAATGAGAAGTACTTAGCAAGGAATACTTGGGCTAGATATTCCCAAGTAGTGATTTGTCCTGAACTGAGCGAGTTATACCATGCCTTTGACCTATCTCTCAAAATGAAAGAAAACAATCGCAACTTCATGGGATCATCAGACATCCCATTAAAACGTCCCATTATACCTGAAGGTGTCGTCGATCTCTAAAGAATTTCCAAGATGGGTGTTGGGATCTTCGTTGGATAGCCCATAAAATTGTACACTACTCTGAAGTATGTTGAGGAGGGCTGACTTGATCTCGAAATTATTATCTTAAATCGCTGGCCTTGCAACTCCTTGAGGATTAAAACTTGGCCTCATAAAGTCCATTAATGTCCTTTTAGCTCTTCCTTGCTCTCATTCTTCTGCTATGTTTCTTTATATAATGTCTTGGCGCTTCGCTCTTTTTAACTCTCATTCATGCCTTATAATATCAGATAACTCTTCGTCACTAAATTCAGTCAATCTTCACATGCTCCTTGTGTTCATGCACCTCAAAATACACAAAGAGAAGTATCAAAAACTCTTAAATCAAAGTACTCCAAACTAAACAAGAAGCTAAGCAAACAATCCCTACCAACGATGCCAAAAACTTGTTGATTATGAAACAAACTACTAGTTTTACGCTCAAAACCACAAGTATATAAGTCATGATTTGAAGTAAAAAAGTGGATATCGATCCCACAAGATTATGCTTAAGCACCACTTAATTCAGATTGATCTTTGTTTAATAACCAAATTTTTTGTAGAAATAAACTAGAAAATTAAATTAAATTAAACAACTAACAATGCACAAATGATAACACAAAAATGCATAAACTTAGAATTCAAGATTTTAACAATCAGAGATCACTTTTTCCCTTTCTTATCTCCCTCCTATTTTGTTAATTAAACTATGCCTGCTGGAACCCCTCCCCGGGCGGGCCCACGGGCCCGACATCCTGCGTGACATCTGGACCCGTGGCTCGCGGGGGA
>JAOTAY010000003.1:22454987-22473225 GCA_025629805.1 Erythroxylum baracoense | reverse complement strand
TTAAAATTATGCATCAACTATAATTTAAATATAATGACAATATATTTTTAAAAAAATTTAAGCAATAAATTTACCGATGGAAATAAACATCCGTCGGTAACTTTCTAAATAACTTACTGACGGTAAAGGCTATATTCTATCGGTAATTCATAAAATATACCGACGGATGCTAAATTCCATCGATAATTGTTCAGCATATTTATGGACGGAAAACATGTTACCATCGGTACATTTACCGACGGTCGTAAACATTCCGTAGCTAAATTTACTTACGGTTAAAGAACTTACCATCGATAAATTTAGCGTTAGAAAATGTTTAACCGTCAAAAAATTTACGAACTGAACACTTGTTACGGTCGGTACATTTTCGGTATATTTATCGATGGTTTGTCATTTTCCAATGCTAAATTTACCGATGGTAAATTCTTGTACGATCGGTAAATTTAGCTACGGCCGATTTTACGATGTTTTTGTCTGTCGGTACATTCCATCGGTAATAAGTGATACCAATGGAATATTTGTATTTTCTGTCGGTATTTTCCATTACAAAATGACAGTTTTCTTGTAGTGGCTTATTATTTTCCTCTTGAAGGTGTTCAATGATTGTTTTATATATTGAGGTTGAAATGTTTGGCTTAGGGTTATAGTGAAGGCCTTTCACATAGCTGGAACGAGTACCAAGTACTATATTACAAATATCTTCCATATTGAGCTCATTCCCCTCAAACTTAGACATCTCTAATAACTCTTACATCTTATTCTAAAATAAAAAATCAACAAAACCAATATTCAATCCACATATTACTATTTACTATTACATTAATAAATGAACAAAAATACTGAACAAACTTTTATACTTACATAATTGAATTCAGCTTCTTTTGATACCCTTCCTTTACCTTCCTTATAGTGAGTGACTTTATATAATGTGATCCTACCACACTATTATCTATGTAATTCCTTCTCACTCTATTATATGAAAAAAAAACAAGGCGCAACAAATAATTTAGTGTTTATTGATTTAGGTATAACTTGCAAACATAAAACTTATATATTCATTTTAAACAACTATAAATGACTTTGACCCTTAATTGTGAGGTTTTTTCATTTTTGATCTACTAACCCTTGCCTTCTCACAATTCTCCTAAATTAAAAAGAAAACATAACTGATTGGTTTATTTCCATACCAATATTAATTTTATTGCAAGTCCATGGTGTAGTTATAGTTAGCATAGGTAAGTACGGGTGTCGAATCCCACGAAGATAATGAATACTATTAATTACGGTTATCCAATTATCTAGTCTATGAATTTGATTTTGGTTTTAATAAGGAAAATAAAACTTAAACAATTAACAGGAAACAATAATGATCAGAGAACAAAGAAAATCAATTAGAAAACAATTAATATCAAGAATTAGTGCCTAAGTAATGAATCACCCTAAAACCATTAGATAATTAACCTTTTATAATGTAATTGTTTTATTGATTATTGGACCATAGAAATTTCTATTGTATGCTAATAACTCACTTGAGACTACTAATAACTAATGTTAGGATTATCAACCAAATTACTCAGGTTAAAGTTTCTAAGATTGCTTTACCAATTTGTGAATTACGCCATTAGGTTTGACACTAATATAAAGGATTTATCTATCTCTAGGTTTACAATCAACTTCTTTCAATTATGATAGATTTATTCATACAGAGGATTTCTTAATCTCTATGTTATGAAATTAGATTATGAACTAATATTTTGGACCTATTAAAACATATGTTAAAAACATAGTTTAATCACAATAGATCAATCCAAAACAATTGCATTAAATAAAAGAGTTAAAAACATATTGTAACACAACTAGCACACTTACACATGATAGAAATCAAAATAAAAAGTAAACAGAAGAAAAAACAATAAAAATGAGGAGTTCATAACTCTATATCTCCTTTCTTTTCTATCGAATGTTCTTACAAGGTAAAGGTTTATTGTTGTTTTCTATTGGAGGGGGTTCTAGGAGAATCTTGTGATTCTATGCTAAAGTACTATCCTTTAACCTTGAATGAAGGATCCCTCATTATCTCTCCTACTTTGTCCTACTCTGTTCCTTTTGAGAGAGGGTGCATCATCATGTTTTTCTACCATCATTGAAATTATTTTTAGGAAGGATACCTCCTTTCCTAATTATCAAACTTTTGTCTATGAAAAATTGGAAAAGGAAAGCTTTACAGGAGGTGTTGTTGAATAAGGACTAAATCTTTCTATTCAAATTTTCTTCTAGGAATAATGCTTTAGAAGTGAATAAGTTTAATTCTTAGCATTACAAGAGCTCACCCATTTTTTTACACGTCTTAAAATATTGGAATAAATTAGAGGAGATCAAGTAAAAATCAGTGCCTATATAGGTTAAAGTCCACTAATTTTCCTTTGAATACTAGTTTATGATAGGCTTAATCCATCTGGTGAGTTAGATAAGTGGGATACTATTTATGGATAAGGCCATACTTATAAGAAGAAGAGTGACGTATGATAAAGTATGAGTTAATATGGGTTTAAAGTATGACTCACTTAATGAGATACAACTTCTAAGACTAAAGGAGAAAGATAGCCTGGTTAAGGACTTTGTAGAGGTTGCTTACCAATATAGACCTTCCTTTTCACAACAAGGGAAAACTTCACATCCCATAAGAACTAGGCTTAAGAGAGTTAAATTATAGAGTTAATGGAGACATGTGATGAAGGAAACTCACAAGGGGCCCTTAATGAGTCTTCTTTAAGTACTTCAAATGAAGGACCATATAATCACATAGAGACTAGACCTTCAGTGTCAAGTATGGAGGCTTTTCTAACCATACCCAACTAGTGGTTCTAAGTGAGTATCTTAGAGAACTTATCAATTGCCTCTTATTTGTTCCTTAGAATCCTAAAGTAATGGGTAAGTTTGAAGCCTCCAGTCCCTCTAAGCTAAGGTTTATCTTAAATGGTTAAATGAAGTTTCCTTTATACCATTGGTACCTATTCCAATAGTGGTGAAGTCTGATGCCTCTTAGGGTAATGAGGCATTAAAGAAAATAAAAAGAAGAAGATCTCAAGTTATAAAGCCAAAGGGAAAACTTTTACCCCTCTTCTTAATATTCTATGTCTATTTTTACTTGGAACACAAATGGAATTAATGACCTAAATAAGCATTTCATAGTAACTAACTACATAAAATATTTTAAACTAATCATTTTTGACCTTTTTAAACAAAATTTAACGTTAGTAAATGCGAGAACATTCAATTTCTAAAAAATAAATAGAGTCTCTTAACCAATCATGACTATCATCATTTAGGCATAATAGTTGTTGCTTATGGCTCCTCCTTTGTCAATGTTCTAAGTTACTCTTCTTCTTTTCAATGTTTGCATATTCTAGTTGAAGTTATATGGATAGGAAGAGCTTAGAGCTGCTTCATATATGCTAGTAAATTCTCCTATCAAAGAAATGATCCGTGGATAAACCTTATAAGGTTCAAAAATTCAATTATGGAACTCTGGCTTGTAATTAGGGACTTTAATTCTACTACTCTTTCCTTAAAGGTTGAAGGAGCCAAGTCCCTCAACAAGCCTCTCAAGAAACTCAATTCTTGCCGATCTAAATTAAAAGTTATTGATCTTATGATTGTGAGAAACTAGTTCACTTAAAGCAATATACAATAAGGCTCATGCTCAATTACGAAAAAACTTAGTAACGCCATGGTAAATTATGATTGGTTACTAAAATTTCAATACATAAGTGCTAGATTTAATGATAATCGATGTTTATATCATTGTCCTATTAAAATATATGGACTCACAAGGAACCAAAATGGAGTCTCTACTTTCATGTTCTTCAATTTTTTATGTCCATCATTTGGCTTTCAAGATGCAATTAAAAGGGACTAGACCATATGGTTCAGAGATTTGACTTTTAAGTTCCTCAAGAAATTAGGAGCAATCACAGAAGTTAAAGTGATGAAAAGTTAAAGTTGAAGTTTTTACTTAATTTAGAAGTCTTATTTTTGAGAGCCAAAGAGAATCTTCTAATGAAACAACATGAGGTTTATATATATCCAACTGATTTGAGCTTAAAGTTAGTTAAAAATAAAGCAATAGGTGAGTATTTGAATTATATAACTCATTAATCATATAAAATATAGAGTGTTAGGGTTAAAAGGAGAAGATAGCAATACATGTTCTTCCATAAATCTCTCCTAACTAGAAGAAACTGAAATAGGATTAGTTCTTTGAAGAATGAAATAGGGCAAGTGGTCAATTCTTAGGTTGAGTTACTTATATATGCTAGGGAATACTTCTAGAATATAACGGGAACTACAACTTATCTCTCTACCTCTCACCTAGGCATTTTCTCGATAATGCCTAGGCTCACTAATCATCACTGAAGTGCCTTCCTTATAGAGCTAGTAATGTTTAACGAAATAGAGGGTGTATTCTTTAATTTGGCCCTAACAAATCTCTTAGGTTGGATGGCTTTAACATATATTTTTATTAAAAAGCTTGGGGGGAATTATATCAGAAGTATATGAAGCTTTATTGGAATTGTTCGATACATCTAAGATGGTGAAAGCTTGGAATAAAACCTACCTGTGCTTAGTCCCTAAGTCCCCCAATCCTTTATCTTTGAAGGAATTTTACCCCATCTCTTGCTACAATATATTCCATAAGATCATTTCAAAGATTCTTATTTTTAGGTTTAAAGAAACTATTCTCTCTATTTTTAAGGCTACTTTTATAAAAGGTAAAAGCATAGTGGATAATGTATTAATTGCATAAGATCTACTAAAGAGCTATCGTCTACAAGGTTTAAAATGTAATTATGCTTTAAGAATTTATTTACATTAAGCGATTAACATGATTAACTGGCCATTAATTGGCCTTTTATCGTCAATGTTTTCAAAGCTCTAGGCTATCCTTTCCCTTTATCTTTTCACAATATGTATGGAGGTTCTTTTAAGGATTATCCAATTAAATATCAGAAATGACAATCCCATTCGATTTTTATTGAAAAAGAGAGAGACTTGAAATAACTCACCTAGCATTTTTTTATTATTTATTGATTTTCTTTTTAGCTACTTCTAACTCTATTTCATGCTTTATGAAATCATTAGAGGAGTTCAATAGTACCTCAGGTTTTATGATCAATAAGGATAAAATGTTTGATCGTGTTTTTTAATGATGTAACTAATCTTGGTTCTGACTTATATAGGATCTCAGGCATATTTTCTCATTCCCCGCATATATTCTCGTTCCCAACCTTTTACTTACCTGGGTGTTCCTATTACTTCAATGAAAATCTCATTGAGGGATTACTAAAACTGTTATGATATGATCATAAAGAAAATAGGTAATTGGGATTAAAAAAATGTTTTTCTCATATAGGTAAATTATAGCTCATACTTTTGGTCCTGAACAATCTACATATATGCTAATCCTCCCATATACTACTTCCCAAAAGAATTTATAAGCATATTGAGAAGCTTTTTAAAACTTATTGTGATTAGCTGATTGCAATGCTAAGAAAAGGCAAAGGTAAGTTGGAAGGATGCATGTTTACCCAAGAATTAAGGGAGATTGGATATCTCTTTAATGCACATTGTTAACAAATCCTTTTTAGCTAAAAGGATTTGCAGAATATCTAATAATAAATATTCCTCATAGATCAGATAGGTGCATAGTCAATACTTAAAAGAATAAAATCATAAGGCGAGCAAAGCTTATATTGGACTCCTAAAGTATGATACAGATGTTAAAGCTAAAGGATTCTGCGCAATTATTAAACTAGACAAGGAATGGGAATGGAAACAAAACTTGGTTATAGAGAGATAATTAGAGCATTCAAGGCCTACTATACTTGTTTCAATCTGCTTAGTGGCTAAGATCTTTTTATTATAAAAATGTTAGATTTATGTTCTAGTCAACGAAAAGAACTAGCTCTATAACAAAAGAGTTCATGAGGTAATGCAAAGTTGCTTTCCAACACATTTATCAAACAAATAAGGAGGATAAAGTAGTTTGGCTAAAAACCATTTCAGTTTATTCACTAATAAATCATGGAATTATTCAGAAGATCTTACCCTAAAGTCTCGTGGTACAATATGGTCTGGATCAAATAACAAGTTCCTAAGGCGCCTTTTGTAGTCTAGATGGCAATGAGAGGGAAACGTTTTAACCATGGATGATCTGAGGGGTTTAGTGGGCTGTTTGATGAATCCTAGCTATAGATTATGCTAGGTCTCTTATGAAACAATTATTCACTTATTCTTTGTTAGTTTTTACTCGAGCTTATTATGAAAGGATATACTAGCAAGACATGAGTCTAGTTGTCAGGGAAACACTTAGGACAAAGTTATACTATGGGCATCTAATCTTAAAAATTTAAGTAAGGATGAGGCTAATATTACCCAAATTGCTCTTCCATGCTCGATTTATAGTCTCTAAACAGAAAGGAACTAGGGGTATGTTGTAATAAGAGCTTGGATGCTAGCATAGTGATCCAAAAGAATGTTCTATAGATTTGGAAAATAATGTTGGTTGGAGGTTCTTACTTACTGTATTAAGGGAAATCAAAGAAAAATGGAATATTTAATATGGACATTACTCATGTTTTAAAACCACTATTGGTTGTAATCTCTTTAAGGAGTGAAATAATGTATTAGTATGGTAGTTTATACAAATTTAAGTGTGAACTATTTTGCAATTATTTTAAGGACTATATGCCTTGCTTAAATTTTAATGATATAACTTTGGCCTTTGTTTAATAATATCAATCTTTTAATTTCCAAAAAATGCTTTTAATTGTAGCAGTTGGTTTAATAATACATAGAAGTTTCTTAATAAAGTTAGCTAAATGACTTAAGCCTTTGGTGGTCTAGTACTCATGTGGGACTTAATGAATATTCAATCATATAGGAATTTGCTCATACTTAAGGTTGAGGAGTTTGGTACCAAGTTTCAAGGTTTAAGAAAGAGTGGTCTAAGTTGATAATTCCATAGATCTGATTCAAGCACTTTCTGAGACAAAAGGTTCTCATCATTAAGCAAGACCTCTAAAAGACCTATGTGTTTCCATTATATATGAGCCTATGCATTTATAGCTAGGAATGTTAGCCTCTTTTCCATAAAGAAGCTAATTAAAGTGGATTCCCACTTCTTATCCACTCCTTATAAAGTCCCAATGTTTGGCACAACTATTGTTTTTCTTTGATGGGAATTTGGAGGACAATAATGCAACTTTAGTGATTATAATCAATCCATTACAAATTTCTTCCATGTCTATATTTTGGAGATAGTCTTCTTAGGTTGTATACTTAGGGGAGCTTTGAGATCCCCTCTAGTGAACCCTTCTTATTGGGATAAGACTTTAGGGGAAATGTCATTTCATGAATATTCAAAACCCTAAGGAGGAAACTCTTAAAGTGTCATAGAGGGTTTCATAGAAAAGAATTAAAAAAAACAAATGAAAGAAAGGGGAAGTGGGATGTCAGAAAAGGAAAGCTTAAAAAGTAAGAAAAGGAAAAAAGTTGGAAAGAAAAATCTAGTGATTCTAAGAAAGGAAATTGTATGCAGCAAGACAAGAAGGTTGAAGGAGATCAATAGCAATAAAGATTGAACTCTTAAGACTAAGACAAAAAGAAAAAGAACCTAGGGAGAAATGAAGCAGAGGTTATAATGGAGGTAGTGGATGACCTGAAGAGAACATCGAATGACATAAAGAGAAAGGGGAGATGGAGTGAATTATTGTAGATAAGAGGTAATAGTCATCGTAGTCAAAAGAGTGGTAGGATTATGCAAGTTTAGTAGTGAAGTCATGCTCATTACATGCACATAATGCAAATATAGAGATAACCGAATGCGTAGATAACAAGTTAAATCTTATTTTAAGATCCTAATATATTGGAAATGAATTAACATATCCTAAATAGAATAGATCATAAGTAGCATCAAAAGATAGTAATTCCCGTATGAGATACCTTGGTAATTTTAATTTTAAAGACTAATCATAAAACTATCATAATGTCAAAATCCATAGACACACAAGTTATATTTCATTTAAGATCCTTAATAGGGTCAGTTTAGTAAACTTATTCTCAAATATCAACCTACATGTTTGTTTTAAATATCTCTATAATTAAATTTACAAGATATCTCACTTTCTTCTTAAGAAAGAAACATAAAGTGTACTAATTTTGAATTTATTTCAATATGTAAGTACCAATTTCTCAGCTTGGATGGTGTAACATATTGACTTGTAGAATTGTTGCTTGTTCTCTAAATTTTATTAATTTATTCCATTTATCTTGTTAAAAATAATTTAGGAATAATACATAAATACAAATTGAATATCATAATTATGATTTTATCATAGTCTTAACTTTATAATAATTATTCTATGTACTTTATCTTTAATATTAAGTATAATATAATTAACAAAAATAGACAAAAACAAAGAGTACATTTATTGATTAAAATACTAATGTCATACATTAAATTGAAACCTACCAATTGCCTTCAAGGATATAAACAAACACATTACATGAAACATACTTTTATTCAATAATAGAGTTAAAAACCATCCCTTGAAAACAGAGAAGCTTTCATTTATTTCTAATTTATTTGTTACAAAAGGGAAAACCGTATCAAGATCTCATGATTTGATAAATGGAGAGGAGCAAAGAATTACAATTACTACTCTTATTCAGATAAGTCCCTGATCTCAAATGGTGGAGGGACTACATGCTATTGAGCTATGCAAAGATAATATCAATCGAAACTAGACACGCATACCTTGTCTTGGGGTTTATTTTAGTCTCACTTTTGAAGAGTTCCTGAACTAGATACAAATAGTGTCCATCCACTTGTCCAACAAGAAATGTAGAATTTGTGAGAGGGCAATAATACTACACCTCCTATAATTTATAAAAACAAGAGCTGATTCTAGTTACTTATACATTAAAAAGGTTGCAACGGTGAAGAAAGGAAGCTCAACCACACCAAGCTAGGAAACCATGATATCTAAAATGGGAGAACTCAGTTTCGACAATGTTTAAGGTGTACTAGAGCAAATATCTAGGAAAAAGGCATATAAGGCAAGGAGATAAGGAATTATACATTAGCAACAAAAAGTTAGCATATGATGTTTATGCTAATGTATTCCACTATAATTAATATATGCTAATGTATTCCACTATAATTAATATACATTAGCATCAAAAAGTTAGCAAATGATGTTTATGCTAATGTATTCCACTACAATTAGCTTCATTTTACTTTCAGTTCTCCTAACAGACCTTCCTTTCCATTGTTCTTTCGGATACTAGAAATCATTTCCCATAAAATCGATGACTAGTTTTGAAAAAACTGATTTTAAAACATAAATTTCAAACATATTAGTCTGATGCCTGACACTAATCTGAAAATAGGGTAAATTGGAATTGATAGCCAAGAATTAGCGTATGTATCTTCATCTAAGTTGTATCTATTTCTCTAACATTTTCAAAGTCTCTTCAATTTCATCAATCTAATATTTCTATCAAAAGTTATTATCAAAATGTCAAACAGTGTTAAGTGGTGAAAATAGTCATAGACTCTTCTTTAACAAAGTCTTCTATTTGAATTTAATATCAAATCCTAATTTATTCTTATGAAATATAGATACTCTTAAAATTTTCCAAAATATTCATACGAGACATCTGAAAACAGAGTGGTGTTTGATGATTAGTTGAAGTAGTTTGTTCTAATAATGAAATTTTTATGTTGGTTGAATTTTTATTATTTCATTCATAATGGTATGTTTGATTTAAAGCTTGGAAAGGATTTCTTTTAGTTTTTGACTGGCCTATGATTGGATGAGTGGTCAAGCATGATGCTTTGGAAGCAAGCTACTTATAGATAGAAATCGTTGAATTAGTCTATTATACATTTTACTTTGTGGAGGTTAATGGAAGATTTCAAGTCTTCATAGCTCTCTTATTTCAAGCGTCCATGACGTATAAATCCTACGACAATCAATTGATCAAAGATTTGGCTCGTTTTGCGTAAATCATTTGTCTTCATCCTTTAGAAAATTTGTTTTTATTATTCTAGTACTTGTATTGTTTTGTGGAAGAAGATAACCATCTCAGAAAATTGAGGTTTTGATGGTCCACATCAAAGAAAATTTAGATTTTGATGTTCCATAATACCTCTCAAAGAAAGAAAGGACATTCGAACTACAGATGGTCATATTTAGTTTTAGCAAGAAATAGAAGAAGCTATACAAATTAATATTTATTTTAAATATATTTTAATTATTAAATCAAAATTATTTGAAATATATATATTTTGAAGATATTTAAATTTGATTACTTTTTTTAATAATCATTAAATTTATTTTATTTTATTTAATTACAAAAATTAAATTAACTTATTCATAATTCACATTGAAAATTAATTTTAGGAATTAAATATATAATATTAAATTAAACTATTCATAGTTCTTACTAATAATTAATATATTATATAATTAAATAATTATATATTATATATTGGTTTATAGTAAATCGGATTATAAAAATACAAATAGAAAATAAAAACTACTTTTTATGGCTTTCATAATATTTGAAAATTGGAAGAAACCAAAATCCAAAACACAAAAGTCAAACAAACAAGTTTTTTTTTTTCTGAATTGAAAACGAAAACAGAAAATTAAAAATAAAAATAGAAATAAACAAACTCTAATTTAGTAAATTTTGAGGTTTCTTTGTAATTAACTCATAATTTTATGACTTATTGTGAAAAGATAACATATTATACTTTAATTTCGTGAAATAAATATCTTAAACTTGTCAGTTATAATAAGTGGTCATGACAGTAAGATAAACATAAATTAGGATACTTTATTATAAAAATTTTAGATTAGGTCATCTTGAACCCATGTATATATCTAAATATTTTAATTTATAATTTTATATAAATTTTTTTTATATAAACGTCACATATAAGACGACTCAATTTAACTCAATTTGTGAAATATTCTTAATATTAGGGTAATAATTTTACTAATTTCTCATGGAGCGATAAGATATTTGTGTTTTATCATAGCACATTAACTTCAGGTAAGTAATGAAGTACTTGAAATTTGTTTATTTTTTAGCGTAAACAACGCTTCACTTACCATAGACTTGGTCAAAATAACCAAGTAAATCTACTTGTTTATGAAATACTACTTCCCTCTTATGGTATATAAAATTGAGAGCCTGAACACATGACTACATAGTTAGTAATAGTTACCTATCACTAATCTTTATTTCTAATTTTGAATGCTTCAAATAATGCTCCAAATTGTTTCATCTTTTTCACTTGGTGGTACATAAGTCATGTTTTATTAGATTACAAGTTCATTACAAAATAAATTATGATTATGAAAACTTTTCCTCTTCTTGTATCATAAATGGTCCAACATTATGCATTTAATGTGTATGAATTCTTGATTTTATGGTAACTGATGTTGTGCTTGATGGGAGAGCATACATATAGGTTTTATTCTTAGATTTTGGTCCCTATGCTTCTTTTCTCTTTTGAAAACATACACCATCGTATTTAGAATTGACAACTTAGAAGAATTCGAAAAATGCAGCTCTTCAAGTACAAATAACAATGGCATGAGGTATTTTGTTTTTCTTTCGAATTTATTTTTTAATGTTATGGTCAAAGTTGCGAATACCGTATCGGAGGGGTCCTCATATCTGTAGGATTGAAAAGAAGCGGTAGAGCCTTCATGAATTCTTCCCAAGTCAGTGGTCCTTTAAACTTAGTTAACCACCTATGCCATTGGAGGGCAATACTCTTAAGGTGGAAGGAGGCTAAATGAACCTTTTGCTCCTCAACCACTTCTTTGAAATCGAAATACTGCTTTGCCTTATAAACCCATCCTTGTGGGTCTTCTCCATCAAATTTGGGAAAGTTTAATTTCAAATGATAGGTACTTCGATCTATGGAAATTTGACCGTGAATAAGGGATGGAGGGTACCATTTTGGAGAAGATTCAGCAGCTGTCAATGGGTTTACTTCAGGGTGATTGATGGGGTGGTTCTGCAAAGCTTGAAAAGTTTGAAGTTCAGCCAACACAGTTTGTATGGTGGTATGTACTTCGGTAATACTAGATTCATGTCGTCCCAATATTTTTTGAACTTCACTTCAAAATTTGGCATTTGTTTGATTTCAGATAGTCATCAATGTAACCTAAGAGTATTGCCCTCCTTTAAGTCCTCGTGTCCTAGTGGTGACATCAGAATTGTAGTGTTCGTCCGAGGCTAGAAAAGGTTTAGCACACAGCCAACCTGTGGGTGCCTGAGTTACGGAGCTTGGTGGAATGTTACAATCCAATTACAAGATATGAGACTTTAGTCCCACATTGGTCATATAAGGGGCTAATAAGCGATTTATATAGGCTTATGAGCTCTCCCACCCTTTAAGCTAACTTTTGGGTTGGACTCTCCTATAAGACCTGTATCAATTAGTATCAAATCTAACATCACTCCTCCGAGTCCTTGTGCCATGGGTGGTCACGCCAAATTGCAGTATTTGCCCGGAGCTAAAAAAGGTCTAGCGCATAGCTAGCTTGCAGGTGTCTGAGCTGTGGAGCGTGGTGGAATGTTACGGTCTAATTGCAAGATATGGGACTTGAGTCCCATATTGGTCATATGAGGGGCTGATATAGGGTTTATATGAGCTTATAGGCTCTTCTACCCTTTGAGCTAGCTTTGAGGATTGAGTTCTCCCATAAGACTTGTACTAGTATCTGCTGTTATCGATCAAGTTTTGGAAATTCCAATTTTACGGAGAATAGTTATTCCCTTCGAGATCTATCTTAGTCTTTACACTTTTAAAGATTTGTAAAGAATAATATTTTTCTTTTAAAAATTTAATAAACACTTTAATTTTAAAAAAATGTATAATATAATTGGTTGAAGTCAACTTCCAAGTTAGCTAGGTGTGGTTGAAAAATTAAAGCTTTAATGCATTGCCGCTCCAAGGATAGAAAATGAAAAGCTTGACATGGTTATAGTATCGGCAGCTATTTCTTCGAAGCACTCCCAAAATTATTTCTTGGAAGTAAAAGATTCATTCTCCTATGAAAAATTAATATTCGATCTTGAGAGTTATTTCCAACTAAACAGAAGATGAAGATTATCGTTAAAGTAATTTTCATTAGGTACTCATTCATTGTCCTGTCCTATGAAGGTTTATATTATTGTTAAAGATACATGAAGTGTTAAAAGATTTGACAGAAGTAAGTTTAACATTATAAATTACATAAACCGAGATGACCAAAACAAGTATATGAATAAACAGCTGTGATTGGTTGAGTGGTCAAGCGTGATGCTTTGGAAGCAAGCTACTTATAGATAGAAATCGTTGAATTAGTCTATTATACATTTTACTTTGTAGAGGTTAATGGAAGATTTCAAGTCTTCATTGGTCTCTTATTTCAAGCGTCCATGACGTATAAATACTACGACAACCAATTGATCAAAGACTTGGCTCGTTTTGCGTAAATCATTTGTCTTCATCCTTTAGAAAATTTGTTTTTATTATTGTAGTAATTGTGTTGTTTTGTGGAAGAAGATAACCATCTCAGAAAATTGAGGTTTTCATGTTCCACATCCAAGAAAATTTAGATTTTGATGTTCCACAATACCTCTCGGAGAAAGAATGTACTTTATTCCCTCCCTCGCTTGGTAAAATTTTATCATAGTACATTAACTTGAGGTAAGTAATGAAGTACTTCAAATTTGTTTATTTTTTTATTGTGACCAAAGGTTCACCTACCATAAACTTGCTCAAAATAACCAAGTAAATCTACTTGTTAATTTACGAAATAGTACTTCCCTCTTATGGTATATAAACTTGAGAGCCTCGAGCATGATTACATAGCTAGTAACGGTTACCTATTATTAATCTTTACTTCTATTTTCAATGCATCAAATAATGCTCCAAATTGTTTCGTAATTTTTTTTCACCTGTTACTATTCTATTCTCTTGTATTAACTACTATGAAATAGGAAATCGAAGTTATCTAGTCTTTCCAATTCATGAAATCTTCAAGTATTGTTTTTCTTATTAGAGTATTTGCAACGAACCGATTGTGTGTAGAAATAGTGTGCCGCACTTATTTCTTATCATTTTTATTAATTGTTTTTGTTAATTTTGGTACATATAGTTACGTTTTTGTACACTCTACAAAAAAATAAACTGTGTACACAATCCTCAATGAGGATCTCACAACCACAAATTACACTACTCTACACAAAAATTACAACCAATACATCAAAGGTTTAAATAAACTAGCGCGATCTGACGTCCTGGCTGAAACTATCCTGTCTCTTATAAGCTAAGAGCGTTTCTCTAATTAAATTGACAATTACCGCTGTGAGTTCGGAGTGTTGCTGTTCCTTTTGCAGATAAATTCGCTTATTTCTTTCCCGTCAAAGATAGTAGAAAACTATCTGAAAGGACGTCTGGAGTAGTAAACCGTCCTTATAACCGGACTTAGCATACCTAATGATATATTCCAATACCTCCTTCCATACA
Source organism: Erythroxylum baracoense (assembly GCA_025629805.1). Taxonomy (NCBI): domain Eukaryota; kingdom Viridiplantae; phylum Streptophyta; class Magnoliopsida; order Malpighiales; family Erythroxylaceae; genus Erythroxylum; species Erythroxylum baracoense. The sequence goes on along the minus strand of JAOTAY010000003.1, from coordinate 22,458,620 downwards.
ACAGCAAACCTAAGGGGCTAAATCAAGTACAAAATTCTACTCCACACCGATTTACTATAACTACATTCAAAGAATAAATGTTTGTGTGTCTCATTCACATGTTTACATAAAACACATAAGGGATTGTAAGACCCGAACCACCTATCTTTAGTTCTCAATCGATTTTTAATCACCAACCACAGAACAATGGCAGCCTTGGGGTAAAAAACCTACATCCAAACTATTTTAGACCATGACATAGCTACTCCAAGTTCAGCAAGTAAATTATGCGTAGACCTATTGTTAAAAATACCACTGGTATGCAAAGTCCTCCACTTCATCCTATCCTTCCGACCAGTAATCAAGGATTCAGGTAAATACCTTTCCAATAGATGAAAATGGTGAAGTGAGTGAAGTCTCGGCCACTCCTATACAATCCAAGCAACTGAAGCCTCCATAGGGATCCTGCTCTATAGCACATGTATATCCTCACAACTCCATAAGGGGCTGACGTCTAACCAATTATCAAACCACCACCGAATTTCTTCACCATCTCTTACCTCATATTTCAAGAAAGGATAAATCAACTCTCTAAGATTCAACAAACCCTTAAAAATCCACGAATACATTCGATTACCTTGGAGCTGCCAAAAATTGAGATTTTGAAGATACTAAGTATGTACCCATTTTACCCATAAGGCTTCCTTATCCACAAATAATCTCCATATCCTCTTAAGGAGCAAAACCTGATGTATTCAGTTAATAGACATAATACTCAAACCCCTTGCTTCTTAGGAAGAATGACTTCACTCCATTTTACTTTGGCCCCTTTACAATTTTCTATTTTCCCAGACCATAGAAATGATTTTAACACCCTCTCCAAATCCTTAATCACTTTCTTTGGAAGAACCAGATGGGCTGCCCAATGTATGTGCATACTACCCAACACAGAATTAATCAGAGAAACTCAAACTGCTAAGGATAAGAATCTATTCCGCCACACAAGGATACAAGCTTTCAACTTTTCTATCAATGGAATAGATTCTGAATATTTTGGCTTACCAGTAGTAATCGGTACTCTCAAGCAGCTAAAAGGAATATCTTGCTTAGTAAAGCTGTTCGTGAACCGCAAGTGCACGGTTGTCGAAGTGAGTAATAAATCGGTAAGAACCGAGTCGTGTCCACAGGGATCATGAGAAAGTTCAAATCTATGCTAGTTGACAGTGTTTGAAATCAGGTTGAATGAAATTTTAGGAAATTTAAAAGCAATGAATTTTTTTTTCTTTTTTAACTTAAATAAATTTTTAATCAACTACCCAATTCAATGTGACCAAAATAACTATGAATGTGATAAATTTGTGCCGTAACTAATTAAGAAAAGATTGCAATAATTAACTAATTAAAATTATTCACGTCAATGGGGAATGACTTTCTCTTAGGGAATGATATTTTTGTCAACCTTTAATATTGAATTAGTTATCTTCCGCAACTAAAATATCCTAACCTTGTAGGTGAATTTTAAGAGTAATTAATCCCCTTTTTCCAAAGATGAATTAATCTATCCACTCTAGACGTCACTTAGTAATCCCTTACTTAAGTTCTTCCTAGAGTTTCTTAAGTCCCAAACCTTCAATTTTCACCTCCTAAGTTTCTTGGGTCTCCCAACTCTCAAGAAAATCCTAGTCGAAATTTCCTTCAATCTTCTAGCAAAAACTCCCTTTTTTCAAAGGCGAATTTATACCAAGACAATTTCCAATAATCCCAAGGAAGAAAAATAAACCCAAGGAAAAATCAACAAGTATATGAATATTCAGTCATGGATTTCAACAAAATTCAATATTAAAGCATCAATAAAAATATCAAATCCTTAAGAGAAATTAAGGTTTTAGCCACAAATCATCATGTCAAGCAGTCCAAAAATATAAACGTTAGGCAAACTCATGAAGGAATCAAAAATAAATGAAGAACAAAGCTCCAAATATGCAGCAAAATAAAATGCTATCCTCTATCCTTGAGTGGTGTAACGTTATTTTCCTAGCCCAGCTGCTTCAACATAAAGGTTTCCACCAGGTGTCTCCTCCACTAGCTGCTCACGTTACTTTTCTTCCACCTCAATGTAGCTGCTTCATTTAACGCCCACCATACTACAACATTGTGTGTGGAGTAGAGAGTATGTGAGTGGTGAGTGAGTGAGGGCTATGCGTTGTTGAGTGATGAATGAAGGGTTTTGATGGATGGAAGGCTGGTGGTGTTTTTGGATGATAATCAAAGCTTGCGTTTATCCAAGAGAGGAGTGTTGATGTGTGAAAATATGGCTGTCTACATGTTGTGCATGGGCGGGCTGCTTTGTTTTTGCTGGAGTGTGGAAGTTGTGTTGAAATTGGAGCTAAAATGGAGGCTATGTTGGTGGAGGACTGGAATGGAGAAAAAATGAATGAAAATGTGAAGGAAGCTATGGTGTTTTTGTGTTGGGCGTGAAGTGTGGTGGATGGATTCTCTCTTGCTTGTGAAGGCTGGCTGTTTTGTGTGTGAAATGAGTGGCGGCGGGGTTGATTTTTACTGGTGGCTAGCGTGATTTTTGGTGTGAAAGCTAGCTTGATTTTGCTTTGGTCAAATGGAAGCTTTTTTGTTGTGTTGTGCGTGAGTGGTGGAAGTATGGAGGTTGCTTTGGCTTTGAGTGGCGTGAATAGATGGAGAGCAAGGCTGCTGGTCAATAAAGGCTGCTGTATGTGTTGTGAGGGCTGGTTGCATGTGCATGAAGGTTATGTTGTTGATTAATGGCAGCTATCTACGTGAAGTGAATGGAGGTGTGTCTGTTTGTGGAGCTTGCATTAGTGGAGGCTGGTTGGAATATATTTTTCAAGGTCAATTTCGACAATGTATAAAAATTAAATGCTGATGATTTAGGAGCTCAAATTTTATCAATATCTTTGTCTTTGAGTTAGCTTCAATATGAGACTTGAAACTCGGGATTTTGCCATCTGAGTCAAAAGTTATGATCGAAAAATCGTCGAAAGGTCATTCTGGCGATCCAAAATATGACGCAAATTTCATGAATTTATTTCTCCTAAATTCAAGCTTAGAAAAATCTACAATTGATCCTAAAAAATCCTTCAATGAGTCAAGAATTTAAGTATGAAATTTCAGAATTTTTGGCTAAACCAATATCAAGATAAAAATCCCACAATGACTAAAGGTGAAATCTGTCAAAAACTCAAAAATAGTGCAATTCGAGTCTATTTGTTTCATTTATGCATTTTACATCGACGAACCTCGAATAATGCTAAAACATGATAAACCAGCTATAGATGAACATAAAATGAATGTAAATGACTCTTAATTAAGTCATAAACATATATGAAAATATGAGTGTATCAAATTCCCCCACACTTAGTTCTTGCTTATCCTCAAGTAAGAAAAAGAACAAAAAATAAAACTACAGAAAACCTGAAAAACAAAGTGCAAAAACATGCAATGCGAAGAAAAAAATACTTAAATATGCAGCATTCAAATCAGATTCCCAACCATATCAATTAATTCAAGCATGATAACTAGAATTCGGTTTACCACGATCAATACATAAAATCAATGAACTCAGTTTACATGTAACAGTCGAACTAATCTAGCATAATAGAGTTAGAGGAAATCTATGCC
>JAOTAY010000003.1:22442915-22454887 GCA_025629805.1 Erythroxylum baracoense | reverse complement strand
ACATATGTGTGGGTTGGTTAATGTTGGGATGTTTTGTTATGTCTTATCATTGAAATTCCCATGTTAATGTAGTTTCTTTTAATGTTAAAAAAAGAAAGGAAAAGAAAGAAAGAAAAGGGAAAAGCATAAAAAAAAGAAAATGTAAAAGAAAGAAAGAATGAAAAAAGAATAAAAAATTTTGTTTAAATAAATTTATGAAGGAGGAAGTGCATATGAGTTTGCAAATTTATTTATAATTAATGCATCTTCCTAGAGTTGTAATGAATGTGTTCTTTATATATATTGAATATAAGGTAGATGTTGGCTTAATAGCTTGACTATTTTATGGTTTCAATGTATTGTCATAAATTATAGGAGTGATTTCTTCATATTGGTATATACTTTGTGTGGTTTGTGTGTGAGAGCCGAATGGGGTTGTGAAATATAAATTTTGCATTCGTCATAGTTGACGGTATCCAGTTTTTGATGAGTGTTGCTTTGTTTCACTAGTTTAATGGCTTTCATAGTACTTGACCCAAATATATCTCACTTTACCTTTTCCCACATTAAAAACCTTGAAATGTCCTTTGATCCATGATTTTGCATGTGAATAGTAGTGGTGGAGAAATGAAATGATATGCAAAGTTGTGGAATGATATGATCATGAATGGTATTGAATGTACCTATGGATATATTTTAGTTAAACACATTTTCTGAGTCTACCATTAGATTGCTCAGTTTTTGAAGATGATGAATGTTGCTAGGTCATGAGTAAAAGCTTGGAATGTTGACTTCTTACTATGATTTATGAAAGTTATTCATCTTTGCTTATGATTATATATTCTCGAAATATATGGGAATTGAGTAAATGTTTTTGAGTCTTTGAGCTTAATTTTGATGTTTTGCCCGAAGATGACCAAAAGCTAAGTATGAGGGAAATTGATAGGTGCTTAATTGATTATGATTTTATTCCATAAAACTTAGTGATTAATGACATGAAATTGCTTAAGATACTTACTTTGACTCATGTGAGATTTTAGGCACAATTCAAAAAAAGTTAAAGTGAATTGAAAACATAATATTTGGGCCATTTTTTGAAAATTAGTTTTCACTTGTCTTCATGGAGCAATAAGAAGGAAATTAAAAGGGAAGAAGAAAATTAAAAAAAAGAAAAAAATGCAAAGAATAGTGAATGAAGATGGAAAGCTAGAAAAAGAGACAAAAATGGTAGTGTAAGATGAAGAAAACACGGTGCAGGAGGACAAGACAGGAGATGAAACACATCGCAGAAACAAGGAGTAACTAGGAGCAAAACGGTGCAGTAAGAAGTAGGAAATGACATCTGCACAATGCAGACAACGTTTATGTTTAACACAAACAACTGTGTTAAACGTAGACAAGGACTGCATTCAAGCCAAGATATCAGTGATGGTTTAAAACATAAGTGAACAGTGACGGTGTACCACCAATGTTTATTTGTCACATCACATGAACAGTATCTAAAAATATAATAGAAGAGAGTGGTGTGAAATAAAGAGAAGCTTATGACATAAGAGAGCTTAGAGGCACAGTGAGAGGGCTTCAATAGGGTTATTCACTGTAGGTTGAAGCATTTTCTTGGGAGAGACCTATGAAGGGCTAGACGTCCCTATGCCGGTTTAGAGGTGACATCGACATCGACAACTTGGGTTAAGCATTTCTTTCATATTTTTATTATTTCTTTTTTTCTCTCTTATTGAATTGATTGTGTTATCCTAGGCATATGGATTTGGGTTCCATATGGATAATCAAGTTTTCGTTATTATTCAGTTATTTGTGTATGAATCCATTAGGTATTGTGAAAAGATGATTTTAATGCATTTATTAAATCGTTTAATTGTAAAACCACTGTTAGATTTTTGATATAATTCATAATTGTTATATTGAAATTCATGTGTAGCGACTAATGATTATAATCATTAGGGATAACATGACCTATGTTAAATGACGCATCGTATGTAGTTATTGCCTTTATTAATCAATTTTCCTAATTAATAATGCTATTACCTAATTAAATCTAGATATCGTATCCTAGGTTTTTCATTGATTAGGTTTAATTAATGATCGTATCTTGATTAAACAAAACCTAAGGGAAAACTCAGGTTAATTATTAACCCACAATTAATAGTTGATAGGAGAGGTTTGAGAATATCAAATTAATGAAATATGTTTAATTAGGGTGTATACCAAGATTGAACAAAAGAATCAGGTCCTTACCGAATTCCCCACTTTTATCAAATTTTGCATATTTTCTTTAGTTTGTTTTTATGAGGCTAGTTTCATTTTATTTTTTATTTGAAAAATCCAAAACCACCTGTTAAACCTAAACACCACTTAATTTCATTTCAACAACTTTTCACACACTCTGTGTAGTATCAACCTAGATGCACCAATGCTATAGTAGTAGTCTAGTTATTTTATTTTGACTAGTGTTATGACACGTGGTCAGGGAAACCAATTGATAATCTCAGTATTAAAAAAACTATATATTTATTAGTGCTTGGCTCTATCTTTATCAATGAAAATAATCAAGCCAATGGAGAAAGTGATTAAAAACTTTTTTTGGATTAGAGAAGGAAGCACAATAATATAGTCTAAGGTAAAATAAGTGGGATTTTATATGTAAGGATCAAGGCGGTTTGGGAATCAAATCTTTAAGATGCTACTACTAAAGAGGATTTATAAGTTCTGTATTAAGAAGGAATCCTTGTAGGTAAAGTGGATGCGTACACACTTTCTTAAAGGAAAGAACTTTTGACTTATCAAATCTAAGCAAGCACTTCATAGACTCTCAAGAACATGTTGAAGATAATGGAGCAAATCTTTATGTTCTTTAAAAGATTTATAGGTAATAGGGAAAGCACATTGTTTTGATTTAATAATTGGCATTAATTAAGTCCTTTGGATAAGCTATCAAAATATGATTCTCTGAAGGTTATTATTCCTAAAATAACTAAATTCAAAGTAGTTGTTGAAGGAAACTCCTAGAATTGGTCAACTCACATCTTGAGGGAATCCTCATCTATAATTAATAATTTACTTGCATATAATCCTATATCAAGGATAGAAGATTTATTCAAAATTTTAAAACATCACTTATCCTAGTTCACAAGTAAATAATGTGTAGAAGCTCTTATAGAATATCATCAAATGGTTTTATGGCTTAAGTTGGTCTAGTTCTTTAAAAACTTACCAAATTTTGTATTTATCTTTTAGTTAGCTATTAAAGAAATGTTAACATCAAGGATAAACTTAACTACATTATTCTAATAACACTCAACCTTCTTTGTTATCGAGAAGAGGAAACTATAAGTTAATTATTTTTCATCTATAAATATATCTCTTGCTTATAGGAAAAAAATTTAAAACTTATATACTATATTGTAACAAAAATAATTGGAATGGCATTATTGAATGGGCATATATCCTAAAAGAGCTTAAGAAAGATGATTTATAACTTTAAAAATTGCACATAACTACTTTATATACACTATCTAAAAGGAAAGGAACTAGAGATTTCTTATAATGTCCCAGTAGATTAACTATTTTTCTACCAAAAGATAATTAGTTGGACTAAAGAAATACTTATGTAAGGGGTTTGGTATGAAAATCAAGCCAATAATGGCTTCTAACTTGAGGATTTACACTAAGTAGAAAATATTTTGTTTGTTCTCCAACATTAAAGAGATATTCTACTATTTCTTTCTTTCTTGATATGTTCTTAAGTATTCCTCAAGTATTGAGTTATTGTTAGTTTGCTCCTTTACTAAACTTTTGTTTTTATTTGATTTCTCTTGTTCTTATTCAAGCATGGGACATATAAATAGGATTGACATTTTTACTAGAGGTTCAATTCGATTTGATCTGACCTAACTGATACGTGTAAATTGTATCGTGTTTTAGGGCATAGTTTAATGTGTTTAGTCTTTAATTCGATCATTTAGTATATGTTTAGGTAAGAATTGTGTTACTTTGTTAATTATTTCTATTTTTAAGTGTTTTATGGGTTAGTACAAGTTTTTGAGCTTAAATATTATATTTTTGAGGTACCTTGATGCGTTTGCTAGTGTTTTAAGGTTAATATCGATGAACAGAGGAGCTTAGAAGGGAACCCGGGCCATAACATAGGCCCACGATCATGGTAGGCATGTCACGATCATGACAAAAGACTCAGAAGTGAGCAACAATCATGGCCTGCAAGGCCACAGTTGTGGCCTACATCGGGCAAATGCACAGACACTTATGAACTTCACATTTTAAGGGACTTTTTGCACCTTTTGAGCCCGAGAAATGTCCTAGGGTTACCCAAAACATAAAAGACTATTAAAAGGACAACAAGTGAAGAGAAAAAGAAAGCTTTTTCATGTAGCAACACTTGAAACCCTAAAGAGAGAATACTGAGAGAGAGAAAGAAAAAGAAGGAAGAAGAGGAAGATGAAGCTAACTCGATGTACTTCCTAAGTCAGGAGGTTTTTTAGCATTGCTACCTTCCATCGTCTATTCCAAGCAGTGTTTCCTGTTCATTTCGATTTTATTTATGTATAGAATTGAGATGGATAATGTGATGATAGGATATGGAATATTGATAATGTTTGAAGCTCTCCTTAAGGATTTTATTTTGATTTAATGATAATTTAGTTGATTGTGTTTATTGGATGAATGTCGTGATTTGGCTGCATTCTTACGTAATTTGGTAATAAACTGAGAGGGTAAACTGAATAAAAAATGATTAAATCGGATTAGTGAGAGTTAGGCAATTTAATAGAAACTGTGACAAATCATATTAGTAATTGTACAGAGAGAGATCTCGTGTAATGTTCCAATGGTTTATTAGAGTGCTTCGGATCTAATTAGGGTTTTGGATAATTTGTGAATTGAGAGATTGCAAATTCCATAATCTAATTAGGGTTTATAATTTAGGATTTAATGGTTATAACTCGAAAGAGAATAATCAACCCTAGGATAGTCTAGAACTGACACTCCATTAACATATAATCGGCTAAGTTAGCATTAATGATAAGTAAAAATCTTCTTTCTAATAAATTGGTAAATTCCTTAAGTTGATTTTTATTGTGATTGAATATTGCTCACTTGTTAATACTTTTTTGTTTCATTTCTGATTTGACTAGTTGAACTCAATTCTCGTAATTAATTTCTGTTGCATCTTTTATTTTCAGTTGTATAGTTTTTCTGGCCTTATATTTTAGGATTAGATTATCTCCTTCCTCGTGGGATCGACACCTTTAATACTATGCTATGAACCATTCACTTGAGAAATATTGAGGGTTTATAAGATTAAAACTTACCCCGATCACTTACGACTTACAGTTGCTTAACAGGACCAATTCGAAAATGGTTTTCTAAAATTGCAAAGTTTTACTATTCAAAATCTAAGTCAATGTGTAAGCGTAACAGGGTATGAAAGGAATTTGAGTACATTTGAATTCATCCACTCCATGAAAAGGAATAGATTAGAGGACAAAATATTGAACGATTTAGTCTTTGTTCGATATAATTTAAGGCTTCGAAAAAGTCATGTTATTATCATTATTAAGTTGGATATAATTTCTTGTAATTTCTTAGTAATTTAATTTTATTATTTACTAGGAATCTTAATAGAATAAGTAATTTTGTAGATCTAATTTACCTTGATCATTTTGATCTTTTGAAAAATTGGACTTCTGAGAAACCGGATTTGATAGATCAGAATGACTTGGAAGATAATCTTGGATAGAAAATTATTGACATGTCATTTAGTGCAATGAATTTGAATAATGACGATGACAATGATGATGATGATAATAATGAAACTCCTCTCAATGACGAGGATTTTGTACTAAATGAGAATTGGAATCAATGTGATTTGAGTGGGTATTCGATTGAATGAAGTTTCAAGTTTTTGTTTATCCTCTTCTTTTAACTTCACCTATATTTGATGTATATGTTAAATTCTATATATGTAATATAATTGTAAATATTTTTATTTCAGGTTTCACTTCTAGTTGATTCTTTGACACAAACTATTGTTATAATTTGTAATATTTAGAGAGTCGTGAATATTTATTATTCTTCCTATTTGATGCTTTGATGTCGTTATTATTTATTATATGATCAAATTTTAACATTTTAAGTACGTTGTATTGTCACTAATTTTATATTTGCATGATGCTTAAATAATCTTTTCTCATATTAGTTGTGGATATTATTTATATGTTTAATATGTCAAAAATAATAATTAAAAAATAAATAGATTGATATTATTTTAAAATTCTATTATTATGATTTTTGGATATAAGGTTGATGTAAAATTATATATATTATACAATACAATATATTAAAGGACAATTTAGAATTTTAACTAAATTTGATACTAACATAAATACCGATACAATATTCATAATAATGGTGCATGTGCATAACCAACACTATAAAAGGTTCTACATGTCATAAATAATAGGCCATTATGAAGTACATAGTAACCACCTAAAAATGCAGGTAGAATTGACTCGAGCTTAGATCTTTTTCTTTAATAATATTATGTATTACGTCATGAAAGGGAAGCCTCGTGTCGTTCTTAAAAGCATTAAAACAACATCTTATTTTCCAGGCCTGTGGAAACAGTCATCTACGATATTAGGGGTCCCCTAACTCGGATGTAGTGAGAGATATTAAACTTTGTTAGCAAATCTTTGTAATCTACTTACCGAACGAGATCATTTTAACTATATGTCATTTAATTTTATTCAGTGAATGAGATTTAATAGAACATGGTAGGAATTAGTTAACTAAAACAAAAGATATGTTCCCTCTATTTATCCCAATTTCCCCTTACACCTTTTGACCTTATATAAGTCGATGATCCTAAACAAATACTTTAGGACTAATGATTATTTTGCCTCTCCCCCTCCCCTTACAAGCTTGTTTACATCTGTTGAAGATTCTCTAAGCCTAGTCTTAAAGGACAAAGATAAACTAGACGACAACTACTTAGAATCACTACTACTATTATAAGGCATTAGATCAATGACATAACTCTTCTTTGATTGTAGAATGCAAGTTGTAAGTTGAAGAGACGTATCTAATTTAACCTACATGGCTAAATAAGATCTCCTCCAGCTACTTGTTTGATATATGTTGATGTCTAACGAAGGTGCAAACTGTAGGATTCTTTTAATTAGAATATGAATGTAGAGTGCAATCTATAGGATTCTTTTAATTAGAATATGAATGTAAACTAAGGTACCTAGAGCAAATGTCACAAGTTTTATATAATATTAACCAAATGTCTAGAACAAGATAAAACCAAAGGTTAGGGTCATGAGATGTTTGATTTCTTAAAGGCTATTGTCGAAAATTTTTTAGGATCTCTGAAGTTTCTCGGTCAACTAAGTGAATGATAACCTGACAAGTGGAGTTACGATCTCTAAACCTAAAGACTAGCATTCTCCACGAAACATTCTTGGATATGACTCTATGTTAATCTCGAGCTGCATCAAAACTTGAAAGAGAATGCCTCAGAAGATTCAGAAGAGTGTTACATAGCATGCATGCATGCAATGTATAAAAGTTAGTTTTTCTCTTAGCTCAGTTAGAGGATCAGAATACTATTAATGTTTGTATTCATGAAAACTGTAAACATTACATACGAGAAATAAAGCTCAATACATCACTGAGTTTTAACTACTATGTATTCTCTGTTTTCTCTGTTTCCATTAACCAGCAACTGTTTCTTGAGTTCTTAATTTTTTCTTTCTTGTTCTTTACGTTCAGTAGTGTAGATTCATTTCTATGGATGATTGATAGATAACAACAGTGGTATCAAAGCTAGATTCTTAAGGGATCTGTGAAGGTGTAAGCAAAGTTCTTGGCGTAAGGAAACTCTCTTCTTTCAGTGGGCTAAGGATGTGTGAGGGAGATACTCGGAGATGGCTGAGAATACGTCTTAGGGCTTGCAGCCCACAATCTTTAATGGAGAAGGTTATCAAGTTTAGGTAATAAAGATGGAAGCGTACCTGCAAGGGCTTTGGGAGCCTATTAATGAAGACTACGTGGTCGAGGTTCCTACAGAAGATGCTCCAATTGCTCAACTGAGATGGCTGAGGGAGAGGGTGACCAAGAAAGCTCGAGCTAAGTCTTGTTTGTACCAATCCATTGTACCTTCAATCTTCACAAGAATCATGGGTCTTAGTACAACAAAAGAAATCTGGGACTTCTTGAAAAGTGAGTACGAAGGTGATGAAAATGTGAAAAGTATGAAGGTGCTGAATATGTTAAGGGAATGCGACATATTGCAAATGAAGGAAGATGAAACTGTAAAGAGTTATTGTGAGAAGCTGATTCAACTTTCAGACTAAATTAGGCTCTTAGATGCTGAATTCAAAGATGAGAGATTTGTTTAGAAGTTGTTGGTCTCAGTACTTGAGAAGTTTAAAGCAACTATAGTCTCACTTGAAAACACGAAATATATCTCACAGATGAAACTTTCTGAAGTGGTGAGTGCCTTACAGGCTCAAGAGCAAAGGCATCTGATGAGAAGAAATGAGACAGCCGAAGGGGCAGATAAGGCTTTTACCAAGACTGGAGATCAAGAAAAGAAAAAGAAGAAGAAAAACAAGAATGGCTCAACTTCTCAAAACACTCAGACTCACCAGAAAGATGGGAGCAAGAATGCAGGAGGAGACAAGTCCAACAAGTACAATCCTTTTCCTTACTGTGGGAAGTCGAATCATCTGGCCTTCAGAAGTTGGAAGAGACCAGATGTTGTGTGTAGGAAGTGTCAACAAAATGGTCACATGGAGGCGACTTGCTAGAAAAATCAGAACTACACAGCTACAAATGTGCAAGTTGCAGAAGAGGAAGAGCAGCTTTTTATTTCTACTTGTGATCTTGCTGAAGAGTATTGATCTGAGTGGCTAATTGGCAGTGGGTGCACGAGTCATATGACTCCAGATCCAAAGTCTTTAGATCCAAATAAAAAGGCAAGTGTGAAGTTGGGAAATGGTGACTGCATCCGTGTAGAAGGGAGAGGGGTGGTTGAAATTCCTACCAAGAATGGAGTCAAGACCATCCCTGATGTGCTGCTGGTGCCCAAAATATAACACAATCTCCTCAATGTAGCTCAATTGATTGAAAAGGTATGTCAGAAAAACTTTAAATCTGATGGGCGTAAAGTGTTTGACAAATCTAGACAAGAAATGTTTTTCACCAAAATGAAGAACAAGAGCTCTGCCATGAGACCAGAGGAGATACAATAAGAAGCACTGGTGAGCGATGTAGCTGAATCTGACCTCTGGCATAGGAGATTTGGACACTATCATATAAAAGGGTTGGATGCAATGAAGAAGAACATCATGGTGCAGGACCTTCCAGCTCTCTCCTTTTGCAACACAGAATGCAAAACCTACATAATGGGTAAGCACGCTCGGGCTCCTTTCATAAATTCAGCTTGGAGAGCAACTGAGAAGCTCCAACTACTGCATATGGACTTGTATGGTCTAATGTCAGTAGAATCACTGAATGGGAGCAAATACTTCATGTTGATTATAGATGATTATTCAAGGTATAGTTGGATATATTGTCTCAAGAGTAAAGAAGAGGTGGTAAGGGTGTTTCAGGAGTTCAAAACCCTGGTTGAAAACCAGACTGGACTAAACATTAAGTCTGTAAGAACAGACAATGGCTCAGAATTTATCTCTAACAAATTTCAGTTGATTTGTAGTGTTGTAGGAATTAAGCACTAGCTGACCACACCTTACACTCCACAATAGAATGGAGTGGTGGAGAGGAGAAATAGAACTGTGGTGGAAATGGTGAGGTGTATGCTTGAAGACAAGAAGCTACCCAAGTCCTTTTGGGCAGAAGCAACCTCCACTGCCTGTTTTTTGCTCAACAGACTGCACACTCGAACCCTTGAAGACATGACACCACATGAAGCTTGGCGTGGAGTGAAACCAAAGTTGAAGAACTTGAAGCTGTTTGGATCTTTGTGCTTTGCTCACATACCTCAGACCAGAAGAGACAAACTAGACAACAAATTTGAACCTACAATTTTTGTAGGGTACTCTGAACTAACCATGGGGTATAGGTTGTATTATCCATCACTGAAGAAGGTGAAGGTGAGTAGAGATGTTCATTTCCTCGAAAATGAACACTGGAGCTAGTCTGAAGCAACTCAGAAAGATGAAGAAGGAAGGCAGATTGTAAGCATACCTCTAGTTACCCCAAAAAATGCAGAAGATGATGCAGATGATCAAGATCAGAGTGTGCAGGATGAGCTAGATTTTGAGGAGGAGCAGATTCTAGATATACCAGATACTGACATAGATCATATTTCAGTAAGAGGGACAAGAAGTCTGACAGAAATCTATAAGAGGAGCAATGAAGCATTGCTAGAGCCTTCTAGAGTTCAAGAAGCACTTCAAGATCTGAAGTAGTTTAAAGCTACGAAGGAAGAAATGTCAATGATCAATAAAAATGAAACATGGACTCTAGTTGATAGACCACATGGTAGAAGAGCAATTGGACTCAAGTGGATCTTCAAAGTTAAGCTGAATCTGAATGGCTCAGTCAACAAGTATAAAGCTAGACTTGTGGTGAAAGGGTATGCACAAGTTGAAGGAGTAGACTTCGGGGAAACATTTGCACCAATGGCTAGAATTGAGACAATTCGAATGCCCTTAACATTAGTAGTTGAGAAAAGTTGGAGAGTACATCAAATGGATGTAAAATCTGCATTCTTAAATGGTGTATTGGAGGAGGAAATTTATGTCTAACAACCAGAAGGTTTTGTGGTACAAGGGAAGGAGGAGAGTGTATATAGACTGAACTCTTTATGGGCTGAAACAAGCCCCTATATGTTGGTACTCAAGAATTGATAGTTTCTTATTGGAGACTAATTTTAAGAGAAGTTGCAGTGAGCCAACTCTCTATGTGAGGATGGAGCAAGATGATATTGTAGTAGTTTCAATCTATATAGATGACCTGCTGTTAACTAGAAGTTCAAAGGCAGAAATTCAGTTTCTGAAACAACAATTCAGAAACACTTTTGAAATGACAGATCTGGGGTTAATGAAGTATTTTCTAGGAATGGAAATATATCAAATGAAGGGGGTATCGCAGTATGTCAGAGGAAGTATGTATGTGATGTGTTGAAGAAATTCAAGCTAGATCAGTGCAAACAGGTGTCCACACCCATATGTCCGAAAGAGAAATTGCTAAAGAAGGAGCATGATGATGAGGTTGATGGCAGAAGTTACAGAAGTATGGTGTGATGCTTAATGTACATATCTACCACCAGACTAGATATTATGTATTCAGTAAGTGTGCTCTCCAGGTATTTGAGTAATCTTGAGAAGCAACACTTAGTTGCTGTCAAGAGGGTACTGAGGTGTCTCAAAGGAACAACTGGGTATGGACTGATGTATGAGAGATCAGGAAAATATGAACTGAAGTGCTTTGTAGACAATGACTGGGGTGGATCAACAGAAGATATGAAGAGTACTACAGGGTATTGCTTGACTTTGGGTTCAGCATGTTTTTCATGGAGCTCCAAGAAGTAGGAATTGGTGGCTCTCTCAATTATTGAAGCTGAATTGGTGGCAACTACAGCAGCTGCTAAGTAAGTAATCTGGGTCAGAAAATTTCTTGAAGATATGAGAATTCATTTGACATCTGCTACTGTGTTGTACATTGACAATCAACCTGCTATTTCGATTTTCATGAATTATGTTTTTCATGGGAAAACTAAGCATTTCAAGCGTAGATATTATTATCTAAGAGATGTACAATAAGAAGGAGAGGTGAATCTTAAATATGTCAGCACAGAAGAACAAGTTGTTGATCTGTTTACTAAAGGTTTTCATGTTTCTCGATTTGAACAATTGAGAAAGATGGTGGGGATCATGAAGCTGAATTTCTGAGCCAAGGAGGAGTATGAAGGAGAATGCCTCAGAAGA
>JAOTAY010000003.1:22411734-22421850 GCA_025629805.1 Erythroxylum baracoense | reverse complement strand
ATTATTATTATTATTATTATTTTGGTTATTATTTTAATTTTTATTATTGTTTTTATTGTAATTGTTGTTAACCAATTTCATGCCCATACTATTTTGCAGATTCGATCTTCGTCTTCTTGCTTAGAGTCGACAATCGCATACAAGTACTACACATCTTCAGGTATGTAAATTATTAGTAGCCTTTATTATTTTATATATCGGTTGTTGTTTCATTTTGTTTTATGTTGTTTACTTAATTGCTGCGTATGAACTGGAACAACGTTGTTTACTACATGTAATATTGAACAAAAGTTTTTTAAACCTAATATAAAACTGAAAATGCATGTTATAACTTTGTTATCTTCTTATATTGTCTAGCTGAATGGATAAGAATTGGATGTCTTATCAAAAATGGTCAACTGAATACGTAGAAGGAGTTAAGAGTTTCATGCATTTTGTTAAGGATCAAATAGGTAAAGATTGTAGTATTTGTTGTCCATGCATTGATTGCTTAAACTTGGACTTTCAAAGTGAAGATGTGGTATATAATTACTTGCTTATCCGAGGCATGGACAAATTCTATTGTCTATGGCTTTATCATGGTGAATTTAAGAAAGCAAGTTGTAGTAGAAGTGTCGGTACATCTTATGATGTTGATGATTGTAATGATGATGATTGTGATGTGAATGATGATGGTGATGATTGGATTGATGAGATGTTAAACGATTGTCAAAACTATATGGAGACTAGGAATGAATCAGGAATGCCTAACATAATTGGCAGTATGACCGAAGATAGTTTTGGGAAGATATTGAAAGTTGCTCAAGAACAATTATATCCGGGGTGCTCTAATTTTTCTCAACTCTCATTTGTTGTGAAGTTGTTACATTTGAAGGTTTATAATAAATGGAGTAACAAGTCGTTTGACATGTTAATTGACTTACTAAATGATGCATTACCTAGGGGACATAACTTACCGAAATTGTACTATGATGCGAAGAACTGTTAAGGGACCTTGAATTGAGATATATTTCAATTCATGCTTGTAAGTATGACTGTGTTCTTTACTGGAAAGAAGATAAAGAACTTTAGGAGTGTCCTATTTGTGGTACATCAAAGTGGCGGGTAGATGATGGGAGAGGGAAAAAGATACCGATGAAAGTCATTCGATACTTTCCTATTAAGCCACGATTACAAAGGCTGTTTATGTCAACAAAAACAACCATGGATATGCGGTGGCATAAAGAGAAACGCATTGATGATAACATTATGCGTCATCTAGTTGACTCAATGGCTTGGAAAGAGCTTGATAGCAAGTTCCCATGGTTTGGACAAGATTATCGTAATGTTCGGCTTGGATTGGTCGTAGATGGATTTAATCCTTTCGGTAATATGAGTAATTCATATAGTATGTGGCTGGTGATTTTAGTCCCATATAATTTACCTCAATGGAAGTGTATGAAGGAGCCTTTTATGTTGTTGTCTTTGCTTATTCCAGGACCTACTACTCCTGGTAAGGACATCGATGTTTACTTGCAACTATTAATTGATGACTTAAATCATCTATGGGAATATGAAATAGAAACTTTTGATGTTATTGAAGACAACACATTTACAATGTTTGCTGCTATATTGTGGACTATAAATGATTTCTCAGCTTATGGGAATTTATCAGGGTAGAGCACTAAAGGGTATATGGCTTGTCTTGTCTGTAATCATCAAATATATTCAACAAGGATACGAAGTAAAATATGTTATACGAGTCATCGTCGTTATTTGGAACATGTGCATAGATGGCGCAGAAGTAAACAGTTTAATGACATAGTTGAGTCGGGTGAGGCTCCTATGTAGTTGTCGGGTGATGACATTGTTTACCAGCTGTCACATTTGGTTGACGTTACACCTGGAAAACACTCAAGTAATAGGAAGCGTAAGAGAAATGTGATCGACCTAAATTGGACTAAAAGAAGCATATTTTTCAGTTTGCCATATTGGAAGGAATTATTATTGAGACACAATCTTGATGTTATGCATATTGAGAAAAATATTTGTGAGGCCATTTTAGGGACTGTTATTGGAATTGATGGGAAATCCAAAGACACTATTAAGGGTAGACTAGACTTGGAAGACATGAATATTAGAAAAGATTTGCATTTGAGAAGAAAAGATGATGGATCCTACTTTATTCCACCTGCATGTTACAACATGTCAAAAAGTGAGAAACAATAATTTTTTCAATTCCTTCAGTCAGTCAAATTTCCTGATGGGTATGCGTCTAATATAGGTCGTTGTATGAATGTTAAAGAGGGAAAAGTGTCAGGGTTGAAAAGTCATGATTTTCATGTACTTTTGCAATGGCTACTTCTTGTTGGAATACGTGGGTGTTTGCTGAAAGATGTGTCGGTTACTTTGGGTTAAGTGGGAGAGTTTTTTAAGCAATTATGTTACAAGACACTTAAAGTTGAAGATCTTGAAAAATTGGAGAAAGACATAGCATTGATTCTATGTAAGCTTGAACTATTATTCCCCCCATCGTTTTTCGATGTTATGGTCCATTTGGCAATTCACTTATCATATGAAGCAAAACTTGATGGACCTGTTCAATTTTGATAGATGTTTCCAATTAAAAGGTAATTTATATTAAATTCAACAAGTTTTTGCTATGTTATTTATTAGTAACAATTCCTAAGTGTTTAACTATTTATGTTTAGGTTTTCATGCACATTTAAGCGTTATGTACGTAATAGAGCTCGACCAGAGGGGTCTATTACGGAGGCTTATATAGCAAATGAATACTTGACTTTTTGCTCAATGTACTTAACTAATGTGGAGACGAAATTTAATAGAACAAAACATAACTTTGATTTCAATGACGATGGTGGTTTGTCTATTTTCTCCCAAAAGGTGAGGCCACTTGGTGCGGGTAAATATGTCAAGTTAAGTAAGGACGAATTCGAAATTGCTTATTGGTATATTTTGAACAATTGCGAGAACGTCGATACATTCATGGAATACATATATTCCTTTTCATTCAAACAATCATATTACAATTTGTTGCATTAACTCATCGACGTTACTGTGTTTTTATTTCCCAATAGAGAGCACAAGGATACAATTCGAAGCAAATGGATCATTAATGTTGAAGAAAGACATAGGCAGAAGTTTATATCATGGTTTAGAAATCGAGTAAGTTTCATATTAATTAAATATTATGTATATATGAGAATATGTCTCATCCTCATATTTATTTTAAATTGGTCGTATAGATGGTACGGTTATATAACCATAACGTGCAAGAAGTGACAATAGCATTATATAGTTTAGCATGTGGGCCTCATATTTGTGGGAAGAAATACACAGGTTGCATCGTTAATAGGGTGCGATATCACACACAAGATTGAGATAGTCAAGTTAGAAGTCAAAATAGTAGGGTTGTCGTTGAAGGATGTCATGATGACGAAATAATTGACTTCTACGATGTCATATCTGAAATTTTAGAGTTACACTACATTAAGGATAAGAAGGTTGTTCTACTTAAATGCAAATGGTTTGATCGAACTGACATGAGAGTGAACGGGTATGTTACTAGCATAAATGTTAGTAAGACATGGTATGATAATGATCCTTTTGTCCTTGCAACTCAAGCCAATCAAGTTTTCTACGTCAACGATACTGTATGGGTCACAACTGGAAGGTTGTCAAAAGTTTCAACAAAGGAATGTCTTTGATTTTTGTGAAAGAGATATTGGTGAATTAGATGAAGATGTTGATGAAGTCTATCAAGATAGTGGATTGAAGATCAATAACGAAGGTATTATAGTAAAAGATGCAGATATATCTTCATTCCATAGGAGAGATGTCGAGTCAAATATAGTTCAATTAGATGAAATCCAACCTCATCTTATCTTACAAACAGATAAAGACTATACTTAGGATGACTTCAATGACAATGACGATACTTTGTTGGAATATATTAGTGGTGAAGAATCAAACGAACATCTACTTAATGATGATGATTTTCTTCATCTTGATGATGGTGATTGAATGTAAGTTTCATTGTTTGTATTGTTTCAAATATTAATAACATAATTATAGGTCTTATGTTGTTGATGTTGTATTTATGTTTATTTACGATGACTATAAGCATATTTTTAGTGTTTCAGTTTAGTTTTTTTGGTAGTTTATGATTTTCTATATTTGTTATCTATTTTTTTATATTGTTGATGTTGTTGATTTTTACACAGGTTAATTACAATGACACCTGGTCGTAACAAAGGAAAGAGGGTAGTTACGGGCGATGAAGTTTCTCCAATAGAACAACCACAATTGCATCATCGCATGAGGAAAGTCGGCTACAATAACCTTTACCAACATCATCTAGTAGTCATGAGGGATCTTCAGGTTTGTTAAAGACAAAAGACGTTGAGTTGCAACGGATGAATGTTGCAATGAATTCCAAGTTGTCTGTAACTATTGACTCGACACAAGGGCACCCAATTGATAAGATCCAAGCAGCAAAATTGGCTAGTGAGTTGGGTGTTGTTGTTCGGAATGAGTTGCCTTGCCTTCAACATGTCAGACAGTTGAAGGAAGACAAATTGCTGCAAAATGCTTTGGATAAAGTTTCAGTATTATTTCAATTCATTTTATTATAAGTATTGCAATTTTACTTTACTAAATTAATAGCTTATCTAATACGTGCTTTCACATATGAAGCTCAATATTGTAGATATCAAGCAACCTGCGGTTTCAAGCAATGTTGGTTTACTGCTGAAACAAAGGGTGAAGGATCACCGCTATCAACTGCATAAATATTATCAGTCTTTTCTTTCCGATGAAGAGGCCAGGAGACATGTTCCAGAAAGGGAGAATGAGGAAAATTAGAATAAATTGTGTGATTATTGGGCTTCACCGCAATTTAAGGTTTGTTTTCTTCTCTTCATATTTTCCTTCCATTAATTGTATTTATACATTTTATGACCAATTCTCTTAATTCAGGAAAAGTGTTAGAAAGCCAAAGCCAATAGAACAAAAATGGCGACTCTGCATAACACTGGCTCTAGATCATTTGTCGTTGTCCGACAAGAATTAGTAAGTGTAACGTGTTCAATTTATTATTCTATTTTTAATACAATAAATTCTAATTGGTTAAATTTTATTTTAATTATTGCAGAGTCAAACACAATTCTAAGAGCAACAATGTGATCGGATCACACTGTACAAGCACACACATTATAAGAAAGGGCAAGGTTGGACGTCTGAAGAGGCACAAAGTAATTATGTAAGTACAAATAAATTAATATTAAAATTTATTGTTCTATATATTATTAACTAATAATTTTTAAGTTAACTCTATTTTCTACTTGACATTGTAGAACAAGATGCAGAAATTGTTGTAGACTTCATTGACTAAGGGAAATCAGCCCAATGTCGATGACATTTGCAACAATGTCCTTGGTACACGATCGGGTTATATCAAAGGCCTTGAGTATGGCCCTAAGCTTGTTGGAGCCTCTTCCTCGTGACCAGCATTGTTGACAGCGCTTCAAGTGGAAAACTAGGTACTGAAGACAAAATTACAATATACAAAAGACAAATTACAATAGACAGAAGACAAGTTAAATCGGGGACTAAAAGAAATTAGCGACCTTAAAAAATTGGTTAAACAAATGCTAAGTTCTTCATATGTTAGTGCTAGTGACTCAGATTTAGACTTTTAGTTTGTAAATGATGTAAATATTGTTTTATATATATTGCATTCCATTTTATATGTTTATTTAAATTCAATTTATGATTATTTACAAAATATTAAAAATGTCTTAAAATTTGTAGTCAATTAAAATAAATTTGTTTTTAACGATTATAATAATAATAAATTTCAAAATTAAAATTTGTTACTAAATAATACAATCTATCAAAAATAATTTGTCAAAAAAGTCATAAAAATTGTAATAAATTAAAATAAATTCTTTTATAAAAATTATAATAATTATTAAAATAAAAATTAAATTTTGTTACTAAATACTATTAGCTACCAAATGAAATTCGTCACAAAAACCAATTCACTACGTATAAATAACGTCGGTAAAAAGTTTTTGCTACAACCAACATTTCGTAGCTAAAACTTTTTTGTTACCAAACAAAAATCGTCACAAAACCATATTAGCGAGCAAACTTAGTTCGTCACAAAATTTTTTTACCTACGTTTAGAAAAACGTCTCTAAAAATATTTCTCTACAGGAAGAATTGGTACTAAAAGTTTTTTGCTACCAAAATCAAATTGTCACAAAAAATATATATCGGCAGATAAGGTTTCATGGGAAAAGACTTTTATCTACCAAAAGAAAATGTCCTGCAAAACCATTACCGACGTTCCTCTCTATCGTTAGTAATAAGTTTTCCCGACGAATTATTTTTGCTGCAAACATGTTTTCGTGATGATTTCCGTGAAACATCGCCGATATTGTTTTGCTTCTGAGATTCGGCAACGATTGTGGCGACGAAGTGGAATCGTCGCAAATTAATAATTGCGACGATTTTTCTTTCTTTAGCGACGTTTAAATTCGTCGCTAAAAACCCAGTTTGTTGTAGTGACAAGACCAAACTAGTTGTAGCTCTTAGTATATAGCTTTTGGTGCTTTGCCGAGGGATGAGTAGTGGCGCCAGGGAAACATGCTATTTCTAGATGACTTTAATTGAATGTTTCTATGTCGTGTGTAGCGGTAGATAGGAGTAAGTCTTTTAAGGATTCCATTTAAGAAAAAAATAATAATAGACGATGTCTCGAGAAACAACTACGACAGTCAATTTGACCAAGACCTGGTTTTAGTAGTAATGGGAGATTTGGTTGGAAGTTACCTGGATCTTTAAAGAATAAACATTCTACGAATTGTTTATCCTATTTTTAAATTGGATAACATGTCAAATATTAAGTAACCTTTTGTACTCTTTTTTTATTTAGTTTTAAATTTTCTAGAAATTTTAATTTAATGATTACCTTTTTAAAACTTATATAAATTAATTTAGAAGATATTTTTATTATTGTATTACGTCTACTAAATATCATTTAAGTATTTTTCTATTAGTATATTAATAAAAACATCATTTGACCTAAATTATATATTGTCCTCTCAACCCTATTTATTTTGTATTTTTGAAAAGTGATCCGATTTATTTTGCTCAAGACATATATTAGCTACATTTTTAATGGATACCTAAATCATTTTTATCAATGAATTAATATTCGACATCAAACCATGCATGATAGATCAACTCCAACATTGATATCTTGCAGTTCACCCAATTTTCCGATATGGATCACATATAAATATGCTATTAGATCTTTTGCAGCACAAAAATAAAGGGCATATTCTTTATATAATTATCTTTGAAAATGTTGTATGTACTAACTACAATCTCCATGACACTCTAATTTCTCTAGCTTCTATATGCAAATAATTAAGGACCGAGTAATTACGGCTTGGTCTGATACATAACTAATGCCAAGTTTCTTTATCTACTCATCGTCTTTTGTTGCGTTGAACTTATAAAATAGGGATTTAGACTCAAAAGATAAACCCAAAAAAATTTATTAATTACATAATTGTAAGCCACTTGCACACCATTAGTTTTTGTAGAAGGGGTTAGGGGTTACGCTATTCTCCAGTAGACCTTTGTTGGATCCAATAAAGGATGAACTGTTGGGCAATTAGTAGATTACATTAGTTGTTAGTTGGTTCTATCAGCGAATAACTTATAGCTGATTAATATAGCTGATTTGACTTGCAGATAACATCAGCTGTTTATTTAAAGATGTTTGGTAAAATTAACTGTTTAGTATTTAACCGTTTATGTGTAAAATAACTTATAAGGGCATGAATTAAAAAATATTCATAAGGACATGAGTATTATATCTTAGCATTTGTTTGAATATTCTCGTAAAAATTAAAATAGAGCAAAAGAAGAATACAGTCATTTAAACCAAAGGTTTATAATAATCTAAGAACGACATCTAACTATCATTAAACTAGAAGCAATATTATCATGAATAATTGTATATTCTTACTCAAATTTGATATTAATTTAACTTCAAAAATTAAAATTAAAAATATTTATTTTAAGAATGAACTTACTATCTCTATCTCTCTCTATTTCTATATTTCTATCTCTTTGAGTAATTTGTCATAAATTTTGGATATAATAATCTTTTAGTCCCTTAATTTCTCAACTTCTAAAGCAAAACGCTCTTCATAAGAGAGTTTTCAAAATCAGCAAATTGAGTTCAATCTGTTATCTTAACCATTTAAGTACTAAATATAATTATTAGCGATTTGATATGATCAAATAGTTAAAATCTTTAAATTGCCAAAAACAGCTAATAAGTCGTTTATCAAAAAAGGACGATATCTATATTTGCAACTACAAAAATTCAAGTTAAAATATTTTAGATTTGGTAAAAGGAAAAATATTTTACAACCTACGAGTCTGCTTATCTGAAATTTTAACCGCCAATGACGCCTTCTTAATGATCTTCGCGTCTTTGGGTGGTAGAGGCTAATGCTTGTCAAACAACACATGATATTGACCTTCTAGCATTCAGTGTCTTTTATACCCCTTGTGAAAGTAGGGGTTTATGTAACTGCATATAATTTTGAATTCCATCGATTGTCTTTTTAAGGCTTAAGAAGGCGAATTTTTTTCCACTTGTGCGCCTCCCCCAAAGAGAATACTAAGCATTAGTTTTACGTCGTACATGTTGGGCTGTTTAGACATAGTCCAATTTTGACCGAAGCACAACAGTTTATATTTTAATTTTCTAAAAATTAAGATCACTTTAATTATATAATAATTAATAATAAAGTCATAATAAATTATGAATTTTAATTCGTACCTTATTTCAAAGTTTGATTATTCTTTTCGTATTCTTGGAATCGTTTACAAAGTCGATCCATCTCTACTACCACAGTTGTACAAGTAACTGTTTCTAACGATATTTACAGAACATGTTGAGAAAACTTTGTAATCATAAATTAAGATTGGTGTCTAGCAACACATCATTATCATCCAAATATTTAGGAATGTTAAAGTAGTTTTAATTAATCTCTCCATTCCGTATAATTCAATCATTTTATTATTCAATGTTTCGATTAAACATAGAATATGAAATGTCTACTCCATTTTTTAGTCTAATCATACACTCTGTCATTAGCTATTAATTCAATTAATGATATTTATAAACTATTTACAAAATGTCATTCTACCTTAGCCAAAGATTTCTTGAATCAATACTAATCAAGAAAAATAGAATATTCTCCCTATAATTAATCAAAATTAAAATTTAAGATATTTAGTAATCTTTGAATAAATTATTATAAAGGTTTTAATAAAGTCTTATTCTAAATTTATATTTTATTTACACATTATTCTTATATTGAAACCAGAATTTCAACTTAATATTAAGGATTCATTTTCCATAGTCAGTAAGCATTATGCGTTATATGGCCATATCTTAGTTTTGCTAGTTCATTAAATGAACACGTTTAATAACTAGATGAAGACATGAAGCAATGTAAGGCATTTAATGGACTGACATAACTTCAATTTTTAGTTTGATGATAAATGATACAAGAGAAAAGAATTGCTGCACCTAAAAATGAAGAAACAAATTAGAGCGTTGTTTGAAGTATTCAATACAAGAGAAAAGAATTGCTAGTGATTGGCAAGTATTACAACCTAATCATGTTTGAAGCTTTCAATGCTATATAGTATCATGGAACATATTAATGCCAGTTGACTATTAATCAGTCATTCTAAATCCATTATATTGTATTAGTCTTCCAATTATTATTTTCTAAAAAGTTTTAATAATTCATCAAGTTTGATATAAAAATGTGGGCATTCTTTTATATTTAAAAACTAATAACTTGAATTACTTTAAGAAGAGAGATAAAGTCGTTGATCAATAGGTTGACACTTGTATAAATTCTGAAATCAACTAGAATACGAAGAGGGGGTGGTACATAAGTAGCATGTTTTATTGGATTACAAGGTCACAACAAAGTAAAGCATGAACTCCAAAGATCACAATCACAGGAAACCCTCTTTATGTTGGTTTTTCATGTATGGCTGGTGAAGGTT
>JAOTAY010000003.1:22383108-22406217 GCA_025629805.1 Erythroxylum baracoense | reverse complement strand
GAAAAGCGATCTAGAGTGATAGCTTATGCCTCCAAGACACTTGACTCCGCTCAAGTGAACTATACCACTACCGAGAAGGAACTTTTTCCTATAATCTTTGCTTTAGATAAGTTTAGACAATATCTGATAAACTCTCGAGTGGTTGTTTTTACAAATCATGCAGCAATGCGGTACTTGTTCAAGAAGCCCCAGTCTAAACCAAGATTACTGAGATGGGCTTTGTTGCTGCAGGAATTCGACATTGAAATCAAAGATAGAGCTGGAGCAGAAAATCATGTAGCTGACCACCTTAGTCAGTTACCCGAAGGCACTGATGGAGTTGACTCTTCTGATCTTACTGTTGATTCTTTTCCTAACTCTGCACTTTTTACCTTGGTAGTTCAGGAGCTTTGGTACTCAAATATTGTTAATTATATTGTAGCTGATCTTGTGCCTCCTTCTATGTCTAAGTTTTAGGTTAATAAGCTGAAGAGGGAGGCAAGATACTATATCTGGGATGCTCCAATTCTTTGGAAGCAATACAGTGACCAAATCATCAGACGATGTGTTCCTAACAATGAGATCCACTCTATCCTTACCTTCGCACATTCTTTATCTTGTGGGAGGCATTTTAGTGCTAATAGGACTACTAGGAAGGTTTTAGAGTGTGGGTTTTACTGGCCTACCTTATTCAAAGATTCTTATTCTTTTTGTAAGTCTTGTGATAAGTGCTAGAGGTTTGGGAGTCTAGGTAGAAAGCATGAAATGCCTTTAAGACCTATGCATTTTTGTGAAATTTTTTATGTCTAGGGCATGGATTTTATGGGTCCCTTTTCTCCTTTATTTGGGTTTTCATATATATTACTTGCAGTAGATTATGTGTCTAGATGGGTAGAGGTAGTGCCAACTAGGAAAGATGATGCTTCTACTATTGCCAAGTTTTTATGTTCTAATATCTTTTGTAGGTATGGCATTTCAAGAGTAATCATCAGTGACCAAGGAACACATTTCTATAATAGGACTATCAAGTCTCTACTTGCTAAATATGGAGTTAATCACAAGTTGGTCACTCCTTACCACCCTTAGACAAATGGGTTGGCTGAAGTCTCTAATCAAGAAGTGAAGCGGATACTAGAAAAGATTGTGAAACCATCCCACAAGGACTGGAGTGAAAGACTTGAGGAGGCACTATGGGCTTACAGGATGCCTACAAGACTCCTATAGGCATGTCTCCTTTTTGGTTGCTCTATGGCAAGTCTTGCCATCTACCTATGGAGATCGAGCACAAATCTTCTTGGGCAATCAAGGCATGTGATGCAGACTTAGAATCTTCATTTAAAAACCGGACAATGTAACTCCAAGAGCTTGAAGAGATGAGACTTGAGTCCTATGATAATGCCAGAATCTACAAAGACAGGCTGAAAATGATCTATGACAAACAGATTCTGAGGAAAGAGCTCCATAAAGGTGGCAAGGTTCTAAAGTTCAAAGCCCGGTTAAAGTTGATGCTTGGGAAGTTCGTCACCAAGTGGGAGGGCCCTTTCAAAGTTACCAAGGTGTATTCATTTAGTACGGTAGAGCTAGTAGATGAAGCAACTGGTCATGCTTCACAAGTTAATGGTCATTTACTTAAGCACTACCATGAGGATCAAAGACCCCTGTAATCACACAGTTGTTCCCTTCCACCCTTCTCCTTTACTTTATATTATATTGATGGTGATATCTGTCTTCTGAGATAATTAGGAGTAAGTGTGGGGGAGGGAACCTCTCCAGTAGGAAGTAGTTGTAGTTGTTTATTTTCGTTTAGTAGTTGTTAGTTTAGTTTTTCAATGCTCTATTTATTTTCATTTTTCCTGCACTTGTTTTTCTTACATTGAGGACAATGCATTGACTAAGTGTGGGGAAGGGATTGCTTTTGCTGATTTGTGTGCCACTGCTTAGATTGCCATTTTATTGACTTTGCATTATGCATTGTTTGTTTGATTGAGCTGAATTAATCTGAAAATTTTAAAACTTTTGAACTTTTTGAGCTAAATTGATTAGGTTTATCTCTTAAGAACGATTTGCTTCTGTGATTCCCACCTTCTACTTGACTTTTTTGCAATCCTTGGGCTTTGTTTTCAAATCCTTGTTGCTTATGCATGTGAACATTAGCATGTCAAGGTTTGAATGCATTTTGATTTGAGTAACTTTTATTCTTAGTTGATTAGCATAGTTGAGTGCCTTTGGTGCAATGTTATTAATCTTATTTTATAGCTTGATTTTAGGGAGGAAATATCTTAGAGAAAGCTTTGTTGGAAGGATTTGTGAGCCTTACTTTTCTTTCTCATCTTATGTGATTTCCACCTAGTTTGGTTAGCCTCTAGAACTTGTCTAGAATCTTTTTTAAAGCTGTGTTAATACCTAGATTTGTGAGCATAATAGGGGCATTCATTTCTAAACCCTTTCACCCAAATACAAGTCATTTCAATTCACCTTTGCTTACCCCTTTGAGCCCTTCACTTTCATTCATTCCATTGTTTTTAAACAAGTGTTTTATATGAGTTATATTATGTTCTTCATGATTAAATGTGCATCATTGATGTTTCTATTTTTATCTTCCTGGGTTAGGTATGCCAATATTAAAAAAAGCAAAAAAAAAGTACAAAAAAAAACAAAGAAAGAATTTTGAAAAAAAGAGAACAGAGAAAAAGAAAAGAAAGAGGAATAATTTGTCCAAAAAGAATAAAGTTTGAAATAAGGCATTCCTTAGTGGTTGAAGATTAAAGATTTGGTTGATATTTGCACATTGGTGTTCATTTGATGGTTGCACTTTAGTTCACTTTGAGTTGTTTCTTAACACTCATGCATTGCACGTGTCATTATTTCCATTTCATCCATTCATTAGCCTTTCATCAGCATTACAACCTTATAAAGTCCCTTGATTATGAATCTATGGTATATACTAGTGGAGATAGTAGAATCTTTACAAGCTTATAGTAGGTGCTAATCTAGGTGGATTGAGTGAAAATTTTCCTTTTTGAGAGATGAGTGAGACACTTATACCTTATAAGAGATCTATTATGGTTCTTTTCCTTCTATCTTGCTATGTCTCTTATGTTAGTTTCTTTGCACCGAAGCATTCTATGATTGTTGTTTGATTAAGGATAAAGGATGTTTAAGTTGATTGCACATTCTTACCTTGTCAATTTTATGTTTGCTTAAATTGAGTTTAATTGTTGGATTTCTCTTTACTGATAATTAGCCTAGGAGTGCAAAAGGATAACTGTTGGAGAGTTGACAAACTCATTTATTTATATATTTTTTCATATCATTTGGATGGGTTTTTGTCACTATAATTGGTCTTTATGGCATTATTTGATTATTATTTGAATTATTGTGCCTTACATTTAATTTGTGTTTATAGGGGAAATTTTTTTTCATATTTTGGTTTAACTATGATTAATTGATTTTAAGACAATTGATGCTATATTATTTGTAATTTTTATTTTAAGGTACTCAAAAGATAAAATAAGTAGCAGTCCAAAGCATTAACAAGCAGCAGGAGAAGAGAAGCAAAAAACAGCAATAATATATGAAGAAAACGCCAACAGCTAGACCAAAATGACACAACAGTGTGGGAACAAGAAGCAAGCAAAATGCCAGCGCATAGTGAGGCAAGGAGGCCAACTAAAACGAAGTGAAGAAAACGTGCCAGTAAAAATAAAGACATGAAGGCCAAAACACTACACATAGACGATGGAAAGAAGTAAAACGCAGACAGAGAGGAACAAAACACACAAAAAAGAAGATTGGAGGTGTGTGTTGGTTTTAAATAAAAAGAAGAAGCAAAATGCAATGCCCACGCATGTTGGAGGCAAGGAGAACAAAACGACACAAAAGAAGGACAGCACCAGAGCAAGCCATAACGACGCAGCAGAAGGA
Source organism: Erythroxylum baracoense (assembly GCA_025629805.1). NCBI lineage: Eukaryota > Viridiplantae > Streptophyta > Magnoliopsida > Malpighiales > Erythroxylaceae > Erythroxylum > Erythroxylum baracoense. The sequence goes on along the minus strand of JAOTAY010000003.1, from coordinate 22,402,314 downwards.
AGGCAAGAATTAAAAAAAACATACAGTAAAGAGGGTTTTAGCGTGTGCGTTGTTTCGAAAAAAATAAGAGGGAATGCATAAAACAAAAGTGAAAAGAAGAGGATTTTATTTTGACGGTAGCATTCTCCATTCATGGAGACTTAGTTTTCATTTTTTCCCTCATCTCCCACAAATCCAACCACCATTTTCATCTCCCATAGCTGATTGTTGGAGCTCACTATTGGTAGCTTCTTCTATGGTTTTCCATGGCTAGTTTTTCCTAATCCTCCAATTTAATGGCAATGGCAGGAGCTTGAGTCTTCATAGTCGAGTTTAAGCTGCATATATCTTCCACCCATTTAATTATTTAGTGATTCCTAGGTCTTAGGATAACTATTTAATTATATAGAGTTATATATTGATTATATCTTTGTATTAGAAGATTTCTGTGGCTAGATTGTTGTTTAGCAACTGATATTGGGCTGATTATGGCTTAATTTCATTACTTTAATTTGGGTCAAGACTTTGTATTGAGATTTTAGTGAATATTTGGTGATTATTCAAGGTGGCTTGAATTATTGAATCGTTATATCTGTTGCTAGCTTTAATTCTGTTTTATTAATTATTGAGTAACAATTGACATTGGATTTTAGTATCCTTAGTTCTATTTTACTATTCTAGTGGCAGTTAGTAGATTCGGACTTTGGAAAATATTTTGTGACCATTCAAAGTGGCTCTATTGTTGGATTAAAAGCTTGATTATAACTCTTAGTTCATTGTTTTTAACTCCCATATCTGTTTAAGTGATGATTGCCTGTGCTATTGAATTAGACGGTTGCTTTTATCATTGTTAATCACTTGTATTTTTCATTCCATTCACTCACTACCCTCTCATATCACTCATTTCAAATTGAAAAATACCAAAATAAGTCTTTTATGTTTATTTTAATTCATTGCAATTTTAGTGATAGCTAATCAAATCAAACCCCAATCTATAGTTTAGTTTACATTGCATTTAGTTACTTAAGAATTTAATTTCGTTTTCAGATCCTCAAAGAGAATGACCTGAGGTTGCACTATATGCAATCTTTGGTTAAATTTTGAAGTAACCTAAAGGTGACAACGGATTTGAGTTGTTTCAGTGCCTGATTCTCTCTGTCACGATCGTGGCCCAAAGTGAATGATCGTGGCCTAACACAGAGCTGTCTATCACGATTATGGCCCAAAGTGCACAATCGTGGCCTGGCATAGAGCTCCCTATCACGATCGTAGCCCAAAGTGCACGATCGTGGCCTGGGTTCTGTCAACTCGACTCTTTCTGTCACGATCCTAGCCTGTTCTGCCTCAATCGTGGGCTATGTTTTTAACCCGAAAGTGCAACAAAACCTTGAGGTCTTGGGTTCGAGTCGTGGACTCACCCTTGACCAAAGAGGACAATACCTTGGTGTAATGGGCGGTAGGGGTCCGAGGCCCTGCACAGTAGCGATCCGGCCCAAGTCCGGATGCTACAGTTAGAATGAGACTTTTCCCATTCACATTGAGGGGTAGAGCCAAAGCTTGTTATCACTTGCTAAGCCCCTTAAACGTCACAACGTGGGAGCAATTAGTATGTGTATTCCTAGATAAGTATTTTCCCCTCACTAAGATGACGAAGATGATAAAAGAAATCATGAACTTCTAATAGAGTGATGGGTGATCATTTTATGAGGAGTGGGAGAGATATAAGGAGTTGCAAAGGAGGTGTCCATAGCACATCTTACCGAAAGAATTTCTTTTACAAACCTTTTACAATGGAGTCAATCCACCCACAAGAGGTACCATAGATGCAGCATCAGCTAGATTGCTTATATGAAAGACTGCTGACAAAGTGGAGGAGTTGATGGAAGAAATGGCTAATAATAGCTATTTATAGATGAATCAGAAAAATAAACAACATTTAACCCTTTAAGGGCAGAAAGGAGCTATAGCTGTCGACCAGATAATAGAAATGCAAGCTAAAATTGACAACTTAACTTGATAGCTAAAAGATATGAAGGCTTCTTTTTCAGCCCTTATAGAACCTATTCAAAGAAGATGTGAGTTGTATGGACAAGACAGCTATGAGATTATTGATTGTTTCTTGATGAAGGACCAAGAAGTAGAGCAAGTTAACTATATGGGCGCACAATTCGATAGAGGTGGAGGGAACAATCCCTATTCAACCACTACTAACCCTGGATGGAAAAATAACCCTAACTTCTCTCAGTTGAACAATGTGGGAGGCCAGTTCTGACCTCAAAGACCACTAGGTTTCTAATAGGAGAAACCAAACTCTATGGACACTAGGTTGGATAAGATCTTAGAATAGATTGGAGGTATAGAAGATGCTCATAAGAGGCTAGAAGGAAAATTTGAACAAGTGACAAAGAGTCATGCCTCCTTCATACATCATTTAGAGGTTCAAATAAGCTAGTTGGTAAACACTCTATTCGCACAAAATGTGGGTATCCTTCCAGGCACTTCTGAAGCAAAATAAAGGGAGCAACTTAAAGCTATCACACTTCAAATTGTGAAAGAACTAGAACCACCCATAAATACAAAAGTTACATCCTCTCCTCCTATTGAGAAAGACTAAGAAAAGGAGATAGAAGTGAATATGAGTGAGTAACCACCTTATGTTGCTTCCCTACCATACCCACCCGAAGTTCCTTATCCCCAATAGTTACAAAAGAATAAATTAAATGCAAAATTTGCAAATTTTGTAGAAATTCTAAAGACGTTGCAGATAAATCTTTCATTTGACGAGGTTTTGGAACACATGCCCAAATATGCTAAATTTTTTAAGGACATATTATCAAAGAAGTGTACATGGGAAGAGATCCAAACGATAGCTTTAACTAGCATTTATAGTTCCATAGTCACCAGTTAGAAGCCATCCATGTTGAAAGATCTAGGGAGTTTCACAATATCCTGTGTAGTTAGTGACCTTGAATTCATAAAATACCTCTATAATTTAGGAGAAAGTATCAGCCTGATGCCTTTCTTGATATTTAAAAAACTAGGGCTCGATGAGGTCAAGCCAACATCAATGATAATTCAGTTGGCTAATCAATCTATTAAAAGACCCTTTAAGGTGGTGGAAGTTGTTCTTATGTAAGTGGATAAGTTCGTTATCCCTGTGGACTTTGTGGTTCTTAAATTGAAGAGGATAAGAATTGTCAGTTGATTCTTGGGTGACCTTTCATGAACACAGGAAAAGCATTAATTGATGTCCATGAAGGAAAACGGACACTTCAAATTGGTGAAGATCAAGTGGAATTTAATATGAACAAGGCCATAAAGAATCCTAAAGAAAGCAACCTGTTTATGAAAATTGAAATGATGAATGCAAGTATGTAAGAACAAGTATAGAATTACGTTGCAAAAGTAAAGCCAATTGAAATGGAGATAGACAATGATGCTGAGAATATGAATAAGGCTAAGTCTAAAGGAGACGTTGAGATTGAGGATTCGGGTGTTCAAACTTACCAAGACATATTAGTCTAAACTGAAGCACCCATACCACCCTTCACAAAGAAACCACCTACCTTAGAGCTTAAACCTCTACCTATATATCTGAGATACACCTTTCTAGGTGAAGGTCAAACGTTACCCATCATCATTGCTAATTAGTTGGATGAGAACTAAGAGAGTAAAGTGGTAGCAGTTTTTAGGAAGCGAATTAAGGTCATAAGATGGCAGATATTCGACATTCGGGGTATAAGCCCTAATGTTTGTATGCATCGAATAAGCTTTGAAGAAGGATGTAAAGCAGTGAGGGAATGTCAACATAGGTTGAATCCTCGCATGAAAGAAGTAGCTAAACTTTTAGATGTGGGGATAATCTATCTGATATTCGATAGTAAATGGGGTCAGTCTGATACAGTATGTACCAAAGAAGTGTGGAATGACTATAATAGAGAGTGAAAATGGGGAATTAATTTTAATAAGAATAGTCATAGGATGGAGAGTGTGTATAGATTATCGTAAACTCAATAAGGTGACCAAAAAGGATCATTTTCCTCTTCCATTTATAGATTAAATGATAGGAAGAGTGGCTGGCCATTCATTCTATTACTTCTTGGATAGTTATTCGGATTACAATTAGATATTCATCTACCCCAATGACCAAGAAAAGACCACATTCACATGTCCTTACGTTACCTTCGCATATAGATGGATGCCTTTCAAATTATGCAATACCCCAGCAACATTTCAAAAGTGTATGTTGTCTATCTTTGTGGGTATGATTGAGGACATAATGGAAGTTTTCATAGATGACTTTTTAGTTTTTGTAGATTCTTTTGAAATGTGCCTAACCAATTTAGATAGGGTAATCTAAAGATATGAAGAATCACACTTAATGTTGAATTGGGAAAAGTGCCACTTTATGGTGCAGGAGGGAATAGTGTTAGGGCACAAAATTTCTACCACAGATTCGAAGTGAATAGGGAAAGAATGGATGTTATAGAAAAATTCCCAACGTTAAGGGAATGTGAGGATTCTTAGATCATGCTGGGTTTTACCGTTGCTTTATTCGAGATATTTCATAGGTTGCAAGACCTTGAAAAACTTGTTCATCAAGGATATACCCTTCCTTTTTGATGATGATTGTTTATCTACATTAGATCAATTAAAGGAGGCATTAACATCAGCCCCAATCTTGACACCACCTGCTTGGACACTCCTATTTAAGGTCATGTATGATGCAAACGACTAAGCTATAGGTGTTGCATATTAGGTCAAAGAAAAGATAAAGTGTTGCATATGATATATTATGCAAGTAAGACCTTCATAGGACCCCAACTTAACTACACCACCATAGAAAAGGAATTACTCGTTGTGGTGTATGCATATGATAAGTTTCGGTCATAACTTTTAGGTTCAAAAGTGATCATATTCACTGATCATGCTGCTTTAAAATTTTTTTTGTCAAGAAGGACGTGAAACCAAGGCTTATTCGATAGGTACTCCTCTTACAAGAATTTGATATCGAAGTACGAGATAAGAAGTGGGCAAAAAATATGGTCGCAGACCATTTATCACGTCTGGATGGAGGGGAATGCGGGCAAAGTGATGATATTAATAAGAAATTCCCTTATGAAACCTTGATGTTACTTAACAGCCTGGCGACACCATGATTTGCTGATATTGCAAATTATGTTTCCAGTGGTAAACTCCACTCTAATTTATCATATCAACAGAGAAAATGATCCTTATATGAATGCACCAAATATTTATGGGATTAACCAATCTTGTATCGAGCATGTGCTGATGGTTTAGTAAAACGTTGTGTTTTGGAAAAAGAAATGTTGGATATATTAACACAATGTCACTAAGCTCAATATGCTAGCCATTATAGAACAAAACAAAAAAGCAGCTTGAGTACTCGAATGTAGATTTTAATGACCACATTTGTTTAAAGACGCTCACACTTTCATGGTACAATGTGATCGCTATCAAAAAGTAGGAAAAATCTTCAAAAGAGATGAGATGCCTTTATCCAATATTTTGGAAGTTGAAGTCTTTAATGTGTGGGGCGTTTACTTTATGGGCCCTTTCCCATCCTCCAAGGGGAACATGTATATTCTAGTGGGGGTGGATTACGTATCTCATTGGCCTAAGCCATGGCATCTCTAACTAATAATGATGGGAAAGTTATATAAAAGTTTATAAAAAGATTATTTAACTGATTTGGTGTGCCATGAATTATAATAAGTGACCGAGGAGAACACCTTTCTAACAGATCTTTTGATTCTTTCCTTAAAAGATACAGGTTCCACCATCGTGTTGCCACCCTTACAACCCACAAACTAGTGGACAAGTCGAGGTTGTAAATTGGGAGCTCAAGCATATTTTAAAAAAAAGGTAAATAGCTCGAGAAAGGATTAGGCATTAAAACTAGATGATGCCCTATGGGCTTACTAAATCTCTTTCAAAACTCCTATCGGCACTACCCCTTTTAGACTTGTCTATGGTAAGGTGTGTCATTTGCCCGTAAAATTAGAGAATCGAACATTTTGGGCAATGAAGATCCTAAACCTTGATTAGAAGTAGTCAAGTGAAAATTTTCTTTTTACAACTCAAGGAGTTTCACCACAATACCTATGAAAATGCCAAAATTTATAAAGAAAAAGTGAAGTGACATGATTCTCATTTAAGGCCAAAGGATTTCATAGCTGGGGATATGATCTTGCTATACAATCCAAGGCTGAGGCTATTTCCAGGAAAACATAAATCGTGTTAAAGTGGGCCTTTTAAGTTAACTCAAGTGTTTTCTCATGGAGCCCTTAAATTGGAAAACTCAAATAAGGAGACTTTTAAGGTCAACAGATATCATTGCAAACCATATCTCAGAGGAGTGATTTCTAAGGAAGAGGAAGTAATTTCCTTCCTTTCAAACAATTGAACACGCTTCCAAGGATGCAAGGTCAAGGTAATGACCCTAAATTAGCACGTTTAGTAGTTAGATTTAAATTGTTGGGCAGTTAGATTTGTTTTCAATTGCAAAATCAGTTGGAATTGGTTGGATTACTAATTCTTTTACTCTCTTGAATCAGTTATAAGATAGGAAAACACTCTTTGGTGTCAAGCAAATTTGGTCTCAATACTACCGCCATCACCACCTCAATTGCCATGACGAGCTTTGGGCTATTAACCCTTATCTTTTAATTTTTGTATTTATCTTGTCATTATGTTTCAGTATTATTTCACTTTTATTCCTACCTTATGTATTGTTTCTTTTATCTTCTCATATTGAGGACAATGTGTTGTCCAAGTGTGGGGAGGATTGTGTGTATGCATGCTTTTATTTTGAATGTGAATTTTGCATATTGTATGTTATTTTGTTTAGGTTTGCTTGATGTGATTCATGTGAATGTTTCAATGGCTAAGACTTATCATAATCGATTTAGCTTTGAATATAGTCTTTTAGGTTGTGAAGATTTATTAGCTTATGAAATTAGTATTCTAGGTTGTTTCAATTAAATGTGCACGTTAATTAGGATATGATATTAGTTTATTCACTCTAGGAATTTACCATATTCATTTATAATTTTAGGCCAATTGGATCCATAGCATGTTACTTTCTTTTCATGAGATTGATTAGCTTAAGAAATGAGGTACGTAATAATAATAATAATAATAAAATGTGCAAATCTTAAGTAGATAAGTATTCTACTGGCCCTTTTTGAAACAAATCGGGTTATAAATAGAGCTAGTAGCCAGTTGAGATTGTAATGCAGCTGAGTAACCGGAGGACATTCATCACAAATGTTTATCTTCGCGTCAAAAGGCTATAATGACATTCCAACCAAGCTGCTTAATAAAAACATGACCTAGTTAAGTAATTGGGGGACATTTATCGCAAAAGTTTACCTTTGCGTCATAAGGCTAGGTTCATGCTTCGATAATAAATCGAGAAAGTGAATCGAATGTCAAACGATTGAGTTGGGTTAATGAGAGTTAAGTGATCTAGAGACCAAGCAATTAATCAAATCAGTTATTATAAGGAGAGAGATCCTGTGTGAGGTCCAATTATTTTTTAGGTTGTGTTTAATTAAGATAAGATCGTTAATAAAACCTAGCCACTGAATAACCTAGATACAATCTCTAGATTCAATTTGGCAGCTCCATTATGAAGTGGAAAATGACCAATATAGGCCATAACCTCATACTTTTAAGTTATCTAACCTAAGTTATGTTGTTCCTAACGATTCAAGATTATTATATGCTATTAACAAACATCAAATGTAACTATTATGGATTACATTCAACATTATAGCATTAAGTTCAAAATAGAACAATCTAAATAACGTATTAAAATCACCTATACAAACCCGAATTTAATCAGCATAAACAATAATAACAATCCGAAAAGAGTATTAACATTAACAAGTTTAGATATCTTAATCGTGACTTGTTGTCGAGATCACTGTTGAATTAGCGTCAGGACGTTTAGCCCTTCATCTTCTCCAAAGGTCTCCAAACATCAGCCAAGAACACGTTTGTTTTTATAGAAAACTAAAGGGAAATAATCAAAAAGTAGTTATTATTCAGTTTTTCTCTAGCTTTGACACACTTGGAAACTGAAGACGTCCAAATGAACGAGCTGTTGTCTCGCTTTTGTTGGACAGGTGTAATGTGATGCATTTATTGTTACAACCATCCCACGTTTTTATTCTCTAATTGTCCACTCTTTGTTTTATTCTCCAAGTATAGCAGCCTTTTTGTCGTCACACACCCCCTATTTTACATTCAATAGCTAGGTTTAATATGTATGGGATAGGTGGTATAAATATGATGGCTGGGTTAAAATATTCACCACTGTAAATGATATCTCATGTTGTATGGCTATGCAATTTTTTAGAAGGTCGTGAGCCATGTTTACAAAATTTTCTTCATATTCTTTTCATGTTCTTATCTTCTTCTTGCTTTTAATTTTCTTCTTCTTACTCCATGAAGACAAACAAGCGGGAATCTTCAGAAAATGGCTCAAAGATAGTGCTTTCGACTCACATTAGCTCCTTCACGTCCAAGTTATGCCTAAAACCATAGATGACTAAAGTGAGTACCTTAAGCATTTTTGTATCATTAATCATTAAGTATTATTGAGTAAATATAAAACCAATTAAGTATATATCAATTGTCATATCTAAATGTTATATTGATGTGAAGAGGAGAGACTCTCCAATCTGAGATTCCATACCTTAAAAGAGTTATAGAGCTCAAAGAGACAAAAGAGGACTTGGTCCTTTGGAAAAAGACCATTGCTCAAGGGGACGCAATGTTCTGGCTATGGTGGTCTCCACTCCTTCAATGGTAAACATTCCCAAACCAAAGACGTACCGTAAGTTGAGGAATGCAAAGGAGATGGACAATTTACATGGAGCTTAGAGCAATATTTCAAGGCTTTTGACATAGAGAAGGATGCTAGTAATGATACTATCTACCTTAAAGATGTCACATTGATATAATGGAGGAGGTGACATAGCAATATTGAAAGGGGTATTTAAACCATTAAGACGTGGAGTAAGTTTAAGAACAAACTCCTGTATGTCGAGAATTCCGAAAAAGAGGCTTTAAGCTAAGGTGTCTATAAAAAAAGGAAACATCTAGGAGTATGTGAAAGAGTTTTTAAGGTACTTTTGTAAATTCCCTACTATCTAGATAAAGAAGCATTCTTTTCATTCAATGATGTTTACAAAATTAGTGAATATGGAGATTCAAAGACATGGTACCCAAGATACTACTATTGCTGTCAACATTTTTGAATCCTTGATTGACTTTAAAAAGTTTGAGAAGCCTAAATCCCATAAGGACAAAAGTAACAAAGGGAATAGTGGGGAAATAGCCACTAAAATAAAGAAAGTCTCAATAAATTAGGTAAGTCTAAATTTAGGTGATAAAAGTAAGTATACTTTTAACTGTTCCTTTTATGAGGGACCACATAAGATAAGAGATTGCTAGAATAGAGCAAAATCTTAGCTTTAGTAGAAGAAAGGGAGGTACAAGAGAAACAAAGAGAGGAGGAAAAATTAAACTCTTTAAATAGCCTTAGTGCCATTAAAGCAAAGGTTGAAGTGCCTAAAATCGAGAAGAAGGGACATTTATATGTTGCGATGGAGGTTGAAAGCCAAATAATAAAACAATTAGTAGATACTGGAGCTTCCAACAACTTCATATAAGTAGAAAAAGCAAATAAGTTGAGAATAAATTATAGCAAAGAGCGAGAGTGCCTTAAAGCTGTAAACTTATAGCCAAGAACTACTTTTGGAGTTGTTAGGAATGTCAAGGTATGTTTTGGAGAACGATGTGGTATAATAGATTTTTCTATAGTTCATATAGATGATTATCTTATATTTTTTGGAATAGAATTTATGGACCGCGTTAAGGCCATACCTATTCCTTATGTTAGTACCATGCATATTTTGAGAAAGAAAATACATTTATGATACCTTTATCACGTGAAGGAAGTTTATTTATCTGCCACACGATGCTCTAAAGGTGCAGCGAAGAAACAACCCATATATTTTATTGTGTTAAATGAAGGAGTGGAATCTTCACTAATGGAGTTACCTAAAGAAATATCTAACATCCTTGAGGAGTTCAAGGATGTGATGCCTTCGAAATTATTAAAGAATCTACCACCAAAATTGGAACCTTAACTAATATAGTACCTTAGCATATAAACCTTCCAAACTTGAAGAGTTAAGGAGGCAACTTAAGGAGCTATTAGATACAAGCTATATCCAACCTTTAAAAGCTCCATATGATGCACCTATTCTTTTCCAAAAAAAGCATGATGGTTCTCTTTTATTATGTATTAATTATCGAGCACTTAATAAGATCACTCTGAAGAATAAGTATCTCATCCAAATTGTTTGACCAACTTAGTGAAGTGAGATGGTTTACTAATCTTGATTTAAGATCAAAGTACTATCAAGTGAGGATCGTAAAGGGAGATGTACGAAAGACTACTTGTGTTATAAGGTATAGTTCATACAAGTATTTAGTAATGCCTTTTGGACTTACTAATGCACTTGCCACATTTTGTATCCTTATTAATCAAGTGTTACAACCCTTTTTAGATAAATTTATTGTGGTGTACTTGGATGATATTATGGTGTACAGAAAAGCATTGGAAGAGTATGTTATACACTTAAAATAAGTTTTTCAAGTCTTAAGGAAAAATGAGTTGTACATGAACAAGGAGAACTGTTCTTTTACACAACCTAAAGTTATGTTTATAGGGCACATTATTGGAGGGGGCAAGTTACAAATGGACAAGTCTAAGGTGCAAGCTATATACCATTAGGAACCATTGAATATGGCATCAAAATTATATTCCTTCCTTGGTTTCATTAACTATTATCAGAAATTTGTCAAAGGTTATTCCTCCCTCATTTCTCCACTCACCGATCTATTAAAGAAGAATAGAGAATGTAATTGGGATACAAGGCATGCGAAGGAATTTGAGGCTTTAGAGAAAAAGGTGATAGAGAACTGATGCTGACCCTCACCATCTTCAGTAAACTATATGAGGTACATATTAATCCCTTTGATTTTACACTTGGTCGTGTTTTGATACAAGGTGGACATCCAATTACTTTTAGGGGTCATGAGTGAAATGATTTTGAATGTTATTATGTCGTCCAAAAGAAGAAGATGACAACAGTTATGCATTATTTACAAACTTGAAGACATTACTTATTAGAACCTAAGTTCGATGTGAAGATGGATAATGTTGTCACTAGCTATTTCCTCACACAGAAGAAGTTGACCACTATATAAGTTAAATTATAAGCATTCCTAGTAGAGCTTAAATTTGAAATAAAGTATAAGCCTAAAAAGTGCAACTTAGTTATCGATGCCCTTAGTACAAGAGGGGAGCTTGGCACCATCATAAGTCCAAGTTTGTGTTTAGTTGACCAAAAATAAGAGGGACTTGAGCAAGATTCACAAGCTAAGAAATTTGTAGAGATAGATAGATGTGGGGAGATACAACAATTTTAGCTTTAAGATGGCATGCTTATCACCAAAGTTGATAGGATTTATATACCTAAATGGAAAGGGTGGGAAAAAAAAGATTGTTAAGGAGTTCGATGATTTTAATTAAGCAAGACATCCTGGAGTAACTCGCACATCAGATCTTATGGAGCACATACATTATTGCCCACCAATGCATAATGAAATTGAGCTTTAGGTAAGGATATGTCTTTTATGGAAACACGACAATACTGATCAATGCCAATCAGATGGTTTACTAGAGCCGTTATCTATTCCAGAAGCTATGGGAGAGTATCTTGATAGATTTCATTACATTCCTATCAAAGTCTAAAGAATGTGGTAACATCATAGTAGTGGTAGACCAATTTAGCAAATACAGAGTTTTCTCCCTATACTGGTGAAATTCACAGTCGAAGACGCCACTTTATTGTTTAAGCATATGGTATAGTACTAGGTTATTCTAAAGAAAATTATGAGTGATCGAGATACTCACTTTATGGGGAGATTTTGGATGGAGTTATTTAAGCTAATAGAGTTCAAACTCAACTTCTTCACCAGTTTTCACCCCTAAACAAATGGGCAAATAAAGAGAGTAAATACAATATTGGAGTTGTACCTAAGGCATTATATAAGTGCCAATCAAAATAACTGGGCAAAGTTGCTAAATGTTGCCCAATTTTCATACAATTTGCAAAAGAGCAAGTTGATAGGTGCTAGCCCATTTGAAATTGTAACTAGCCAATAACCAATGACCCATACACTTTTACTATCATATATAAAGGTCTAAATTTGGCTACATTCAGGTTTGTTAAAAGTTGGTAGAAAAAGACCAATATGGCATAAACACACTTAGCAAATGTCATAAACAAAATGAAGAAGTGGACTGATGTTAACTAGAGGCACGTAGAGTTTAATAAAGGAGACCTAGTTTTGGTGAAACATCTCCCTCATCAAAGTTAAAGATTTGTTAAGGAACATAAAAGGCCAATAAGGCACTATAAGGGACCTTTTCCTATAGAGTAGTAAATTGGTAAACTAACCTACCATTTAACATTGCCTTCTCATTTAAAGATGCACACCGCATTTCATGTAAGCCTTCATAAACCTTATAATGAAGATAAAAACAAGCCCAACAAGAGCGAATTAAAGAGAACCCCTATTACCATCACTACGATGCCAGAAAAAGAAGTTAAAGAGATATTGAAGCATCATGTTATACTTAGGAGAGGTACTTATTAACTTTATATTGAGTATTTTGTCAAATGGAAGGGATTATATAATAGTGAAGCAATCTAGGAATCTGAGCTCACATTGTGGAACTAAAAAGACAAGATCAAATAGTTACAAGAAGGATGCATCATGGATGATGCCAAATTGAATAGGGGAGAATGTCATGTTCAATATGTTTCAAAGCGCACATAAAGGGGTTTAGCCCTAAGATTCTTATATAATTCTTCTTAAATTTGTAAAAGAGGAAATAAGACTCTAAAAACTTCTAGAATCTTATGCGGTTTTATGGAAGACCTTGGAAGCTTCTAGAACATTATAAAATCTTGTGGAAGCTTATGGAACATTATAAAAGAATGTATAAAGTTGTAAATAAGTACGTGATTTACATGATGTACTAGAATAATATAGAATATTCTAAGGAATCAAAGTAGTCCATTAAATTAAAAGATCATTGCCATCTATTTAAGGGAAGGAAGACTATAAATATCCTTAGAGGCTTCATTTGTAAGCATCATACATCTTACAACATACATCCAACATTGAATAAGAAACTTTCATTATAAGCATTCTCTAAGCTTTCCTTTAGTCTCTTAAGTTATTTTCTCATTGTTCAAGTTTTATACCTAGCATTTTCAAGAAGACCAACTTATTGTAGTAGAATAACACTTAAGTGTCGCGTAGTTCAATGGTAAGAAGTTTAAGTCTGTGACAATTATCAAGGAAACTGATCATCAAATTTCACACATTCCAATTTATTTTTTTAAAGACATGTAAATGGATAACTAAAATTATGATTATAAATGAATTGATGATCAACATCAAATCATGCATGAAGGTATTAGCATTTTGCAATTCACCCAATATTACAATATGAATTGATATTGAATATTCTGCTACATAAAATAAGGGTATATTCTTTATACAAATATCTTTAGACATATATATATACTAACCATAATCTTCGTGATAGTTTAATTAGTCTATGCCTTTATGAATGCAACTAATTAAGGAGTGGCTAATTAAGGCATGGTCCTATACATAACTAGTCTTTCACTTTCTTCATCAACTCTGTAATTAATTAAATTGAGCTTATAGAAAGAGATCCTATATGGGGAGAAACCTTATCTCCTCCTTATTTGTGTAACTAAGTTACCACTGTAAAGAGACAAGATTAATCGTATATACAATCTGGTGACTTTGTAGCTAATTTTATCTTACCAACAATCGCCTTTGAGCAAATGTAATAGAAACCACCACATATTAATGTCACCATTCTGATGTTGGTTCATATTAAAATGATGATAATATCTAACAATATATTTTTGTATTCTACAACACTTTATGAGACCTTGAATCAGAGTTTAGAATTGTTTATAGAACAACCAACTTGTATTAAGCAATAAATTAGGAAATGCTGCAATATCTAGGCATATGACGTTTTATTGCATATAATAAATGCAATATGATCTAGATTCTTAAAACTAAAAAATATATAAATAAGGGAAAACCTAAATAGGGATATGAAGATTTTTCCTATTTTAGAACCTGTTAAAAATCACTAATTAATTAGTAAGTGGACAAACTCAGAATAAGTTGCATTAAAATTATATATATGCATATTAAAATCTCATATAAAATTACCATTTGATAAAAATAAGGTTAAAATTAAAGAGATGTTGTCCCTTTTGATTACATTAGTGCCGAATTTACTTACGATATTAAAATAAAATTTATTTAACATCTTTTAGTTATTCAAAATAAAAAATTTTAAAAAAATTCTAACATTGAAATGAGATCCAATTTACCCATTTCATTTTTAAGTTACTAATTACAATAGATATTAGTTTATCCTGACCTTAGGTGAATATTAAGGAAAAGAGCCTTGTTTTCAAATATTCAACCATATGTTTAAGTATATGGCATAATTTCTTATTATACGTTGTTTACGACATTCAAAATTCTTGAGAAAATAGTTTACAAGAATAAAGAATATTAGAAAAAAGTAAAAAAAAACAGGAAAATTTTATTGAGGTTCGATTAATTTAGGTGTATCTACATCTTTAAAAGTTTACAACAGCTAATTCATTATTAATTATATATATATATAGACACACACACACACACACACACACACTCACACACAAATCTTTATTGGTAATATTTTACTCAAATAGTCTCTTTTCAGGTCCAACGAAATTTAACTATAACTAAAATTGTTCTAGAGTTTAAAATTTACTAAAGCTCTGTTTTTATTTAAGGCTAATTATTATAGCTACAGTTTGGGATACTTCTCAATTCTTGGTTAAAAATCTTTCTTTAGAACATGATATACTATCTAACACAGGTGTTTTTTGTTCATATATCCTCCTACTTATCTATATAGTAAAATATAATTCAATACATAACCATATCATAAGTCCTAAATTTTACTACCTTTTTTATACTTAAGACATCATTTATGACATGAACATATTTCAGACCATGTCTTTTTCTAAAAATACATTTACTATGCCAACACACCTACCTTTACTTCTCATTTCCAAAAAGGAACATGTTATATCCATGCCCTTTTCCATATAAAAAAATTTAGGAAATAACCGTTTCCATCTCAAAACTCAAAGATTGCATACTTTTATATATGAGCCATGCATAACAATCTCTACCTTGAAGAATATACTCTTTATATGTTATGTTATATCATTTTTAGTACCTTATGAAATTAATTAAGTTTAAACAATGTTTGAACTTCTTCATGGTAAATAGATCTATCAATATATCAATTATATTGTATGAAATGTGAAACTTTTCTAATAAGATTTTTCCATTTACAATCAACTCTTTGATCTTGTGAAACCTCACATCTATATGCTTAGTCCATAGATGATATACTTGATTCTTTGCCAAATAAATGACACTTTGACTATAACAACGTTTTTTGAATTTTATCTTGATTGATTCGAACCTCTTTCACTAGCATTAAAAGCCATAATGCTTGCTTAGTAGCAATACTCCTTACCATGTACTTTACTTCAATAATAGATAATATAATTATAAACTATAATATTTATTTCTAACCAATAGGACCGTTTATAATACTGAAGATGCACCTTATAATAGACCTTTTATAATCAAGATCTCATTCATATTATGAATCTACATATTCATAACTAAACGATCATCTTACTAATTACTAAACATAATATCATATTCTAACGTAATCCTCCAATATCTAATTTTTCACTTGGTTGCTTTCCAATGTTTTCTTCTAAGTTTTGATATGTACTTCCTAACTTCACTTGCAATATTAGCTCAATATATCCTTGCATAAACTATTGTATGCATTAAACATCTAAGAGCACTAGCATATAACACAATAGACATATCATTGAACTTTACATATATTTTTGGGTCTTATTCTAGGAAAACCTTAAGTAATATGCCACTGGAGGACTTATTGACCTAGCTTGTATAATTTCAAAATTTCCAATACCTTTTTAATATAACTAAATTAACCCTAAATTTCTATAGCCTATATCCTTTTAAATATATATTTTTAGTAGTTTCTTAATATCTCCAAAATTCTTCATCTAAAATTCCTTTCCCAATAAGTTCATTCATACCATGAATGTTCTTTACATCAATTATCATATTATTTATTGGAATATCCATCATCAAGGATCGTAACCTGTACATAATATTTATACTCACATCTCTTGAAGGTCATATAGGAGTTAAAAATTTTATAACATCATTGTGAAGACTAAATTTAATCAATAAAATGACTTCTCTAATTTACATATTACATGCTCCTTTTTAAGTATACTAAACCTTTACTCATCTAGGTCACCATAAAGAAAAGTTATCTTAAGCTTCAAATGTTACCTAAACTTTGTTATTAATTTCATCAAAACCTAATGGAAGTAACATAAACAATGAGGAGTAAAGTCATTATAATCAATCCCCTTTCACTGTGTGCCTTCTTTTACTCATAGTTAAGCCTTAAACTTTTCCCCTTCTTTCTGCTGCTGTTGGATTGTTTTTGAACTCACTTTCATCCTATAGACCTTTTCCCTTTAAAAATATTCAATAGGTGACATGGCTCGTTCTTGTTCAAAACCTCCAATTCCTCCACCATATCTCCCATCCATCTATCCTTCTCTTAATTATTCAAAGTCTGTAGAAAGTTAGTGTGATTCTCATTACTTATAGTGAGTGCGAAGGATGATATGGCTTCTTAGCTCTATTTATTTGGTGACATAATGGTATATCTTGCTTTATTGGTGACTATATTATATTGTTGTTCTCATCTTAATATTGATTTATTTTCTAAACTAGAGTTTTCATACTCTTTTAAGTATACTATAAGATAAACTAGTTTCATTTGTAACATTTTTGTACTGCCATTTTCTTATCTTAGCACATCCTCTCTATATGATTGCTTAAATGTATGATGCTTATTAAGTACTATATCCCTACTAATCACCATCTTCTATTAAAATCCATCCCAAAAGTTATATCCCTTCACATCTTTAGGGTAGTTATTAAAGATACACTCTCATATTTTTTATCAAATTAAACCTTTCACTGTTGGAAACATGCATATAAAAGGGATAATGAAAGGTTTTAAATCTAGAAAAATCTATTGTACTTCTTACTCACTCTTCTTCAACCACTCTCCCAACTAGTAAAATTTGAGGTGATTTATTATTGAGGTAACATGCCATACTCAACGTTTTTTCTTAAAAAAATTAAAGAGCATTATATTTAGCTTCAAACACTTGGCCTTTTTAATTATATATTTGTTCATCCTCTCTAAACTATTATGTTATATTGTTTCCTAAACTGTGTAATGTCTCTAAATCCCATGCTTCTCACAACATATTTGGAATAGTGAATCTATGTAATCAATACTTTTATCTCATTTTAAGTACTTTACCTTTTTACTTGTTTAATTCTTCTCCCCAGTCTTACACATTTTGAATCTTGTAAATACCTTAAATTTTTTTTTCATAAAGTGTACCTAAAATTTTCTTAGAAAAATATTCATTAATGTGACAAAGTACTTAGACCACCCAATAATAACTCTTTAATAAGGCCCTAAATATTAGTATGTTCATGGTCAAGAATTTCAAACATTTTAGAAATCTTGCTTTTAATGTTTTAAACCTTTTAGCAAGCTCCTCTTTTGAACTTTTGTCATCTCTCACTTACTGACACGATCCATTTTCATAATATAAAGCATAGTACTGCCATCTTTTGACTCTAGTACAACAATCTTAACCTATAACTATGCTCTCCGTTAGTTTATACATGCTTCCCACAAATCTTGGCCCTTTGTTTTACCACATTTTCTCTTTGATTTTATAGTTAAAACAATTCATATATAAAGTGCTTAAAGAAATCAGTTTCTTCCATAAATCTAGTATATATCGAGCATCATACATCATTTTGATATTACCATCAAACATCTTAATTTTCTAAGTTTTTTCCTCTCCCAGTCAACTAGTGCGAAATATTCCTAATATGTATAATATAAATTCTTTTTAGTGTCATTTAATTTAAGCACCCTAATCTAGTCTTCATGTGATTTATAGTTAATTGGTTGGAGCATAGAGCATATAAGTATGATTGCAATCTAAGTCCTTACTTTATACTATATTAGTAGACCTTGATAAATCATTAAACTCCTTTTAGATATATCTTGTTTCCTGACACTTATAGCACTAGATTGTAATTTCTAATCTAAATACAAAGTTTAGAACTTTTCATTGATAAGCCATCTTTTTGTAATTTCTAATCTAAATAAAAGGTTTAATACTTTTCATTGATAAGCCATCTTTATTCTTCTTCCTCTTATAATCACAATTTTCATTTACATGCAACCTTTTACCTTTGGACCTTTCACTGGTACTAAGTGTTTGTTAGCTATGAGCTAATAACTCAATATTGTTGACTTTTAAGTAACTGTCTCCTTACCCAATATAATCCTAACCATCAGCTACTTATAGAAAAGTGTAATATAAAATCAAAATCATTACTTTATGCTCATCTATAGTAGTCGTCTCGAGTCTCAACAAGTCATTAACTATTTCGTTGAATACAATGATATATTCTAGATATGTTATATTTTATATCTTCAGGCTATGTAATTTTGCGTCATATACATCTTATTTATGATTGAATTTGATAAGAATTGACTCCCAAGTTTCTTCCATATCTCTGCAAGAGATACAATCTCCCTAATATGGCACATGACCTCTTCTACCAAATAAAGTCATATGGTTACAACTACTCGTGCCTGTAACTCTTACCAATAGAACTCATCCATATCTTCTAGTTTATGAACTTTTAGCCACTTCAACAAGCCTTGTTATACTTCAAATCCATTACTCTCTGGTTCAGCCGGATTCTGATGAGGCTGTATGTTGCCGTTTGGATCCATGGAGACAACTGTTGAACACGAGAATTCGG
>JAOTAY010000003.1:22360340-22383008 GCA_025629805.1 Erythroxylum baracoense | reverse complement strand
TCACAATAAATCGAAATAAAACACAATCAAATCAATTTTATTAATCTCAAGAATAAATAAACCCGAAGGTGAGTTTAAATAGAAAAAATCAACACTCAACAATAAGTAATTCTAATCAATCTTAAATCTTATACATCAATGAAATCGAAATAAAAACTAGAAAATACCGTCAGAATGGATCTCAAAGTCACAACTACAGGAAACCACCTGTTTCAGGAAGTACATTGTGTCAAGCGTATCTCTGTGCCTCTATTCCTTCATCTCCTTCCTCGATTGATTGATCTCTATCTAGGTTTTCCCTCGAATTTTCGGTGGAATCTCACATTTATGCAACTCGCTTGGCTCTCTAATCTTTGCTGGTAGTTGCTAAATATGAATCTATTTATTTAATTTGGTAGCAGCTCTAGGTCAAACTCGGGGTTGAAACGGTCTAAAAAATCACCCAACAATTAAGTTTTTGTGTCAGCCTAATGCAAGGCACAATCGTGGCCCTGCCTGACATGATCGTGGCTGACACTTTTTTCTTTTTGTCACGATCATGCTCAGAAGTGCACGATCGTGGCCTAACTTAATGTTATCTGTCACGATCGTGGTCTATAGTGCACGATCGTGGCCTGGCTACCTCTGGCTCCTCCTCTTCTATCACGATCGTTGCCACTGTGTACGATCGTGGCTTATATGTTTTGGCCCGAAACTTTTTAAATCTTCACTGTTCTTCCCTGTTTACCCTGCAACACTAGCACACACATCAAGGTACCTAAAAAATATACAATTTAAGCGCAAAGATTCAAACTAACCTATAAAAAAACTTAAACACAAAAACTAATCTAATTAAGCCCTAAATGCATACTTAACACTCAATTTAACACAAAATGTATAACAAATTAAACCCTAAAACATCATACAAAGCACTGCTATCAACATCCCCACACTTAAACATTTGCTTGTCCTAAAAAAAACAAAATACAATACCTAACAAAAAAACAATCACACCATATAATAATGTGACAATGACTCTAATCTTCATGTACTAAATTTAATCTCGAACACAATCAATCAGTTATGTCAAATCATTAACATGAAAAACATGTTTCTAGGGGCTTTGAACTAAATATACAACTAACTCAAGACCAAGTGTTAACCTATTTACCCTTTTCAATTGTGCACATACATTAATAATTATTTGGTCCCTCAGACTTGGTAACTGTTCCTAGGTATAATTCCATGAAACTTCAAGCCTATCACAAGTCCTATAGGTTTTTATTTAAACACACAATTTTTATTCTTTATTCTTTATTCATTTATTTATTATTATTTTGGGACTTAGCCTTTTACTCGGAGGCAAACATTTGTGATGAATGTCGATCTGGTTGCTTGACTAAGTCAGTTGTTAGCAGTTTGTTTGAAATGTCATTATAGCCTTTTTACGCGAAGGCACACATTGTGATTCGTGTCAATCTAGTTACTCAGCTACATCACGTTTTTAACTGGCTACTAGCTCTATTCATAACCCGAAGGTTAGCAGAATAGTGATTTATTGAATTAAACTTTTTTTATTGCCTACCTTGTTGTTTTTAGCTATTTGTTTCCATGAAAAAAAACTAGTTGAGCTACTTAACCTAAAAGGCCTCAAATTATAAATGAATGCGACAATCTGTCGGGTGCTAAATTTTCACTAAATCCTAATTAGGCTATATAATTATTCAAAGGCCCCCTAATTCACTAATTTTGTAGGCTAATGATTATTCACAACCTAATAGACTATGTTCAAAGTTAAAAAAATTCACTCAATTTGAGCCATTGACGCATTCACGCACTTTACATTATGCAACCTAATACTATCGTACGGTATGCAAAATTCACATACGAAAGGAAAACACATAATTCCTCCCCAAACTTCAACAACACATTGTTCTCAATGTGAGAAGGAACACACACGACACATACATAAATGAAATATGCAAACAGAAATTAAAATAACAAAGAACGGATAAAATTAACAATAAAATTAAAAAATAAAAATAATAGAAAAATAAACACACAAAACAAAATAAAACTGGAAAAAAATTTTGGGTTAGATTTGGATCCTAAGGAGATGGAGGTGGTGATGTGTAGGAGGTGGTAATTGAATACTCCAAGCTTCGAAATACCGATGGATCACCAGTAGTTTATTGCACCTAAAACTATTATCACTAACATTTTTAAATAAAATCTAACTATTTGCTAGTTTATAGTCCTTAGCTTGACCTTTAATTCAGGAGGCATTTTGAAGTAATCGGAGACAAGGAAATCACTTCCTTATTTGTGGGAAGTGCTCCTCCAAAATAATTCTTGCATCAGTGCCCATTGACCTTAAAAGTCTCTTTGTTAGCATTTTCCAATTAGAGAGCTCCATGATCAAAAACTTGAATTACTATGAATGGTTCACTCCATCTAGACTTCAACTTCCCTAAAAATAATCTTAATCGAGAATTATATAGCAAAACAGTGTCCCCTACTTTGAATTCCTTTTGCTTGAGACGAGAATTATGTCAATTCTTAACCTTTTCTTTATAGAGTTTGGCATTCTCATAAGCATTAAAATGGGACTCTTCGAGCTCATCCAGTTGTAGAAGTATCCTTTCACCTACTTGCTTCTAATAAAAGTTTAATGCTTTGATTGCCCAGTATGTTCGATATTCCAATTCGATTGACAGATGACATACTTTCCTATACACGAGTCTATACAGAGTTATTCCAATAAGTGCCTTAAAAGTTGTCTGATAGGCCTATAAAGCATCATCCAACTTTACTTCCCAATCCTTCATGGAATGCTTCACTGTCTTTTACAGAATTCATTTTAGCTCTCGGTTGACATCTTCCACTTGGCCACTAGTTTGCGGATGGTACGGTTTAGCCACTCAGTGGCATACTCCGTATCGTTTGAAGAGGGCATCGAAAGGTTTGTTGCAAAAGTGTGTGCCCCCATCACTTATTATTGTACGTGGCACTCCGAACCGACTGAATAGCTGTTTAATGAACTTTTACACCACTTTCCCATCATTGGTAAGAGATGTTATCGCTTCGGCCCATCGCAAGACATAATCGACTCCCACCAGAATGTATATGTTTCCCATTGAAGATGAAAATGGACCCATAAAGTCAATGCTCCAAACATCTAAGACCTCTACCTCTTGAATAGTTGATAATGGCATCTCATCCCTCTTGGATATGTTACCTATGCTCTGGCATCAATCATATTATGTCATATAGGTTTGTGCATTCTTAAACAACTAAAGCCAATAAAATCCACATTTTAGTATCCGAGTCGCTGTTTTGTTGGCTCTATAATGTCCACCATATTGTCCCTCATGACATTGCTTAAGGATGTCTAACATTTCCTCATCCGAAATGCAACGTCGCATTAACCCATCCGCACAAGCTCTATATAGGTTTGGTTCATCCCATATATAGCGGTTACAATCATGCAAGAACTTCTTCTGTTGCTGATAAGAGAGATTTGAGAGAAGTTTACCATTGGCCACATAATTGGCAATATCTACAAACCACGGTCTAGTCAAGCTCTCGAGTAACATTAGAGTTTCATCGAGGAAATTCTCGTTAATATCATTGCTCGGATAGCATTCCCCTCCCTCAAGTCTAGATAAGTGGTCAGCAACCACATTTTCAGAGCCCTTTTTATCTCTCACTTCTAAATTGAATTATTGCAGCAGTAACACCCATTGAATTAACCCGGGTTTTGCATCCTTCTTATTGAAAAGGTATTTCAATGCTGCGTGGTCAGTGAAGACAATCACCTTTGATCCCAGAAGGTATTGTCGAAACTTATCACACACATACACTACTACAAGTAATTCCTTCTCTATTGTGATGTAATTCAGTTGGGGTCCTACAAGAGTCTTACTCGTATAGTAGATTGCATGCAACTTCTTATTTTTGAGTTGACCCAAAACGTAACCTATGGCCTAGTCACTTTCATCACACATTACTTCAAATGGCAATGTTCAGTCTGGTAGTGATAAAATTGGTACTAAGGTTAATGCCTCCTTTAGAGTATTAAATGCAGACATACACTTATCATCAAACATGAACGGTACATCCTTGACTAAAGGGTTTGTTAAAGGTCTTGCAATCTATGAAAAATCCTTGATGAAATGACAGTAGAACCCAGTATGACCTAAGAATCCTTGCACACCTTTTACATTACTTGGTTGTGGAAGATTCTCTATAACCTCTGTCTTTACTTTGTCGACTTCGAAACCTTGATGTGAGATTTTGTGGCCTAGCACTATCCCTTCTTGTACCATAAAATGGCATTTCTCCTAATTCAACACAAGATTTGATTCCTCACACCTTTGAAGAACTCTACGCAAATTAGTTAAACATAATTCAAATGAGTCTCCAAAAACTGAGAAGTCATCCATAAATATCTCCATTATATCTTTTATTATGTCTGTGAAAACTGACATCATGCATCTCTAAAATATGGCTGGGGCATTGCAGTGTCTGAAGGGCATCCGTCTGTATGAAAATGTACCATAAAGACAAGTGAATGTGGTTTTTTCCTAATCGTCAAGGTAGATAAAAATTTGATTATAGCCTGGATATTCGTCCAAGAAACAATATAATGAATGGCCAGCTACCTTTTCTATCATCTGGTCTATGAATGGGAGAGGAAAGTGATCCTTCTTAGTCACTGAGTTAAGCTTCCGATAATCTATACATAATCTCCATTCTATGATTGTTCTTGTAGAAATTACTTCTTCACTTTTGCTTTCTATTACCGTCATTCCTCCTTTTTTAGGTACGCATTGCACCAGGCTGACCTACTCACTGTCAGAGATGGGATAAATTATCCCTGCATCAAGGAGTTTAATGATTTCCTTCTTGACTACCTCCTTCATGTTGGGATTTAACCTTCGTTGACGCTCCTGCACCATTTTGCAGCCATCCTCCAAATTTATTCGGTGCATGCAAACAGTCGGACTTATTCCTCAAATGTCCGCAATTTTCCATCCGATAGCTTTCATCCATTTCTTGACAACCTCCTAACCTTACTTTCCTATTTTTCACTCAATTAATTGGAGATTATTATTGGTAAGGTTTTACTTTTACCAAGAAAGGTATATCTGAGGTGTGTAGGTAACGACTTAAGTTCTAATATCGGAGGCTTCTTTAAGGATGGTGGAGTGGGTGCTTCAGTTCGAACTAATTTGTCTTGATGCACTAGAACATCTGTCCCCTCTATCTCCTCATCTTCTGTAGAGTCAGGATTCTAGTGTTCATTATCATCCTTTACTTCCAAAGACTTTACTTCTGCCATGCAAGTCTTAATTTATTCTTGTAGTTAGTGATCCAATATTTCGACCTTCATGCATGCACTGCTCGTTATTGTATTCTTCAAGGCCTTATTCATATTAAATTCAACCTGATCTTCTCCTATTCGAAGTGTCAATTTAACTTCGTGAACATCAATTATGGCCTTTCCTGTATTCATAAAAGTTCGACCTAAGATCAGTAGGCAATTATTATCTTCTTCAAAATCCAAAACTATAAAATCTACTGGAATAATGAACTTGTCCACTCGCATCAGTACATCTTCCAGTATTCCCAACGACCTTTTAATGGACCGGTCTGCTAATTGAATTACCATCGAGGGAGGCTTGACCTCTCCCAGTCCCAACTTCCTGAATATTGACAAAGGCATAAGATTGATGCTAGCTCCCAGATCACACAAACACTTAGTGAATTCCAATTCCCTAACCACACAAGGTATGGTGAAACTGCCTGGATCTTTCAATTTTGAAGCATTTGATTGGTGACTATTGAACTACAAGTGCTAGTTAGGGCTACCATCTGGTTTTCTTCCCAAGTACGCTTCTTAGATAATATATCCTTTAAAAATTTCATGTATTTGGGAAAATGTTCCAATACCTCAAAAAATGAGAGATTTATCTATAGCGTCCTTAGTTTCTCAACAAACTTTGTAAATTGTTTATCTAACTTCTTTTGTAGTCATTGAGGAAAGGGTACCTTGGGTTGATATAGTGGAGGTGCAACGTATGGAGGGTATTCGCTCATGTCCACTTCTTTCTCCTTTCCTTGATTCTTTTCTATTGGCTGGGTAGGCTCCTCTCTTGTCCTTGTGGCCGGTTCAATTTCCTTCCCACTCTGAAGTGTGATAGCCTTTAGCTATTCCTTTGAATTTCTTCCTGAGGTGCTAGGAACATTTCCAAACTTCTGCATCGAAAAGGCATTTGTCAGCTGACTAACTTGGGCTTATAAATTATGAATGGAAGATGCATATCGCTTAGTGACTTGCTCAAATTTATCTTCCAACTTTTTGTGTTCATCATCTAAAGTACCCAGCTTGTTTAAAATTCTATCCAATTTAGCATCCATCAAGCTTGTTTTGTCCTGTGGGAAACTTGATTATCGTTGGGTTCTAAACTGCCCCCCATTGTTGTTGTTAGGCCAAAAGAAGTTTGGGTGATTCTTCTACCCATGGTTATATGTGTTGGAGTAAGGATTATTACCCCCTCTATGTCCAAATTGGGCTTGCATATAATGAACTTGCTTCGGGTTGTCTTCTCCATCAAATAGCAGTCCACCGTATCATAATCCAACTGGCCACATAGCTCGCACTTCAATTGCTTGGCTTTTACCATAGCTGAGGATAACGCTTTCATATTATTGAGTTGTTGCGTCAAGTTGTCGATCTTAGCTTGCATTTTTGTCATTTGATCAACAGCGACAACTCCCTTCTGCTCCCTAAAGTTAGTAGGTTGCTTACTGCGTTCACTAGTCCATAAGCAGTTATTGCTGGCCATCTCCTCTTTTAATTCCTCTGCTTCATCGACCGTCTTTCTTATTAAAGATCCTCCCGACGCTGCATCAATGGTGCCTCTAGTCTGTAGGTTTACTCCGTTATAAAATGTCTGCAGTAAGAACTCCTTGGGTAGATTGTGGTGTGGGCATCTCCTTATCAAATCTTTGTAAAGCTCCCACGCTTTATAAATAGACTCCCCATTGAAAATTTGTAATTTCCTTAATAATTTTGGTGGTCTTTGTTAGTGGGAAGTACTTATCTAGCAAAGTACGCACTAGCTGGTCCCAGATCGTAATGCTGGCGAGGCTTAACAAGTGATACCAAGCCTTCGCTCTATCCCTAAGCATAAAGGGAAACAACCTAATTCTCACTGCATCTTCCAACATCTGGTGATATCGAAAAGTATCACAGATCTCGAGAAAACTCATGATGTGGGCATTTGGGGTCTTCATTTGCAAGTCCATAGAATTGGACGTTCTGTTAAAGCATGTTCAGGAGGGCTGGCTTAATTTCAAAAGAGACTGCTTGAATAGCCGGTATAGCCACTCCTTGGTTCTCAGGATTGAACCTTGGCCTCATAAAATCCATGAGGGTCTTGATCCATGTTTCTTTGGAACTCCTTGGCCATTTGTGCTTTCTCGAACTCTTCTTTTTCTTCTCACCGAGCTTTCCTAATGGTTCGTTTTAAACGTGTTATGTCTAAATCTAAAGTCTCAATTTCATGACTCGAACCCCTTTTGACTCTTATGTTCATGCAAGAGCATGACTCTTGCGTAAAACTACGAAAAACAGAAACAAAAACCAAAAGGTATCCTAACGCCTTTAACTGTAGAACTAAGTTGCCTTCCACGGCAATGGTGCCAAAAACTTGTCTCAAGGATATGCACGCACTAAGTTTTACTATTTATAACCTTGATAAATTCCTCAAGTGCATGGGTTGTTTGTGTAGTACCTAAGGTTTTAGTCCCACGAGGAAGGGAACTAGTCCTAAAATCTAATGACAGCTAAGTTCGTAAACCTAAATTAACAACTAATGCAGAAATTTAAATCAATTTAGAATCAAATACGAGAAATTAAGCACCCAAAGAACAAACAAGAGCAAACTCACACAAATAATCCAAATTTCAACCTAGAAGCGACCAATTGAGAGAAAAGGAGAATTTATTCAAAATTAAAGAAAATCCACCCATTTATGAAATTTCTGATTTAATGGGCCTAGACGATCCTAGGGTGAATTACTCTCTCTCGAGTTATAATTCTTAGCCCTAATTAATAATCCCTAATTTAAATTATGAAAATTGCGATCTCTGGATCTGCAATTTGTTCAAAACCTAAATTAGTTCTAACGTTGTCTATTAACCTTCTGGAAATCTGTGCTCGATCTCTCATTACACAACTCTACTAATTTGATTCAATTCTCTACCTATTGATTTACCTAACTCTCGTTAACCTAAGTCGATGTTTTTCACCGGCTCACCCTCTCAGTTTATTGCCCAGTTATGAAGAATCAAATTGAGTCACAATAAATCGAAATAAATCATAATCAAATCAAATTTATTAATCTCAAGAATAAATAACCCCAAAGGTGAGTTAAGACAGAAAAATCAACACTCAACAACATTTAATTCTAATAAATCTCAAATTCCATACATCAATGAAATCGAAATAAAAACTAGAAAATACTATCATAATGGATCTTAGAGTCGCGACTACGGGAAACCACCTATTCTGAGAAGTACGTCGCGTCAAGCGTGTCTCCGTGCCTCTCTTCCTTTGTCTCCTTCCTCAATTAATTAATCTCTAGCTAGGTTTTCCCTTAGATTTTTAGTAGAATCCCAAGTTTGTGCAACTCTCTCAGCTCTTTAATCTCTGTTGGTGGTTACTAGGTATTGTTCTATTTATTCGGTAGCAACTTTAGGTCAAACTCAGGATCAAAACGGTCCAAAAAATTACCCAAAAATTGAGTTTTCGTGGCCCTGCCTGCCATGATCATGACCGACACTTTTTCCTTTATGTCACGATCTTGGCCTGAAATGAACGATCGTGGCTTGACTTGACACTCTCTGTCACGATCGTGGCTTGTATGTTTTGGCCCGAAACTCTTTAACTTGTCACTGTTCTTCCCTGTTTACCCTACAACACTAGCACACATATCAAGGTACCTCAAAACTATATAATTTAATCTCAAAGATTCAAACTGACCCATAAAAATACTTAAACACAAAAACTAATCTAATTAAGCCCTAAATGCATACTTAACATTCACTTTAACACACAATGCATAGCAAATTAAACCCTAAAACATCATATAAAACACTATATCACTTTCTTTGACACTTTGAAGGTTATTTGATGCTTTCCTACCCTTAGAGTTAGTTCACCCCCATCATCGTCAAACATTGAGCGAGCAGTGGCTAGGAATGGTCATCTAAGAACCGTAGGGGTTTCGATATCTTCTCCAATATCCAATATATAGATATTTGTAGGAAAGATAAATTTATCAATTTGTAGTCGCACATCCTTAATAATCCCCTTCGATTGATGAACTATTCTATTAGCTGTCTTTACTAACATCTTTGTGGGTTCCAACTCCCCTAACCCTAATTTTAGACTAAAGGTATAGTGCATCATATTGATACTTAGTCCCAAATTTATGAATGCCCTGTGTATGTTGACTCTATTGATACGACAAGGAATGTAAAAATCATTTGGTTCCTCTTTGTTTTGTGCTATGTTAGGGTTTTCTTCCGATATGCGCTCCGTAACCTTCTTCTTGATTGATTCTTTTAATGTGAGCCTCATTTGTAATTGTTCCGTTATGTCCTTAACCTTGTTTGATACAACCTCCTTAAAATTCCTCATTGCCTTACTCACAATTGACTTATGTTGAGCTAGAATAGGGTATGAAATTTTAGGTTGAGGTGCCTTAATTGGCTCAATTATGAGCTCACTTGGAAGGAATTCTATAATTATCCATAATTACTTGTCCTTCTCCTTTATCTTTGTCTTCCTTCAAAAGTTCAAGTTCCTTTTCCTGGGTCTGAATGATGGCCATGATCTGTTCCTTTGGTTTAGACTCGGTATTGTTTAGAAAGGTCCCTACATTTCGAGTAGATATTGCCTCTAGTAGTTAACCTACTTAGACTTCCAGATTGTGTATTGAAGAGGCGTGGTTCTTAACGACTTACTCGCATTTACTTTCAAGCCTCCTGTGTGCATCCTTTATGCCTCTAATTTTATCTAAAATCTGATTGAACTTGGATTCCATTGAGCTTGGTTTATCTTGTTGGAAGCTTGATTGTCTTTGAGGTCTGAACTATCCTCCAGCATTTTTCGTTTAAGAGAAGTTAGGCTGATTCTTCCACCCAAGGTTATAGGTGTTGAAGTTGCCCCCTCCTCGTCCATACTAAGCTCCCATATAATTCACTTGCTCTGGATCACTTTCCTTCATTAAATAATAATCCACTATATCATGGTCCATTTGTCCACAGAGTTTACACTTGAGTTACACGGCTTTCACCAGAGCTGAGGACAAAGGCTTCATGTTGTTGAGTTATCAAGTCAACTTATCAATTTTCTCTTGCATTTCTGTCATTTGATTAACAGCTACAATTCCTTTTCTCTCTCAGAATGTAGTAGTTTTTTGACTCCGCTCGTTCGTCCACAGGAAGCTATTACTTGCCATCTCCTCTATTAACTCTTCCGCTTCATCAATCGTCTTCCTTATTAGTGATCGTCCTAAAGCTACGTCAATCGTGCCTCTTGTATGTGAGGTTACTCTAATATAGAATGTTTGCAACAAGAATTCCTTGGGTAATTTGTGGTGTAGGCACTTCCGTTGCAAATCCTTATATCATTCCCACGCTTCATAGATCAATTCCCTATCATTTTATTGGAGGTTGGTAATTTCCTTGATGATCTTTATGGTCTTAGCTAGGGGAAAATATTTGTCTAAGAAAGCACGAATTAGCTAATCCCACGTCGTGACATTAGGGAATGATACCAAGTCTTTGCTCTATCTTTAAGGATAAAGGGGAAAAGCCTGATTTTGACTGCATCTTCTGACATCTGATGGTACCGAAAGGTATTATAGCTTTCACGGAAGTTCATTATATGTGCATTGGGATCTTCATTCGTTAATCCATAAAACTGTACATTCTGTTGAAGTATGTTTAGGAGGGATGGTTTCATTTCAAATAATGGTGATTGAACGAGTGGTTTAGCTACTCATTGGTTAGCCACATAGAACCCTAATCTCACGAAGTCCATAGTTGATGTCCTTGGTTTGCTCTGTGGTGAAATTCCTCGGCCATTGATGATTTAGCGATTTCTTCTTCTTCTTCACGCTGAGCTTTCCTAATGGTTCATTCTAGTTGAGTGATGTCTAAATCTAATGTCTCAACTGTGCGACTCGAACCTCTCATGACTTTTGTGTTCATACAAAAGCAAGATTTCAGAAGTAGAAAAGAAAGAACGAAAAACAAAATAAAAAGAAATAACTAAACGTTTTAAACTATAGAACTAACCTAATTGCCTCCCCAACAACGGCGCCAACCAATTATGAACTACTGGATTACTAGTTCTAGATAATCCTAGGGTTGATTACTCTCTCTTGACTTATAACGATTAACCTAATTTTAAACCCTAATTAGATTATGGGAATTGCAATCTCTCGATTAACATTCTATCCAAAACCCTAATTAGATTGTAAGTTATCCAAAAACTGTCAAAAACGCATCAAAGATTTCTCTTCACTCAATTTACTAACTTGATTTAATTCTTGTTCTATTAAATTACTTAACTCTCGTTAGCCTAATTTAATAATTTTTCACTCTGTTCACCCTCTCAATTTATCACCAAATTATGTAAGTGTAGAAATTAAATCATATTAAATCACAAATAATCCAGTAAAAACACAAACAATCAAATTTCATTAAATCAAAAATAAAAGAACCCAAAGGTGAGTTTAGACATCCTCAACATTCATAAAATCTATCATCAACGGCTATCCCAATTCTATATAATAATAAAATGGAAATTAACCGGAAACAACATTGGAATGGATGACGGAGGCAACAATGGCAGGAAACCTCCAATTCTGGGAAGTACCTCGCGTAGGTTTCTTCTCCACGCCTCTCTTCCTTCTTCTCTTTCACAATCTCTCAATAAACTTTCTCTAGGGTTTCTCAATGGTGACTGAGGCGAAAGCTCCACCTGCTCCTTTGTCTTCTTCTTTAAATACCTTTTGTGTTTTGGCTAGCCCTAGGGTTTTTCTAGGGTAAAAATGGTCCGAAATCTCTCGAAACTTTACGTTTTTACTTATTTACGCGTCTACTCGATGCAGGCCACGTTAGTGGCCCTGCATGCCACGATTGTGGCCTACATTAAAGCCTTCTGGCAATAAGGCCACAATCGTGGGCTTCTGTCATGATTGTGGCATATCTCCAGTGCTTCTGTCACGATTGTGGCTTGTTGTGCCATGATCGGGGGCTATTATTTCATCCTGAATGTCTCCAAAACTTCTCCATTCTTAGATGTTGTCCATAAAACACTAACAAACAAATCAAGGTACCTCAAAGACTTAATAATTAAGCTCAAAGACTTGACTAACCCATAAAAACACTTAAACACAATTAACTAACAAACTAACACAGTTCTAACGTCAACATATACTAAACGATTAAGTTAACACTTAAATACATAGCAAACTAAGCCCTAAAATATAATGCAATTCACACTTACCAATAGCTTGATCATTAGGTTTAATATATGCTAAGTTTTAATATTTATAACCTCGATATTTTCACAAGCGCATAGGTCGTTCGTGTAGTACCTAAGGTATCAATTCCACTCGGAGGATTAATCTAGTCCTAAAATCTAAGGTCGGAGACTTTTAAATAAATATTAACAAACAATGAATTTTAACATGAGGACTAACTAAATCAAATAACCAGATTAACTAACAAAACAATAATTGACAATTAACACTTAAATAGAAACAATCACGATGATGATTAAATATTTTAAATAACAATTAATAGAAATTGATCAATTTGTTGAACAATGATCTCACACCCTCAAATTCAACCTAACGAGTTTACTAAAAGAGAGAAAGGGAAAATTATCTATCCTTAAAGTCAACCTAACCGATTACAATTTATCGAATTAACGGTTCTAAATGATCCTAGGGTTAATTACTCTCTCTCAAGTTATAATTGAACTATAAAGAATAAACCCTAATCAGATTATAGGAAGTTGTAATCATTCAATTAACAACCTATCCAAAACCTAATCAGTTCTTAAGTTCTCTAATAAACAATTGGAAACTTAAATGTGATCTCTTTACACAAGATTTACCAATTCGATTTAATTATGAATATATTAATTTACCTAACTCTCGTTAGCCCAAATTAATCTTTTTCTCTCATTTATTATCGAGATATGAAGTGCAGAATCAAATCACAATTAATTCAATAAACACATAAAAACAATTAGATTTTATTAAATCAAAAAATAGTAATCCAAAGGTGAGTATAGAACATCAATTACAATGCAATTCTATCATCAAACTATATATCCCAATTCTATAATCAAATAAAACTAAAATGCATAGGAAACAAAACTCGATTGGATGATGGGAGGCTGCAACTACAAAAAGCTTTTTATTTCAGGAAGTACGTCGTGTCTGTGTCGTCTTCCTCTTCTCTCTTCCTTCGTCTTTTTCTTGATCTCTAAAGGTTCTCTCTTTTAGGGTTTCGTTTTTAGTGGCTAATCAAAGCTCTTCAAAGGATGCCTCTTCTGTTCTTTAATGTTCTATTTATATCTTGGAAGTCTTATGGTTGATTCAGGGTCACAATGGTTCGAAAAGTCCCACAAAACTTGACATTTTCAGCTATTTTCGTGTCTGCCTGACATAGGCCTGCCACGATGGTGGCCAGCACCTAACCCTCTCTGTCATGATTGTGGCCCAAAATGCACGATCATGGCCTGGTTCAGAGCTCTCTATCAAGGTCGTGACCAAAATGGCACGATCGTGGCCTGGGTCTTATTGGCTCACCTTTTTCTGTCACGATTGTGGTCCATGGTTTTGGCCCAAAACTTTTAAAAACTTTTTCGTTTTTCGTTGTTTATCCTGAAACACTAACAAACACATCAAGGTACCTCAAAAATATAACATTAAAGCTTAAAGACTTATATTAACCCATAAACACATAAAGTAACACAATTAAAACCTAAACACACATTGAACACTCAAATTAACACTTAATACATAACAAATTAAACCCTAAAACATAATGCAAATCACAACTATCAACATCCCCTCGCTTAAACATTTGCTTATCCTCAAGCAAACAAAACAATAGACATACAACACATAATGCAATAATAAGGCAATGGTTTCAACTTCCTGAAATAAATTTAATCTTAAACATGATCATACAAGTTATATCTAATCATTAACATGCAAAATCTATATCTAGGGGCTTTGAACTAAATATACAAATTAATCTAGATCTAAGTTTTAATTTATTTACCCTTTCCAATTACACACACACATTAATAATTCTTTGGTCTTTCAAACTCTATAACTGTTCCCAAGTATATTTTCATGAAAAGTCAAGCTTATTACAAGTCCTGTAGGTTTATTAAGGAAACACAATTTCTTTTAGTTTGTTCTTAAAAATAGAATTAGTCTTTTTACGTGGAGGCAAAAATTGGTAATGAATGTCAATCCAGTTATTCAACTAAGTTATATTTTTATTAAACAGCTTGGTTAAAAAGTCATTATAGCTTTCTGACGCGAAGGCACACATTTGTAATGCGTGTCGATCTGGTTACTCAGCTATATCACATTTTCAACTAGCTACTAGCTCTATTTATAACCCGAAGGCCAGCAGAATAGTGATTTATTTATCAAAAAAAAATTATTTATTACCTACCTTGTTGTTTAAGCTACTCATTTCTATGAAAAATACTATTTAAGCTTCTTAAGTTAAAAGGCTTCAAATTATGAATGAATGTGACAACCTATAGGGTGTTAAATTTACATTAAATCTTAATTAACCTTTATATTTATCCAAAAACTCCTAATTCACTAATTTTGCGAACTAATGATTATTTACAACCTAATAGACTATGCTCAAAATTAAATAAATTTCACTCCATCTAAGCCATTGACACATTCATACAATTCACAAAATGCAACCTAATAACTATCATACAATATGCAAAATCACATTCAAAAGCAAAATACATAACTCCTCCCCACACTTGAACAACACATTGTCCTCAATGTGAGAAGGGAACACACAAGCACATAAGAGAAAGGAAAAGACATAATTTAAAGTAACAAAAAAATAAAGTAGAAATACACATAAAAATTAGAATTGAAAGCCAATTTGAAAAAGAAAAATAATTGGGTTAGACATAAATCTTATGAAGAAGGAGGTAGTGATGGTGTCGGAGGCGGCAATTGAATGCCCTGAGCATCAAAATATTTTTGGATCAGACGGACATCCTGACTTTGGTGTCTTTGTGTTCGGGTCATCTCCTTCATTATTCTGGTGTTCTCTGCAAGTGTATTGTTGGTTTCGGAGATTGCATCCAGAACTACCTTCCAGCCTTGCTCTTCGTCCTCTTCCTTAGATTCTTCATTGGACTCTTCTGCTTGCTGAGACGACGTTGAGCTCGAACTTACCTAACTTGCCCTAATTCTGACATGTGTCTTTTTACTAATTTCCTTAAGTTCCATTTTGTGGGAATGAAGAATCTCAGCTTGCCATAAATGGTGATGCTTTAGGAACTCAGGTAAGTGGACAGTTAACTGACTACGATCCACGCCAAAATATTCTACAATGGCAGACACTATGTACCCCATTCCTAGATTGTTGCTCCTCTTTTGTGGAGTCGCAACAATGGCATTCAGCACATGTGTGGATGTGCAAACTGGAATATTGTGGTCCATACACTACAACATAAAAAGTTCCTTTATGGAGCACTTGTTGGTTTCGGTTTTGTCAAAAACCAACTGACACATGTATTTATGCAACAATAAGTGTTCGTGGGACCTTATGATATTGTTATGAGCATTCTTGGTATGAAATTGCTCAATCCCAGTAAGCTCATTCTAGAATCCATACATCTCATACATGATTTCTACATTTAATTCATAGGCTCGTCCTCCTAACCTAAACCACAATTATTTAGGATTCCTAGGGTCACAAGTTAGTGAAGTGAAGAATTCCAATTTGAGCTCCTAATAGAAAAAAAATTGGAATCATATGAATTGGGCCCACTGGATTCTCTCAGCTAGGTTTTCTACCCTCTCATGAAACTCTAGCCTATTGAGTATGTCAAAATCAAAGTATTTTGGAACTAAAATTTGTCTAGCATTAAGGGATCAGAAACGAGTACCCCTCTGTATAAATCGAGAAGGGTGAACCAAAGTCTGCTGCTCGGTTTCTTCTCCTACCTTCTGTAACTTGTTGTCATCCATATGGCTCTCGTCAGGCTAATTATTTAATGCGCAACATAATTGGGTAGAATTTGGAAGAAAATTAAAAAGTTGAAATTTTTAGAGAGATGTGAGAGCTTTTGCGAGCTTGTAGTTTAGAGAGATAAAGTGAAAATGGAAATGAATGTAAAAGTGAAGTTAAAACTGAATATATAGGTGGTTAAAAGGTTAAAATGGTAAAAATTCCTTTAAAAATTGCGTCCTCCCTCTTAGTGGGGTTTCCCACTCTTCTTGATCTTCTTCTTTGTTCTTTTTCCATTCTTTTCAATTTCACTTCTTGATTCTTTTATAGCCCCTTTTTACCTCTCTTTACTTGCTTGCTCAATTCCTCCACTTTATTCTGAAATCTTATTCCTTCTTGATTTTATTCCGAAAAAAATTCTAACTACAGAATTCAAACGTTCTAAAAAAAATCAAAGAAATAATTTTTCTATGGGTTGCCTCCCATGCAGCGCTTCTTTTAATATCAGTAGCTCGATGTTTCTTTAAGCTTACGGTGGTCGAAATGAATGGTGCAATGGTAGCATCGTCATTAATCTCAAAGTTTGCACTTTAGCTATTATGCTACAGTTCCCACCTTCTTTACAATTCTCTTTTCGTCGCCTTCTTCTTCACGCGCGCTTATTCCTGAATGCATTCCAAAGATCCTCAGTATCCTCCCATTCACCTTGAAGTTTAGATTCTTTGCTATTCTATGGAGCTAAAGGAGATTCGTAATATTTCAGCAACATTTAGAAGGTTATCTGCTCTTTTCCTATCCTTAGAGTTAATTCGCCCTTATCAACGTCAATGATTAAATGCGCAGTGACCAGGAATGGTCGTCCAAGAACTATTAGGGTATCCACATCTTCTCCAATATCCAATATGTAGAAGTCTGTGGGAAAGGTATATTTATCAACTTTTACTTGCACATCTTTTATAATCCCTATCGATTTGTGTATCGTTCTATCGGCCGTCTTTACCAAAAACTTGGTGGGCATTAACTCTCTTAACCCCAAATTCAAAGTAAAGGTGTAGGACATCATGTTTATACCTGCTCTTAGATTCTCGAATGCCTTGTCTATGATGATTCTATTGACGTTGCAGGGGATGAAAAATTCCCTTGGATCTTCTTTCTTCTACACGATGTTATGGTTCTCTTTTGATATTCGCTCCTTAACCTTCTTCTTGACGGATTCCTTCATTGTGAGTTTTGTCTGTATTTGTTCCGTCACTTCCTTGACCTTGTTTTGCTCAATCTCTTCTAGGTTCCTCGCTTCCCTCTTTGCATTTAACTCTCGCTGAGCTAAAATAGGAAATGGGAATACACGTCGAGTTCCCTTAATTGACGCAATCATTGTCTCGCTTAGAAGGTCTTCTTGATCCTCTCCTTTATCCCTTTCTTCCTTCACTTTTTTAGCTTCCTCATCCTAGGTTTGACTAATAGCCATGATACATTCTTTTGGGTTAGACTCGGTGTTGCTTAGAAGAGTTCCAACATTCTGAGTAGACATTGTCTTTACTAATTGGCCTACTTGGACTTCTAGATTGTATGTAGACAAGGCATGGTTCTTCGTTACTTGCTCAAATTTGTTCTCGAGACTCCTATGTGCATCCTTCATGCCTCCAATCTTATCCAAAATCTTGTCTAACTTTGATTCCATCGAGCTCGCTTTATCTTACTAGAAGCCCGATTGTCCCTAAAGCCTGAACTATTCTCCACTATTGTTCGACCAGTAGAAGTTGTTGTAAGTGTTAGAGTAGGGATTGTTACCCCCTCCTCGTCCATATTTTGCTCCCATATAATTTAATTGCTCCTAAGTGTCTTCCTTCATTAGGTAGCAGTCCACGGTGTCATGGTTTAACTGTCCACAAAGCTCACACTTTAAATGTACGATCTTCACTGAAGCTAAGGATGACACCTTCATGCTGTTAAGCTGTCACGTCAAATTGTGTATCTTTGCTTACATCTTAGTCATTTGATCGACCGTGATTATGTGTGTTTTTAGGTTATATTTCTAGTGTATTTTCATGTGTTTTAAGTGCTTCTTTATGTGTTTTAGTTCTAGTTTATTTAATCTTTAGCATCTTCTGCATCTTTTCTTGATCATTGAAGTGTTTAGTTATTTCTTTACATTATCTAGTGCTTGGGGGTAGTTTTGGAGCTTTTTTTTTTTGGATGGATCGATGCACCTTGTTGATGAATTGTGCAAGTATCAGATTTGC
Organism: Erythroxylum baracoense; assembly: GCA_025629805.1. Taxonomy (NCBI): domain Eukaryota; kingdom Viridiplantae; phylum Streptophyta; class Magnoliopsida; order Malpighiales; family Erythroxylaceae; genus Erythroxylum; species Erythroxylum baracoense. The sequence continues at coordinate 22,364,460 of JAOTAY010000003.1, read as the reverse complement.
ATTTATGGATGTGGTACAAGAAATTTAATGGCACCACTGGGCAAACTTAGAGAATTCAGATGACAATGAAATCTGATGGAGAGGAAGGACAATGTGTGAGGAGCTTGCAGCTTAAATTTCAAGTCAATTAGAGTTCCGGAGAGGAAGTTATGGCCAACAGAGTGAAGAGTGTAGAAAGTTGTCAGGTAGCAGTGCATGATCGTACATAGACGACTACCTTTCTATCAAATCATGCCTGTGCACGAGGGTGACAGGCAGAATTTGCCAAAATTAGGTTAAACACGGGCTTTTAAGTGGTTTGACCCTACCCCTGACATATAAAAAGACTCTAAACCCTAGGAGCCTCCATCTATCAGCAGACCACACCCAAAATATAAAAAGTGAGTCTTTTGGAGGCTAGCCAAGGAGGGAAACATATAATCCATCTTGGAAAAGTGGCGACAACATCAAGCTTCAGAGTTTTTCAAGCTTTTTGGAGTAGAGAGCAGGAGTCCTTGACTTTACCCAGTTTTTATTTTTTTCTCTTTATAAGTTTTAGTGTGAAAAACATAGACTTTGTTGGACTGTTCATGAATATGAGTAGCTAAACACTTTGTAGGAGTTGTTCTTGAACTATTTGTGGAATTCTTGTTGTTTTTGATGCAATGAAAGAAGTTTTGTGATATTTATTGTGCTTATACCATACAATAGATCGAGAGGGTGAGTGTGGTTATTTAAGTTGGGTAGTGTAACGAGAGTTAGCTCCCAATGGATCTAATAAATATTCAAGTTTTTCCAAATAATTAAAGAGAGATCTTAGCTGTTTGTTAAAAATCACCGATAGGAGTGCTTAAAATCTTATTAAAGGATCAGGTAAAGTTGGTAAGTATAGAGATAGCATAACTAATTCTAATCCATTTAATTAGGGTCAGCTAATTATGCCTTGAGAGAAGGCAGTTGAACCTTAGAAAATCTTAGGTCAAGCATAATTAGATCAAGAACACAAGAAGAAAGCAAAACAGGGATAAAGTAAATCCTAATTTTAGACCTTGGCCATCAAATTACTGTACTTTGCCTTAATTGGGTGTTCATTTATAGTTTAATTAATTTTCATTTAATTTCTAGTTTTTAATCTTTTGAAATTTTTTTCTTAATCAAAGCTTAACCTAAGTTGGGTGGTGTCTAACATCAATCTCTATAGGAAGATATCTATTTTTAAATACAAGTAACGATCCACATACTTGCACTTTTTGACATAAAACTAATAGTTTGGTTTACGAGTGAACAAGTTTTTGGCGCTGTTACCGGGGATTGATTTGTTAGCATCTTGTTTAGTTTAGGTGACTTTGATTTAAGAGTTTTTGATACTTGTCCTTATGTATTTGTAGGTACATGAACACAAAGAGCCCAAGAAGATCTACTGAGTTTAGTGAAGAAGAGCTATTCGATATCATAAGACGCGGAAGAGAGTTAAGAGGAGCTAAACACCAAGTGGCATTACAAAGGAATATGGCAGAAGAAAGAGAACTAGGAGGGGCCGAGATATCATTGATGGATTTCATGAGGCCCGGATTTAGTCAACAAGGAGTCACAAGGCTTGCAGGCAAACAATTTTGAAATCAATCCTACACTCTTCAACATAGTCCATAGTAGTGTTCAATTCTATGGGTTATCAACTGAAGATCCCAATGCCCAACTAGAAAACTTCTTAGAGATATGTGATACTTTTAAATTTAATGGGATGTCTGATGATGCTGTGCAGCTCAAACTATTTCCATTCACTTTACGAGATCAATCTAAGGCATGCAACAACTCACTTAGTAAGTCTCAAATTACCACATAGGAGCAAGTAGCCCAAGCCTTCCTCGCTAAGTACTTCCCTTTGATAAAGACCATTTGGATCATTAAGGAGATTACAAACTTTCAGCAAAATGATGGGGAGTCCTTATATGAAGCTTGAGAGAGGTTCAAAGAATTGCAACGAAGCTACCCACACCACAACATTCCAAGGGAGTTCTTACTCTAGACATTCTACAATGGTGTGTATCAAACTACAAGAGGGACCATTGATGTAGCTACTGGAGGGTCTTTGATAAGGAAAACCATTGAGGAAACTCATGATCTTTTGGAGGAATTGGCCAACAATAGTTACATGTGGTCAAATGAAAGGAGTAGGCAAGGCATAAGGGTACAAAAAGGCATGATTCCAATTGATTTTGTTACAGCCTTGCAAGCCCAGATTACCGCTCTCACTCAGAAGTTGAACAATATGCAAGGAGCATCTTCATACACAGTCAAAGTTATGCAAGCCCAATGTAGGTTATATGGACAGGACAACCATTAAACAGCTGAGTGTTTCTTGTTAGGAGCCAGTGGCACAGAACAGGTAAATTGCTTGGGCCATCCACAACAAAGAGTTAACAACCCATACACCAAGACTCATAATCCAGGATGGAAAAATCATCCAAATTTTTCTTGGAGTGCTAACAATGGAGGTGGCCCAGTAAGACCTCCAGGACCTCCCGAATTTTAGCAAGATTGATTTGGAACCTTGGAGAGCAAGATGGATAGGATGATGGATGTGATGAGCTCAATGAACTCTAAATTTGTAACCCAAGAAGAGTACTAGAAACGGATATTTGCAAGCTAGGATGCAATTTTGAAGAACCATGTTTCATCCATCCACAATTTAGAGGTTCAGGTAAGCTAACTTGCTACTGTCTTATCTTCTAGAAATGCAGGTATCCTACCAAGTAACATTGAGACAAATCTAAAGGAACAACTCAAGCTGATCACACTTAGGAATGGTAAGCAACTAGAAGAATCAAGTGTGCAACAAGAGAGTCAAGTAAAAGAGAAGGGCAAGGAGATAGAAGGGAAGAAGGAGGAAGAGCAAGAAGAAGAGAAGCCATACATTCCACCACCAGCTACAAGCCTAAGCTTCTGTATCCACATAAGGCGAAACAACATCAATAGACACCCAGTTCTTCAAGTTCTTGGAGAAGCTAAAGAAGCTTCAGATTAACGTGTCATTGTTGGAAGCATTGGAGTGCACGCCCAAGTATGCGAAGTTTGTTAAGGACATTCTCACACACAAACACACTTGGGAGGACAATCAAATGGTGACCCTGACAGAAAATTGTAGTTTAATCATTTCAAGCACCGTGCCATCAAAACTACAAGATCTAGGGAGTTTTACGATTCCATGTGTTGTTGGTGACTTTAAATTTGGTAAATGCTTATGTGTCTTAGGTGCCAGTATTAATTTGATGTCTTTATCTGTTTTCAGAAACTAGGCTTAAGAGACGTCAAGCCAACATCTATGCTCATTCAACTTGCGGATCAATTTATTAAGAAGCCATTCAGAGTTGTCGAAGATTTATTGGCAAAAGTAGATAAATTTATCATTCGGGTGGATTTTGTTTTATTGGATTTTGAAGAGGATAGGATTGTTCTTTGATTTGGGTAGACCCTTTATGAATACTAGTAGGGCATTAGTTGATGTGCATAAAGGGAAACTTGTTTTAGGAATTGGTGATGAACAAATTCGATTTAATATGTCTAAAACTCTAAAGAAACCGATGGATGGGACTGCTTGTATGAAGATTGCTCTGTAAGTTCCTAAATGATTTGGAGGTAGTTTCAGAGGCAGAAAAAGCCATTACACTTTATTTTGATAATAGTGGGGCTGTGGCTAATTCTAAAGAACCTCGGGACCACAAAGCTGCCAAACACTTAAGCAAAAGTATCATCTCATAGGGGAGATAATACAACGTGAAGAGGTAAATATGGTAAAGATTCCCACAGAGCAAAACTTTGTTGATCTGTTCACAAAGAGATTGTCTCAAAAGAGTTTTGAGGGTCACCTGAAAGGGATGGGAATGAGGAATATGTCAAACTTACTTTAAGAGTAGTGGGAGATTGTTGAAGTTATGTAAATATAGTGCCTTGGAAAGCAAGTTTATTTACTTATAACTTAATTTTCTTCCAGTTACTTTTTGTAATGAAAATATTTGTTATTAATAAAACAAAAGAGTTTGGTTTTATTTATAAGAGCATAATAAAACTAGTCATAAGGTACCGAGATTCTTTTGTAAGTAATATACATATACATAGAGATGTATGGGAAACATGTATATTA
>JAOTAY010000003.1:22291030-22342809 GCA_025629805.1 Erythroxylum baracoense | reverse complement strand
TTGTGTAGAAAATTCTCTGACGAGATTAACACGAGTTGCTCATGTTATTGGGTGTAAAAATCTTTCACGAGAAGTGAAGTTGAAAGATAGTGTCAAGAGTTGAGTGGTGTCGGCTCAGTAAAGCCTTAGGTAAATCTATTGTACTTCGATGAAAGTGATTAAGCTAGGTGAGGGCCCCACAGATGTAGACAAGGAGTGTCAAACTGCGTTATCAAATTTCTGGTATCATCTGTTATTTTTCTTTTGATTGGTGTTGTTTTTATTTGTGCCAAAGACGACCACATAAAATTGAACAGTTTGTGAAACTACTAACCTATACGGTTTTTCATTAATAACCTAAAAGAAAATGAACCAATTAAGAGTTACAAATTGGTGGAGAAGGAAATCTAAACCTTTTGACATGAACAGAAAATAAATATAATGTGTCCAAGTCTTGTCTTTAAATACTCAGCATCACATATGGGCTTTATCTTGGCAAACAATATAACATTATATAAAGGAATGATAATTAAGTGAAAGCTCAAACTGTTAATACGATTTGCATGTTATCTTAAGCAATGCTAAAGTAATCAACTTCATCCAAGTCCTTCTTTCTTCTACCTTTAAAATTCTCTGACTTCTCTCTACCTTTTCTTTCCCACTTATTTTGTTGATTTACCTTAATGCCCTTTCTTGATACCCTTACCAAACACTACAGGAGACATCCAACAGCTGGTTTTATTAGTAATTTCCAGAGAGAATAAGAGGGACGGCAAGTGGTAACTCTCCGGTGGGTCTCCTGGACATGGGTGACCGGTCTCCATCGCTAGCTTCTTTTCCTCCTTTGTCCAGTGAACAAATCACTGGAAAACAGGTAGTAAAATTGGTATTGTCAAAGGTTACTGGAGACATTATTCATAACAAGTTGGTAGATAGTGGAGCTTGGAGGAACAAGGTCGGTGGTCAACAAAATAAGGTTAAGTTAAAATACTACCCTAATGTTATGCAAGATGGCAATTTTTTCTCCTCCTATGAAGTTGCTTCAAGCTGGTGCAAGAGCTTGGTCCAATGCGTTGGTTGGTTTTTTCTGGTCCAAAAGAATGGCTTTCTCAGTAGTAAATGCGTGGGTTATGGCAAGATGGTGCAAGAAAGGTCTCGAAAAAGCTATGCTAATGGAGGATGGGTCGATACTCTTCAAGTTCTCTGAGAATTCGGATCTATGTGAGATAATAAAATAAGGACCGTGGCACATAAGTGATCAGCCCTTGTTTCTTCAACAATGGAAACCAGGAATGGGTTTGGACAGAGGTTCAATTGAGGTTATTCCATTATGGGTTCAATTTCATGGTCTTCCGATGGAGTACTGGACAGTGGCGGGCTTAAGCCATTTGGTGAGTGCTATGGGCAAACCTATTTGTATGGACTCCCAAATGGCTGCCATGGACAGAATCGAATATGCTAAAATATGTATTGAAGTTCCTAAAGATGCCTCGTTACTAGAATCCATACCTATCCTTCGTCTTGGAGAAGCAGGGGAGATGGTACGTGACGTCATTTCCATCTCCTATCCTTAGAAGCCGGTATATGTGACTAAGAAATGGGTAGCTACTGGTAGGATTCTTAAGTCAAGTTGGCATGCTGATCTAGAGATTGAAGTAAATAGGAATGCAGATCAGGAGAGGATTACATAACCGGGGCAGCACATGGAGGTGAATGGGGGTGATGTAATCGAGACCTCGAAAGTGAATCCGAATGGACAATCTCAAGAGGGTAAAACACATGCAAGGGAGGTATTAGAGCATGGGAAGAATTTGGAGATATCTCTAGAAAATGGAAATGGTGTGACTGATCTTCAGTCAACGGCTATGAAAAGTCGAGGGGAGAGGGCTAATGTTAGTGGGAATTGTTATGTTGGTGAATCTTCATGTCCTAGTATTCCTATGATTAGTGAAAAGGCAGAAGTGGATGTGGAGAAACATTTTAATAGGAATGATGTGATTTTGCTTGGAGGACAAAATAAGATGGATGGTGTGGATATTGAGGATACTGAACCTAGTACTAATATGGGGAAAGAAGCAGTTTTGGATACTGATGTGGGTGATTCAAGTTAGGTATCTGTGGGGATTTCTAAAAAAAGTGTGGGTAAGAAAAAATGTAAGAAAAAAAGCACAAAGGGGTATTATCCCCTGAGTGTCTTTTTTAGGAGATCATATATATGTCGATATTAGTTTGGAACACTAGGGGTCTTAATGATCCCCTTAAATGATGATGGTGAAGAAAGTAGTTGCGGATAAAGAACCTATTTTGGTAAGACTTCTTGAAACTAAAATAAAGGCTAATGTTGCGCATAAGGGAATGGTTTTTTTTGGGACTAAATGGAGCTTCATTTCTAATCATATCCACCATTACAATGGTAGGATTTTATACTGGTATAACTCAGATTTAGTGGCAGTCTAAGTGCTCAAGATGGGGGATCAATTAATGCATTTACATTGTTGGCTAATCGGTAAGTTCCATTTTGAGGTTACTGTAATATATGCATCAAATTTGGCTTTTTAACGTACTAAACTGTGGGAGGAGCTACTGGATTTACCTGTGGAGATGCAAGTTCCGTGGATAGTGATAGGAGATTTTAGTTGTTGTCATAATTCTGATGAAGTAGAGGGAAGTGTACGATTCCATGGAGGTTCAGGTGCAGAACTTAACCAGTTATTTCAGAGCATTGACTTAGTGGATCTCAGAGGTATTGGTAGATGATTCACTAAGGAAAATAAGCAAAAAGGTAATATGTTCATAAGGAAAAAACTTGACCGATCGTTGGTGAATCAAAGCTGGCTAAGGTCTTTTCCTACTGCTTCAGCTATGTTTGGAGAACCAGAATTTTCTGACCATGCGTCCATATTAATACAACAGATGTGTGTTGGATATAGGTTAAGGGCACCATTCAGATTTTTTTAATGGATTAATGCAGGTAGAGGGTTTTATGGATGTGATTTCTCAAGTTTGGCAGACTGAGCTAGTTGGGCATAAGGCTTTTTAATTGATGTAGAAATTGAGACTTGAAAAAGAAGCAATTAAAGAGTTTTGCAAGAATAGAACTTGGAATTTGTAGGAAATGGGTACTAAGTTGGCTGAGATACAGAAGGACTGTTATTGGGATCCTTTTAATGATAGCTTAAGAGCCCTTGAGACAGATTGGATGCAGAAATATCAGGAAGCTCTGGCTTTGCATAATTCGATCATTAAACAAAAGGCGAGACAAACATGGCTCAAGGAGGGAGACATAAATACCAAAATTTTCCAAGCGTTAATCCCAGCTCGGAGAAACACAAATACCATTACCGAAATGAAGGATGAGAAGGGAAATAGGTTAAGTGGTCAACTGGAAATTGTTGAACATATAAGGGAGTTTTTTATCAAGCTCATAAGGAATAACGAAAGTGAAGGGAGTGGATTTGGGGTTAAAGATGTGTTGGAGTTCTGCCCAAGCCAAGAAAGGTTGGAGATGCTGAATGCTCCTTTTTCAGCTCAACAAGTCAAGGAGGCATTGTTTCAGTTACATAGCTCAAAAGCTCCCAGTCCTGATTGATACTCGACTGGATTGTTTCATAAGACCTAGAACATCACCTGTCAGCTATTAAAGGAAGCAGTGTTAGAGTTTTTCGTCTGGTAAACTCCTGAAGGAGATTAATCACACGTACCTATGTTTAATTCCTAAGAAGGAGAGACCAGAAATGATTACAGACTATCTTCCCATTTCGTGCTGCACAACAGTGTATAAAATTATAGCGTCTCTTTTGGTAGATAGATTGAAAGTAGTGTTGGCTGAGGTGGTAAATAAAGCACAAGGGGCTTTTCTTCCTTCAAGAAGCATTGGGGATAATAAATTGATGTTGCAAGACTTGTTGGGAGAATATCATATTGGTAAAAAGATCAAGAGCTGTGTATTAAAGATTGATCTTTACAAAGCTTATGATACGATTAGTTGGGGATATCTGAAGAATTGTTTGGAAGGTATTGGTATGCCTTCAAGATTTTGTCATTGGATACTTCAATGCATTCAAACTACATCCATGAGTGTTTTAATAAATGGGATTCTGACAAAACCATTTCATATCACTAGAGGGATGAGGTAAGGGGACCCTCCCTCCCCTTACTTATTCATTGTTGCAATAGAGGGATTTTCAAGACTATTATCTAGAATGGTGGATTGTAATAGGCTGTTTCAGTATCACTATAAATGTAGTGAAATGAAATTATCACACTTACTGTATGTTGATGATGTGATACTTTTGTGTAAGGCTGAACCACATGTGATGTCGATGATGAAGAACTTGATGCATACTTTTTTTGGTTGGTCGGGGATGAAACTGAATGTACAGAAGAGCGACATCTTTGTTTCTTCAGATGTTAGAAACTCGGAGTGAATTACTAGTCTGGTCAGGTTGTCTCTTCAGGAAACCCCGTTCAGGTATCTAGGAGTTCCAATCACTTCTGATAAGCCAAAATTTTCTGATTTCCTACCATTGTTAGAAAAATTGAAAGGTCGAATTTATGCTTGGCAAAATTGATTCCTATCACTTGCCACTAGAGTCACTCTTATTATGTCAATTTTGAACAATATACATGTACATTAGGCTGCTCATATGGTAATTCTAAGGAGAGTGATCAAGGACATGGAGAGGATATTAAAATCATTCTTATAGACTGGTAAGCATGATAATTATAAGGGAGCAAAGTTCAAATGAAGCGATATTATAGTGCCACAACAATAAGGGGGACTGGGCATCATTTCGATTACACAAGTGCAACGGGTATTGCTTATGAAGAGAATTTGGAGATTATTCATGGATAAAGAAGCGATGTGGGTCAATTGGGTGCAAATTTACCATCTTAATGGGCAAAGCTCTTGGCAAATTCTAGCGAGGTATGATCATTCTTGGATTTTTAAAAGTTTGTTGAATTTTAAAGAAATGATCTATCCATTTATCAAATGTAGGGTAGGGAATGGAGAGGATACTCGTTTTTGGTTTGATAACTGGAATAATTTCAGTCCATTATGGTTACGGAATGATTTACAAGTTTTACGTAATAGAATTCCTAAGGAAGCTAAGGTTGCATGGATCTATCGAGAGACGGTGATGATGAATAGCTACAGGTTTGGTCATTTAATTGACAACTATATAAATGGAGTACAACTGAATACATAGACAGACAAGATGATATGGGTGGCACATCATAGTTGGGGTTTCACGAATAAATCTACACACGATGTAGGGATAACTTTTCATGTAGTGGTCCCATGGGCTGATTTGGTATGGAAGCAAGTATTAAGTCCTAAATTTGCTATTTTCTTTTGGCTTACTATTAAAAATAAGTTGAGAACTAAGGACTGATGGTTTGGTAGCTTTGACCCCCTTGTGCATTTTATGTAAACGTGTTAATGAGAGTAGGAATCATTTGTTTTTTTAAATGTGAATATACCAAAGTGGTGTGGAGCATAATATTACATATGATTGGGTTCCCAAATTTCTCCTTTGAGTGGAATGAAGTTTTGAATGATGTTATACGGTATTCCAGACCTGGGCAGCGAGTTAGTCTCATTATCAAGACGTCGTTTCAGCTAGTGATATATTACATATGGAGGGAGAGGAATAGACGCATATATAAGGCAGTGGAATAACATAAGTATGAGCTTGCAGCGACAATCTTTAACTTGATAGCCAAAGGAAAGCAAGAAGCCATTAGACCGGAAATCAGATTGACTTGGTTAATATAGCTATTTTTAGGTGGTTTCAGATGTATGTTTAGAGAAGTGGAGTAGTTGTTGTATTAATTTTGTTTTTATCCCTATAAAGGATTGTATATAATTAAGTTTCCAGCTTTGGTAATATATATCTTTTAATTTTCAAAAAAAAATTTTTTGGTGCCATTGTCGAGGAATAATTAACATTTATGACAATTTGAATTCCTTTGATTTAGGGAATTATTACCCTTTCTTATGTGATTACGATTGCATGAACATAAGAATCACTTGAAGTTTAAACAAGGTAGAAGCAACTTCAATTCTCAACATTAGAAAACAAGAAGGAGAGATCTAAAGAGCTAAACATCAACAAGCGATAGAGAGAATGGTGGTGGAGGAATTAAATCACATAGAATAGCAAAGAACCCTTACTGACTTCATGAGGCCAGAGTTCAATGCTTCACAACAAGGAATCACTTGACCACCAGTGCAGATAAACACATTTGAGATCAAACCAGGGATGTTAAACATGTTGTAGACTAATGTACAGTTCTATAGATTGCCCAATGGGGATCCCAACGCTCATCTGCCAAACTTTCCAATATAATGGGTTGTCAGAAGATGTTGCTAGTATGACGCTCTTTCCCTTTACACTCAGGGATAGAGCTAAAGTGTGGTTGAATTCACTCAACCCAACAAACATCACTATGTGGGAGTAGTTGGTGTGGGCATTTTTAGATAAGTATTTCCCTTTGACTAAGAAAACTAGGTTCATCAATGAAATTTATAATATTTATCAAAATGAGGGGGAGTCTCTATATGAAACATGGAAATGGTATATGGAATTGCAAAGGAGATGTCCGCATCATAACCTATTGAAGGAATTCCTATTGTAAATATTTTACATCCAAGTTAATCTACCCATGCGAGGCACCATTGATGCAGCTACTAGAGGATCATTGATGAGAAAAACAACTGAGGAGGTGGAAAATTTGTTAGAGGAGATGGAGAATAATATTTGTTTTTGGACTTCAAACGAAAATTAACAAAAATCAACCTTCCTGGATTAGAAGGGAAGGATTGCTATAGATTCAGTGATAACACTCGAGGCTAAAATCGTCAACTTAACTATGCAACTAAATAGCTTAAGAATCACCTCTTCCTCTCCACTTAAAACAATTTAGCACGGTTATGAGAGCAAGACAACCATATCACAGCTGATTGTTTCTTAATACAAAATAACAATGTGGAGCAACTTAACTGTAAGGGAGCACAATTCGGTCAGGGAGGCAAGAACCCTTGTTTAGACATGTGCAATCTTGGGTGAATGAAACACCTGAATTTCTCATGGTCTAAAAATGTAGAACTCAAGTGAGAAATCAAGGCCCACCGGGATTTCATCAAGACAAGTCCAACTCATATTTAATTTATCTAATCCTAAATATTATTTAGGGTTATAATTTATATTCATTGTCAACATATTTAGGAACTTAATGAGTTATACACATAGAGTAGTTAAAAAAATACAATTTAATCAAGTTGGACTTGATTGTAAAATTTGAGAAACTTTAGAATCAAATATAAGATATTTGATGAGATCCGATGTATTAGTGTTGGTATGATCGCACCCCCAACTCACATGCAACTCTTTTAACATCCATCTTCATACTCAACCCTAACCTTAGTTTTAAAATTCTTTACCCACCATTCCCACTCGAATCCCATAACCTTACAATTTCCTTCCCAGCTTTCTTAATGATCTACACTACCGACTTAACTTTTTAACCTCCAAATCCAAAATAGAGACATATTTTCCCCTTTTAGCTACCTTCAAAATAGCCATACCCTTAAAACCCCTTCCTGTACCTTCCTGCCATCCCCAACTTCCTATTGCCCAACCTATTCCCCTATCCCTCTCAATTACTATCCCTCCTTTCCCCCTACTTCTTTTGCCCCTACTGTAGGTGATTCTGCTAGAGGTCCTAAGAAGACATGGAAACAAGTTGTGGGAGATAACTCAGACTCGTCCTTAGTTTTCAGTTCACTAGTAGAGATTAAAGGTAAGTTAATCGTATCTCCTAGCTCGACATACTACAGGAAGGAGCTAGGACATGGGAAGCTACTCTCGTTGGTTTCTTTATGGAAAAAAGGCCAGCTTTTCTAGTGATTCAAGCTTGGGTTCAGAGGAATTGGAAAGACAGAGGTTTAATGGAGGTTATGCTAACAGAAGAAGATAACCTAATCTTCTCCTTCTCATCTAAATCAAAAACCTAAACGGTAATTGAAGAAGGCCCTTGGCACATCTCTCAACTCCCATTGTTTCTTCAATCTTGGCAACCAGGCATGAAGTTAGAAAAAATAAGAATGAAGAACATTCCCCTATGGGTAAATATTCACAACATTCCCTTAGAATATTGGACTACTAAGGATTTGAGTATGCGAGCTAGCCATTTAAGGAAATCAATTTGTATGGATGAAAACACTACATTGAGGAAAAGTGTTGGATTTGCTTGCTTATATGTGAGTATGGATATCTATAAAGAAATGAAAGACAACATCCCAATCTTAAGGTTGGAAAGTGAACACTTTCTTAAAGAGTATAAAGTATTGGTAACATATCAATGGAAACCATCTCTAAAAGCTCAAGGCAAAGAATGGAAACCCACGGGGAAAGTTTTCACTAGAGGAGAATATTGAGAGGTCATGGGACTGGAAAAGCATACATCGGAAGTTAGTAAATTAATTGAGGAGGCAGAACAAATTACTAAGAATCATGTTCCAACTCGGGTTGACAAGGAATCTCCTAAAAGTTGGGGAGAAAGTGAGTGCGGAGGAAAGACCCCAAAATAGCAGGAAGGAGATCCTTAAAAACCTGAGGGAGATCAAAATCATTCAACACTACGTGAGGAATTGTTTCAAGTGAAGGAGCTCTAATTCCCTTGCAGAATGAACTAAGTTTACAAAAGGATGAGTTACATAATGGAGCTTCACAAAAGGAGCAATTTTACCAGGTTTCCTCTAGGAAAATCAGTAGGAGCAGTAGGAAAGGCTCCAAAGGGAAGAATACTCTTATGTCCTTGATTGTATGGAATCTAATGAAATAAATAACCTTTCTAAGCTGAATGCGTTAAGGGATTTTGTTCTAAGGGAAAAACTTATAGTTTTTTGTCTTTGGAGACAAAAAATAGAGAAGATAAATTGAATAAACTATGTTGTTTAGGTAACAAGTGACTATTTATTTCAAACCATCAGAGTCATGCCTATGGAAGGATTATTATTGCTTATGATGGTGATTTTTGGAAGGTGAGGGCTTTGGAATACAGCCAGCAACTTATTCATATTGAGCTCTATTTCAAAAGGGAGAATTTTAGTGCTTTAGCTACATTTATCTATGGTTTCAATACTGTCTTTCAAAGAACTGAACTATGGAATTCATTATGAAGGAATAAGACTTCGGTTAATGCCCCATGGATGGTTAGTGGTGACTTTAACACCACCCTCTTCAGATCGGAAGTGGAAGGAAATTGCAACTTGTTCAATTATTCTCCTTGCATGTTCGATTGTATACAAGAGGTGGAACTGCCTGACTTAAAATTTGAAGGCCATTGGTTTACTTAGTCAAGTAAGAAAAGTTCTATTTGGAACATGCAGAAGAAGTTGGATAGGGTAATGGTGAATGTGAATTGGTTTAATACTTTCTCAGGAAGCGTAGTACAATTTCTGGACCCGGGAATGTCAGGCCATACTTTTATGAGGGTTGTTAATTTGTTTACTTCTACCAGAACCCATCATCCTTTCAAATTTAACAATTTTTTGGTTAATATGGAAGGTTATCAAGAAGCAATAATGAAGGGTTTAGAGAATGAGTTTTATGGAACTAAACAATACATTTGCCTCCAAAACTTCAAGGCTATTAAAAAAGAGTTGAAGAACCTCAACACCTGGAGAGGTCGGAATATCTCTAAGGAGTTAGAATAAGCTAGAGACAATCTTTCAGTCATTCAGAAAGCTTTGGCTGACAGTCCCACTGTTGTTTCTCTAGCTACAGCTGAAAAGGAAACCCTTAAAAATTACTTGCAATTGGTGGATAATCACTACTCTCTATTAAAGTAGAGGGCTAGAGTAAATTGGATAAAGGATGGGGATAGGTACTCTAAATTCTTCTTTAACTCTGTATTAGCCCAGAAGAATATTAACATAATCAATTCCATTAAAATTGAAGCAGGTGAAGAAGTGTTCGGGTAAGAAGATCTTATTAAGGAAGTCTTGAATTATTATAAAAACCTATTGGGTTCAGAAGTTTCCCTAACAAGACCTAGAGATATTATTGAGCAATTTTTTTCAGGAAGACTCCCTGAACAGGAGGCTTCTTGGTTAATCAGTCTTGTTATAGATCAGGAAATAGAGAGGGTGGTTTTCAAAATGAATGGCTCTAAGGCTTCAGGACCTGATGGATTGAATGGGGTTTTCTATCAAAAAACCTAAAGAAGTGTGGGAGGACTAGTTAAGGAGGTTATGCATGAATTCTTTCTAAAAGGAGTTTTGCTGAAAGAGATTAACAAGACATTCCTTTTTATGGTCCCTAAATACTCCAATTCGTCCTCATGAAGTGACTACAGACTTATTTCTTGCGCAAATTTCCTCTATAAGATTATTGCAAAAATTTTGGCAAATAGATTGAAGGAGGTTCTACATCTTCTCATCAGCTAGAATCAAGGAGCTTTTATGAGCACCAAGGATATAGGGGGTAATATTCTACTATTACAAGAGTTACTAAAAGGATATAATCACAATAACAGTGCTCAAAACTGCACTATCAAAGTTGATTTACAGAAAGCTTTTGATAATGTGAACTGGAGTTTTCTAACTCAAACCATGGGAATCATGAAATTTCCCCATAGATTCATAAGATGGATTCAAGAGTGCATCTCTATTGCCTTTTATGGTATTCTAATAAATGGGAGCCCCTCGGAGGTTTTTAAAGGAAAAAAAGAACTGAGACAAGGGGATCCTCTATCCCCTTATCTATTCCTAATTTGTATGGAGGTCCTTCCAAATGCTAAAGCATAATATTTCTAAGGACTCCATATTTATATACCATGCTAAATGCAAGAAACTCTCTGTAACAAGCTTATGTTTTGCAGATTACATTATCCTCTTAAACAAGGCAAATGTCCATTCAGTCTCTCTTTTGATGAATACACTCAGCCTTTTCAAGGAGTGATTGGGAGTGGGTATTAACAGTTAAAAGAGTTACTTCATACTCTCCAAAAGTGCATCTCAGTTAGCTTATGCCTTGTCTATAGCTATGGGAATGGAAGCCAAGGATCCTCCTCTTCTTTGTTTAGGGATCCCTATATAATCTAGGAGGCTAAGGTTCTGTGAATGTATACCACTAATTGAAAAAAACTAGAAAATGTTGGGGTCATGGACAAATAGAGCCTTATCCTATGGAGGGAAACTCCAGTTTTTGAAATCGATCATTATGTTAATGAAAATCTACTGGTGTTCTTACCTCTTTCTCTCCAAAGGGCTTATTAAATCTATCAAAAAACTTATGAAGCAGTTTTTATGGGGGAAAGGAAATGGGGAGAAAGGAATAGCAAAAGTAAATTGGAAGACTGTTTGCTAACCTAAAGAAGGAGGAGGTTTAGGACTGGAATCAATTAGTAAGAAAAATGGGTTACTTATGACCAAGAGGATTTGGAGAATCCTAGGAGAAAAACAATCACTGTGGATTAAATGGATCCACATCTATATATTAAAGGGTAAGAGTTTTTGGGCTCTAAAGATCAAAGATAGCTACTCTTGGTTCTTTAACCAACTCCTAAGGATGAGGGAAGAAATTCAGCAGCATATTACTTACCAAATAGGGACTGGAGAAAGGATTTCCTTTTGGTATGACAATGGGACAGAGCAGGGAGCTTTAATTCAAATCTATTGGCTATATCTCTATTGGAGAGATTCCCTAAGAAAACAAAACTTCATGAAATAGTCAGGAATGGTACTTGGTTGTTAACATCAGATGAGATGAGAAGTATCTATTTATGGCATGGGATCCTAATTTTAGAAATATCTATAAGGGAAGCTAGGAAGCTGAGGGATGGGACAGTTAACAAAGTAAAATGGTATTCCCAAATTTGGAACAAGTTTATTAGACCTATTGCTAGCTTTCTTCTTTGGTTAGCTATATTGGACAGACTCAGCACATTGAATTAGCTGAAGTTCTTATCCTTATCTAAGACTTGTATCCTATGCAATCTAGAGGATGAAACTAGTGAACACCTCTTCTTTGAGTGTGTATTCACTAAAGGATTATGGACAATAATCTCTAGACTATGTGTTCCTGGATTTAACTATTGTAAACTCTTAGACATTCTACTGGAGCTATCTCTTATGCATGTTTCTAGAACTGATAGGGATATATTCATGATCTCGGTGGCTACATGTACTCAAGCAGTATGGAAGGAGAGGAATAATAGAATATTTAAGGGGAAATATATTTCTATATCCTCTCTTATAGATCTCACAATTGCAAGCATAAGGGAACAATTGATTATTAATCAATTGAACCTTCACTGTAGTAGAGGTGTAGCCCTCACTTGGAGATTATAACCCTTACTGTATTCTAAAGCATGCTACTTTAGTAAGATCATTCAAACTTTCAACCTAGCTCAGTCTAGATCAGTCCAGTAATCCCTATCATTCAGCCTGGATTCATATCAGAATAGTTTAGAATGTGATCATGAATAGTTGAATTATTTCAGTTTAGAACAGGACAGAAAGAAATCATGCATATCTCTTCTCATTACTCTTGATATTCTACTGAAATAATAGGGGTTTTGGTTCTTACCTTAGGGACATGAAAGTGCTTTCTCAGTTCATCTCATTTATAGTAGCTTCATGAAGGATTACTATAGAGCCAAAAGGTTTTGGATATGTTGTTCTGGGAGACAAAGAAATAATAGAAGGGAGAAATCAGAGTGGACAACCTTACCTGAGAGACGATTTTCCCTTTAATCTCTTCTTTGGTGAGATGATTCTCCAAACCTACAATCAAATGAGAGTTGAGGAGAAAGGGAAATAACCTAGAAAGCACTAATTGGGAAAAGGAGTCACAATAGTGGAAGATGAGACTATTACCTGGAAGAGAGCTCTACGACAAAGAGAAAGGAGGAGGAAACCATCAGAGGACGGAGGAAGGAAACCCACTGCTAGATATTCCAAAGGTCCGCCTCTGTTTCCAAAAACGAAAAGGTGAGGAAGAGTAGAGAAAGTGGAGAGTCGTTATACCCTAATTGTAATAGTCGGTTGCTTTATTTCATTTCCAAACGATGTCATCCAGTTGCTATAACTCATACAATCTAGAATCTTCAAGTGGGTCTATCCCACGAGTCACGCTGTATTTTTCTCTATTTCTTTAATGAAAATTTTTAATTTTTCAAAAAAATATAAGATATTTGATAAATAAGGAACAATATTAGATATTTGATCTCATTTGGACCCAATTGGCAATTGATTATAATTTTATTAAATTTTAATTGAATCAAGTTTATCTTTCAATTTAATTACTAAGAGGTCTAAATCTTATTATAAATTAGTGTTGACCCTTCAGAAGCTAGAACTTCTTACTTACCTCTCTCTATTCCACTTATAGAGTTATGGTAAAATGTTTATGTAAATACCATTAGGGGTCAAAAACTTGTGTGATCATACTAATTTTTCACAAATCTATCAATTTTAGAAAATATATAGGAAAAGAAGATCCAACTTCATAACAAGGCATAATTTAACATTTCACGTTTTATTATGTTTATGTATTAATCTATAACACTTGGCATTGAAAGAAAACAAAAAGAAAATTTGTTTTCTTCCGTTTTATGGAATCAATTTCCATCCTAATTTTTTTACCACTTATATTAAGGAACATCAGTAAATGCAATGATTTCAAATACCATTCCAAATGCAAAAAATTAAAGCTTTTTAATCTTTTATTTGTAAATGAATTTCTTTTTTAATGTAAAGAAAATCTAGATTTTGTTTCTTATTACATTAAAGCTTTGGAAGAAATAAAACATCACTAAAGGTTGACAAAAAATTCTAGAAAGAGTTTTATACGCATTTCATATGATAATTCATATTCACAATTTTCCAAATAGAGATCTGAAATATTTGGGAATGCTAATATCATTTGCTTGGCTTGCTAATAGAGACTATTATCCTTTGTTGGAAATGGTGGATAAGAAATTGGATAATTGGAATAATAAATAGCTTTCCTTTACAAGCAGGTTACAATTGATTTTATGAGTAATCAATGACCTATATATCTATTGAAGTTTACATATAAGTAATATGATATCAATTGCTAAATTATTTTGAAGAATTGTGCAACAAAAATATAGACTAATGATAAAATGAATGCATCTAAAGCTTAGGTGAAATGGAGAGATTTTTGCACATTGAAGGAAGAAGTTGGATTAGATATTCAATATTTTAGAGTAATGAACAAAATGTTGTAATGTAAGCAAATTTGAGTACTTCTCATTGAAAAAGAGTCCTTAAGGGTTAAATGGGTATACTCTGATTTCTTAAAAGGAAAGAGTTTCTTTGTAGTTAATCCTAGTTTGTTAGCTTCTTGATCTTTAAGGAAAATTTTGAATCAAAGAGATAAAGTAAAGAGAGTGATAAAAGTAATTACTGGAAATTAAAAGAGGACCCTTTTTTAATAAGATAATTTGTATTCCCTAGGGACATTGCAAAATCACATATAAGTTAGATCAATAAAAGGGGTATTGTAGTTGACACTAAGATGGATGCTTTCAAATATAACAACTCTTGGTAATGTTTAAAGCAATATTCTTGATTCTTGTCAAGTATTAGAGATATTTGTCCAAATTATCAATCTAACCCATCAAAGAATGATCAAATTAGAAGGATATTGTGTACCCCAAAGCACTTTACCAATAGTATTATCATCAACTTTTTAAAGGTCATAATCATAAAGACTTTTAGTGTGAAGTTGCCAAATTCTTTCACCAATTATCAAAAGCATGCTTTATACTTTGGCTTATTATTAAAGGAAAATTATAGATCAATAACTAAATATCGTTCATTTCCTTGATAAATGAGATTTATTCTCTATGTGTATGTAACTTGGAAACACATAATCACTTATTCTCTAGCTTTTTTTTCTTAAAATTTATATGAAAAGAGGATCTTGTGAAGTTCAACTTCAACTACACTATCAATTATTGAAACTCAATCATCCATTAGAGTTCCTCTATAAGAAACAATGAAATTCTAATACTCAAGATAATTCTAAATTGTATTAAATATATAAAATAGGAAGAAAGAAATGTTGAAATCTTTAACGAAAGTCTATAATCATACAATAAATTACTACTCATTTTAGTTAATGGATAAGAGTAATAATTTTGACAAAAAGTTTAAGAAATAGTTTAAATGTTTTTATAGCTTATCACTGGAGTATTTAATCTTCCTTCTTTCTCTAGATTAAGGAAGATGCCTTTTTATAAAAATTGTAAGAACCATATAATCAAAACCTAAGTGCTAGAAGTTTTTTCTTTTTATTTATTCTCAAATTTAAACATGTTGTACTTAAATACTTAAAAGAACCTGAAATCACTTGGAATGGAGTACTAGAGGTTCTGGGATATTTTTTGTCCTCTTTAGTTTACATGTTATAGAGTCTGTTTGCATACTTTTGTTTCTTTTTTTAATAGTTAGCATTAAACATTTGTTATTTCCTTGTATTTTCAAAACATGTTAGGTTTTCTATTGAGAGATTAGCTTATAACTATATAATTCCCAAGAAACTAACCGTATTAGTAATACTAATTATAATGCAAAACTAAATTACTATGGATTCAAGTGTACAGTTTTCAAACTTACCAATTTAAATAGATCCTAGAAAAAGAAAATCCACTAAGAAACTATCAATTAAAAGATAAAAACAAAGAAACAATTCAGAATAAGGATTGATTAAATATTGAGGGGATCAAATGAAAAAAATAGGGTTAAGGAACTTGCCATTTCGAAGCAAGTTCGACACTTGTCTTATGAAGATTCCTTTTGTAATTATAAGCTCCTTGAGCCACTTAACAATGTTATGGTAGAAACCTTAAATACTAATTTGTTTATCCTAGAACATTATTTTGTTCTTCCATAAAGCATATATGCTACAACTAGGTATTAATTTAAAAGTTTTTAAGACTTCCTTATAAGTAAATTTTACTTGTTTAGCCTAAAGTAAGAAGAGTGGCCACTTGTTCCCACGGCTCTAGATTTTGCACTTATTCTAGGCATGACTCTAGAAAAGTTTATCATATTGGTAATTTAGTAGGAGATTTTCTTGTGTTTTTAGAGTTTGATTATACAACTTGTATAATGAGTTAAGCAAATCAAATGCCTTTTAATATGTCAGTGGTTTGTAGTTTTTTCTTAATTTCCAATTATAATGTTAAAGAGGCTTTAGGAGAATTATTTATAAACCAAACAAATCTCCACCAAGTGGCTATAATAACTAGAACCTTAAAAAGAGCCAGACAAGATTCATTAGTGAAGCATTATGAGTTATGCTTCTTATATAGGATCCTATCTTCTTCCTCAATTCAAGCTCTCTAACCTGGTATTAAATTCATGATCATATCATAGCCTTTGTATATGCAATGTCATTTCCCTTCAGAGATGATTTCTTCGACCTTGGCTGGCAAAGGGATAGAGGGCTTTAAGTTATCAAAAGCAAGATCATTCTAATTGTCAAATCAAAACCAAGTTTTCATCCCATTTCCTATCATGACTTTCATCTCTTAGGCTATAACATCTCTCCTTTTCAAAAATTAATTTAAGGGTCCAAGAGTTGCTTGGTTTGGCTTTTATGCTCCATAACTGTTGTTTCTTTAATATATAAGAGTGCGCCCTTCTAACCTATATTGATTTAATGTTTGTAAATAATTTCCACATCCTTTTGGTTATGAACATCTTATTAGTTATTCTTACCAAACTAAGTTCCAAACCACCACACTCTATTGGTAAACAAACTTCCAACTATTTGATTAGCATCTAAAGCATATTCTGTTTTACCTAATCATAAAAAGTTATTCATAATTTTATCGAGTTCCTTAATCATATTTTCAGGCAATTATAAATAACAACTTCAATGGATGTAGAGATTATTTATAACATCTAAGATTGGTTGAAGCTTATATACATAAGAGAGGAATTTGTTATTCTAATGGCCAATCCTTTTCTTAATGGAATCCAATAAGGGCTGATAATCTTTATAGGAAATTCTCTTATATGAAATTAAAATTCCTAAATATTTGAAAGGAAACTTTTGAAAGCAAGTATTTTACTGTTATATCTTTTGAATAATTCTTGATCTATTAATTTATTTCTTATGCTCCTTCCTTGAACAAAGGTTCCTTGAGTTGGGCTAACAATGGACTTCATAAGCTCCTTAAGCCTCTTAGTTATCATTTTTGAGATTATTTTGCATATAATATGGAAAAATAAAATAAGTATGAAGTTATATAAGAAACTTGCATTCGAATGTTTAGGAATGAGATAAATATGAGTTTTAGTTAACTTTTTAAGCATTATTTTATTAGGTAAAATTCCAAAATAACTCTAATAATCATATCACCTATTAAATGTCAAATTTTCTTGAAAAAAGTGAACATTCCATCCATCATATTGTAATCATTCTAATATTGTTAATCATATCAGCAATTCAACATCTTAATGCTGCTACATTATCATGGATGATAAACATAAATTTTGGTCAATTACAATTCCATTAATTACACTATTTTTTTGTTTCCTTGCTAATTAATTTTCTATTGAGAAAACTACGTGTAAGATAAGATTAAGAAAGATTACATGCCAAAAATTCTTGTCGTTGGCTACTAATTGCATTGTTATGTAGCCTACGTACCTTACCATATAGAAGGACAAGGTTTGAACGTTCCTATCAAATTAAATTTAAAATAAAAGATTGAGAAAATGGATATAGTCGACAATTCTTGATGACCTACACCATAAATTTGAAAGATCATTTACTTTGTTGTTTTCCTCTTTTATTTTTTTATCATTAATGGTAGAGCTTGATATTTTGTTGGGTTTGGAAAGATTATATGATGCTTTTTTGTTTAATAATATCATATTTCATTAGTGAGATCCAAATGACATCATTATACAAGAGTAAGGATAAACATGGGGAAGGTCCAAATTATCCCCAGTGTTTGATAAAAAGTCTAAGATGATTCCTGTTATTACCTTTAGTACCACTTTACCCTCTAACATTTTTAAAATAGAGCAATTTACTCCAAAAATGCTAACTCCATCAAATAAACGTTACATCTCTATTAAGTTAGGCCACTTGGACATGTCACATAAGCCTGATTGAATCCTTAATTTTGCCTAATTTTCATCTATATTCAACTCTATTATATTCTTTCTTACTCTCTAACAACCGAGTATAGACGATAATATGATATGGTTAAAGTGGCAGAGAACTTCAAGCCTAGGAGCATGTTCATAATCCTTATCTGCAAACATCATTTGGTGAAGTCCTCTATGTGTATGAGTTAGTCCATAAGACACCACCGCTTTGGTTCCCTTGGAATGGTTACTACCTCAAAGTACAATAGAGAGAAGTCGATAGATCATGGAAAGTCTCTCTGGATCAATAATTGCAGATCATGTGTCCTCATCTATTACTTGCATAATAGTTACAGTCCATGTGTTGTGTGTCCAGTCTTCTGCATTCATTACATTGCGTTTTAGAAGAGTTAGTATAGCACTGACTTCAGAAAGTAGGCCTGGTCAATCACTTCATGTTAACTTAATTATAGTGTGGTCCGTTAAGGGCTTAACCTCGACAGATCTTATAGAAGACGCAAAGTAGGAATCTAACCCTGAAGACCGAAAAAAGAAATAATAATCCCATCTATACTGGATAGATAGACAGCAAGGAAGAATCTAGTAGAGTTGAATATAGATGAAAATTAAGATCGGGTTAGGTTTTAAGGAAAATTTTGAATTTTAATTTTAAAGTTAGGAAAATAATTAAAAATAAATAAATAAATTTAAAATAAAAATAATATCTATATACACATCCGTTGGATTTATTTGATGAAGCGAGTTAGCTCCATTTTGAAAATGTCAAGGGATAAACTGGCATTAGAGATTTGCCAAACTTTAGGAAGTAAATTGGACCTTTTATCTAAAAAATCAATACGTCATTTTCGATTGAGTCGAAGACTCATAAACGCATCAGGGGAGGGGGGATATTGATCAATTTTTTAGGACCAATGATTGGATCTCAAAATATATAATAAAGCTATTTTCTTCACCAATGATTAGTCTTCCTACATAATAACGATATCTGATATCATATGTAAACATTAACCAAATATTTATGCAGCTTTCCTTGTGGTTCGTTGAAAATTGAGAAAGAATACATATAAAATAATGAATTAGTATATATCTTTTTTCATTCTTTGTTTCTTTCAAGAAAATCAAATGTGTGATCAGTCATCATGTTTTAGGTATAAATTGGCTAGAAAATTAGATTATACACTGCAAATTGCAAACCACTTTATCAATCAGATAAGAAAGACAACAGAAAAGAAAATGGGCTCACAGACAGAGGCCGCTCCTAGTATTTCTGTTATAGATTTCTCAACGAACCTAGTACCAGGAACACCTTCGTGGGATTTAGTGAAATCCCAAGTTCT
This sequence comes from Erythroxylum baracoense, assembly GCA_025629805.1. Taxonomy (NCBI): domain Eukaryota; kingdom Viridiplantae; phylum Streptophyta; class Magnoliopsida; order Malpighiales; family Erythroxylaceae; genus Erythroxylum; species Erythroxylum baracoense. The sequence goes on along the minus strand of JAOTAY010000003.1, from coordinate 22,323,324 downwards.
GAAAGCCGCCGAGGAGTGTGGCTACTTCATGGCGATGTTCAAGGGAATTCCTAAAGAGGTTCAGGAAACAATGGACGATGAATTGGAAGAGCTATATGGCCTGCCTTTGGAAACTAAATTGCGCAATGTATCTGAGAAGCCTTACCATGGCTATATTGGGCAATCTCCATTGTTGCCATTGTTCGAGGGCATGGGCTTTGATCATCCTCAGCTCTATGACAACGTCGATGAATTCACTAGACTCATGTGGCCTCAAGGAAATCCAAACTTCAGGTTTATATGTATTCCCTTTTTTTCTTTTGCCAATCTGCAACATTAAAAAGTGATACACCAGAGCGACAAACAGTACAGCATGATAGTTAATTTAGTACATCAAGTAACAATAATGGTTTTTATCAGAAATAGAATTTGATGTAGGAAAATGATTTATGTAACCCTGAAGTCGTTCTTTTTCCACTAGCGATGATGATATATCTATACATTCTAACACCAAAAAATATGTTCTGCTCACCATTGTTTGTACAATTTTATTAACATTTTGAAAAGAAAAAGATAGAAAGATATAAATTTGGTAATTATCATGAAAATTGTAAATATTCTTTGTTGATGTGTAATTTTTCTTTTACTCAATTAATTTTGTATAAGTCATCAACAATTATGGTGAAATTTGTATAATTTGTAATGTAAAGTTTATGTGTGTGTGTGTGTATGTATATATTTGAAATCTCAACAGCCGAATCTAATTTTTGAGGCAGCAAAACTATACATCAATTTTCAAAGCCACTGGCAGAATTGGATCAAACAATAAGGAGAATGATAGTGGAGAGCTTAGGAGTTGAGCACTACGTAGATGAATTCTTGAATTCAGCATACTATGTTATTAGGTTCGCCAAATATGAAGCCCCTGGGACCACAGAGAAGAAGTGGGGTCTGAAAGCTCACAAGGACCAGAACATCATGAGCATACTGTCCCAAAACCAGATTAATGGTTTAGAGTTACAGACAAAAGATGGTGAATGGATTGAAGCCAAATTCTCACCTGACCATTATCTAGTCATATTCGGAGAAGCTTTCAACGTAAGTCCTTATGCCCTTGGAACGATTTGAAATTGATTTGACTAAGGCATTCAAAATTTTATTAAAATTAATTATAAGAAGTAAAGTGAAATGTTTAGCATGTTAAAAATTAAATAATTAATTGATAAATGCATTTAAAATTATTGAAGGGACAATAACAGCATTATACACATTAATTTAATGGACAAAATGAGACTAGCTTGCTTAATTTGCAGGCGTGGACAAATGGTAGATTGTACTGTCCTTACCATCGTGTTATGATGAGTGGAAACAAGAATAGGTACTCTGCTGGAGTATTTTCGCTACCAAACGAGGGGTATGTAATAAAAGCGCCGAAAGAGCTTGTGGATGAACAACATCCTGAAGCCTTTAAGCCTTATGAGTTCATTGACTACCTAAAACAACGCACTAAGGAAACTGGCAAGACTGTGGAAGATCCTCTCAAGGCCTATTACGGTGTCTGATTCATATACACGTGATCGGTATCCTTTGACTGCAGGATGAATCCCAGCTTTATTATTGAATGTGTAATCTTAAGTCTGAAACACTATGCATATGTATTTGGTTTAAGTGCTTGATATGTATCCTAAGCAACTTTGTTATTAATCATTGAATGTCCATTTTATGTTGATTTTTTTTAGTTTTTACTTTGGTATTTTATATTTTTGATTTAAAACTAAATTGTTGAGGTAGGGAATTGAATTATGATCCTCATCAATTGCCATCCTAATAATATTTAAAAATTAAATTCAACTCTCTCTAATTAATAAAACATGATTCCATTTCCTGAAAGTTCAAAATATATATAATTTCTTAAATGCTCATCACTTTGTTACTTAATTATAAGATAGATTTATATAGTTGATTTAATCTAAATTATGATTTCTAGGTTACCTTTTTCTTATAGCAACAAGACTGCATATCACCTTGTGTAAAAATGTTATCTTTTAATATAGAAAAAGAACAAGAGATCTTATATCTTTCATTATTTGCCTTTCTTTTGATTGATTTACTCTTTTAGTTTATTTTTCTTTATTGCATTTTGATGTATGCAGATATAAATGAAATGTGCAACTTTCACTGGAAGTAAAACAATAAAAGAAATAGTTAACTGCTATAAAAGAACAGTGCTAGAGACAGTAACATTTTACAAACTTTACTTTTACTTACAAAAGTGAAAAATTGAAATACTAGTACCTATATGATCCATCAGGTAAAGTCCACCTATAAAAGATACGTTAACGAAAATAATTGCAAATATGCATGCTAGTATCTCTAAGATCAATCAGTAAAATCCAAATTTGAGAATAGAACTCTGCAACAAAACTATCAGAACAATACATTACAGGACATATAAATATAATGAACATTCAAAGGCCAGATTCTAACAAATAGCATATATAATTTCATCGAATTTGTCTTAAAATAATGATGTGGGATCATACTTGAACCTGATAACTTATCATGTACGATTTGTTTATGAAGTAAGAGGCCAATTTAGCTAGGGACCACTTTTTTTCTTCAACAATTTATGTTTTCTAAGAGAACCCCAGTTGCAGCTTTTATCACTTAAAGATCTACAACGACTCAACACTTTCAATGCAAATTTTAATACAAATATTCTTTATCGTGACAGACAAAGCAAAGAGAGTTGTTTATGTTCAAATATAAAGTGGTCCATAATTTATCTGAGTAGATCCGTTTAACGTAATCAAATATTTAACTAAGTATTAGTCATGTAAATTCATCATGGTGGACCACTTCGATTCCTTCTATTTTGGCCTTTCTTTCTTTCAAGGACGTCATGTTGTTATATTTAAAAAGGCAGAAGTCGGAATCAAGAAAGAGCAATTTTCCAATGGGAATTGTCCAGCCAATTAAACAAACTTAAGGGTATGCTATCTGATTGTGATTTCACTACAACAAACAGTACATTTAGTGACATTTTCTTTCGCGACATTAATCATCGTCGTCAAAAGTCACAATTTACAACGATTTTACAAAATCGTCATTAAAGTAAGAATTTAGCGATCAAACAGAAAAGCATGACAAAAGAAAAAATATTTTGCGACGAATAACATAAATCGTTGCAAAATGCTGAACATTTAGTGACGATTCAGAAGATTCGTCACAAAATGATGCACAATGGGTGACGATTTCAGATATTCGTCGCTAAATATACTTATGAAGCTTTCTATAAATCGTCGCCATAGTTTGTTAAATATTTGATGACTAATCCTGGAAATCGTCACTAAAGAGTCACAATGGGCGACGATTATGCAAAATCATAAGTAAAAAGACGTTTGGTTTTTTGCTTACAGTTTTGACATTGTCGCTAAAAGTTGTCATTTAGCGATGATATTTTTAAGCGTCACCAAAAGGTTACACATTTGGTTATGATTTTTAAAAATTGTTACTAAACGGTCCATATTTAGTGAAGATTTTTGAAAATCGTCACCAAATAATTGACATTTTTCAATATTTTTAAACTAACATTTTTATAATCTATCATAGTTAAGATATGTTTTATTGGAGATTTGTTTGAATGCTTACAATGTATTATTGAAAAACAACACACAACATAATTTTAAGTGTTAAACAGTAGTAATAATTAATCATTAATATTTACTAACATTACAAAAATTAGTTATTAAAAATTTAAATAATTTTATCAATATAATAATATGATAAATGGAGTAGTATGAACTTTGAATTAGAAGTTTAACAATTCATAGAGTCATACAGCTAAAATAATAACAGTCCACATTCAATAGTACGCAGCTTGACCCTTAACTAGTAGAGAAGTTGTTTGACAAATTCTTACAAATACAACAATAAATCAACTTTAAAGTTGAGTCCCGTTGATTGCATCAATAAATACAATGATATAATTATTTATTTGGATTCCAAGTAACATGAGAATCGGTAGAGATAAATGAGTCCTCGATGTCTAGATTCCCGAAAAGAGTCCTTGCACGTTCGAAGGCTCCAATTGAAACAATAATAGTGCTTCCCTCAGGTGTAGGGTTTTTAACACTCTCTTGTAACAGCTTTTCCGCTATAGCTAAACTTATAGAGGATACAGTGAATACGTCACTAGATTTAGTATGGAAGACAAGTTCGCCAAATGAATTGCTAGTACGAAACGATTTACCTAAAACACAATCAGTATAGAACTTAGATATTGTCATATTAGTAAACCGTTAAACGAACCAAGATTGGAGTGACATGCATACGTGATTAAGTAGTCGAAGTCTGTGGAATTGACGAATTTTCCAAAACAACTTATTTCCCTAATCCTGTACGGACCGTTATGACATCGCTCCCACCTCCATGGGCATATATGTCATCTTCGAGACCCAAGGAAGCTTAAAACAACATGTAGTATCTACCATCAAATGTGAATATATATAATAGCTTTATAAAAGGAAATGAGATGTACATAATAAGGAAAGTGGCGTTGTTCAGATGATATTAAACACCTTGAAGTAAAAGATCAGCCATGGAAGGCAAATGATGATTAGTGTATGAAGCGTAGATTTTTTTTGCATTGTTTAGTGTTTCAGTAGGGACAATTTTGCCACGTTCCTCCCAATGGAATGAATTAGGGCCATCTGGAACTAGTCTCTATGTCGACATTCCTTGATTAATTTGCTAATATCGATTTAGAATTAAATGATGATATGTTCAACTCCAATTTCAATGATAAGTAAATGTAGTCCAGTTTATCACTTATACATCTTTAATGTGCCTAATGATATGAAAGTTACCCTTACTGAAATTTCAAAAATCTAGTGTGTAGTTTGTATCATAAGCAAATTTGATAATTTAAAGTAAAATAGATATGACCATGTTTTTGATTTACATAAATATAGTATTATCTATAAAATGCATCAAAGATATAACAACTAAAACATAACCACAACAAATAACAAAGGTAGATAGACATAAACAAATAACAAAGATAGGCAATAAATCATCTTTAAAACACAACCATAAACACAACTCATACATCAAATGCATAAATAAGAACTCACAATAAACACCTGAAGGTATAAGTTAAACTTAGCACAACTTCGTTAATGAAAATAGAAGAAAAGAATAATACCAATTCAATAGAAGATGGTTCTTTGACAGTGATGACCACAATACAGATGAAGAAACATAAGAGAGGATTTGGAGAAATGTTGACGGTTTGAACGAGAATAGAGTAGCCTTTTATGTTTTTTTCTTTGAAAACCTAATAGAAAATGACGTCATTTTTCTTGTTTAGGTAAACGATGTCGTTTATTGTTTACTGTAGTTGTTTGGAAGTAGTATAAATTAATTTGCTACGATCTATTGTATTTGGTTGACAAACGTTAGATGTAGCGACTAATACATGGTTCGTCGCCAAAGCCCGCAGGTTCATAAATAATTTTTAATAAATTTATTTTTCTATTCCAAATAAAACATAATTTGAATTAAAAATTAAATTATTCAATTGAAAACTATTTGCAAATTAATTTGTTGACCGTTCAATTAAATTATAATTGACTTACAATTTTCAGAAAATTATACATGTTGATTATTATAATTTAAAAAATGTATTTAAAAAATTATACATTTTAATTATTGTAATTTAGAAAAACCAAATTATAATAATTTAAGAAGACATTGTAATATAATTAGAAAAATATTTCTAACGAATTAAAATTAAAGATTAGTCATTCCCAAAAGTTAAGTAAATGAAGAACAATTGCATATATAAGTGAGAAAATTTGTTTCACATTTTGTATGATGTATTAGGAATACCTCATACATATTAATCAATTAAGAAAACTAAGAAAGTAAAGAGATTGCTTCGATTTTGGGCGACGATGTGGAAATTTGGTAGCAAATTGTTTACTATTTGTGACTAAGTATGGTGGTTGGTCGCGGAAATGGTCTTTTATGTCTAAAATTACTTCATCACAAAAACTCTCGAGTATTTAAATTAAATGTATCTTTTTATACAAATAATAAGGTTAATGGTAGATTAACCTTATAAAGGATATATGTTGTCATGTTAGTGATGAATTTAGTTTAAATGAAATGTGGTTTGCAATCCAAACATATTTATATTAATGCTGAAATTGCTCATTACATGTTTACTATGTTTTTCTTATTCTGATTTTTTTATTTTCAGGTTCCAATATTGGCATTAGAAAACGAGGTAGAGGTAAAACAAAAGGATCTTAGTTGCAATGGATGAATGTTGCAATGAACAACAAGTTGTCTGTGACCGTTAACCCCACGCAACGTCACCAACTGGATAAGATCCAATCTGTAAAATTGGCCAGTGAGTTGGGCATCATTGTGAGGAATGAGTTGCCTTGCCTTCAGCATGTTAGGCAGATGAAGGAAGACAACTTGCTCCAAATGCTTTGGATAAAGTTTCGGTAACATTTCAATTCATTTGATTATATGTATTGCGATTTTACTTTAAAAAATAATAACTTAAACTTATACGTGTTTTTCACAGATGAAGCTCAATATCGTTGATATCGACAAGCTTGAGGTTTCAAATAGTGTTAGTTTACTGTTAAAACAAATGGTGAAGGATCATCGATATATACTTTATAAATATTACCAGTCTTTGCCTTCCGATAAAGAGGCAAGGAGACATGTTCCGGAACGGGTGATTCTAGAAAATTGGATGAAATGTGTGATTATTGGGCCTCAACAAAGGTTCAAGTTTGTTTTTTTTTCTCTTCATATTTCGTTCTATTAATTTTGTTTATACATTTCATGACTACTCTTAACTTAGGACAAGTTTGAGAAAGCTAAGGAGATCAGAACAAAAATAAAGACTCCTCATAACACCGGATCCAAATCATTTGTTGTCGTCTGACAAGATTTTGTAAGTGTAACGTTTTCAACTTATTATTCTATTTCATAATACAATATATCATATTATCTTCTAATTTTTTAAATCCATATAATAGAGCCAAATACAACTCTAAGGACAAGAGTGTGATATGATCACATTGTACAAGTAACACACTATAAGGAAAGTCAAGGTTGGACGCCTGAATAGGCATAAAGTAATTATGTAAATACAAAAAAATTAATATACCAATTTATTGTTCTATGTAATACTAAGTAATAATTTTTTAGTTAACTCAATTTTGTACTTTAATTTGTAGGACAAGATGGATGAGTTGTTGCAGACGTCATTGTCTGAGGGAAATCAACCCAATGTCGATGACATTTGCAACAATGTCCTTGGTATAAGGAGGATACTCGTTTTTTCTTCCTCCTCTTGCATTAGCAAATGCGTCTTTAAGACTTCCTTCTTATTCTGCTTCTTTTTCCCATTTCCTCCTTGGTTTGTTTGCAATTTGGCTGGTAATGCCCCTTCCAAAAAACATTCAGACCTCATAAACCTTCATTTTTCTTGAGCCCGCAAAGCATTGAATAATTCTGCCAAACTAATCTTTGATAGATCCTTAGTATTTTCAAACAAGGAAATGGTTGCTTAAAACCTTTCAGGGACTGTTACAAGAATTTTATGAACCAAAATATAATTAGGAAATTCAGAGCCAATTAATCTTACTTTGTTAGCAATATTGAGTAATCTGTCAGAATGCTCTTTGACAATATCTGAATCCTCCATCCTTTAAAGTTCAAATTCTCTGATCAAATTAAGAACCTACATTCCCTTCATTCTTTCTTCTTTTTCAATATTTTCTTTCAAAAAATTCTAGACCTCAAATGCAAAGTTCATTTTCATAATCTTGGCAAATATTTCTAGTGAGATTGCAACAAATAATGTAGCTCTACCCTTAGACTTTCTTATTTTCTTCTCCTTGTGATTCTTAATTTATGCCCTAGTTTAATTTGTAGGCAAGGAAGGAACTTTATAGCCTCCTCAACAACTTCCTAGAGATTGTTTGCCTCTATAAATGCCTCCATCCTAGCTGCCTAGACATGATAGCCTTCGTCATTGAAGATAAGTGGTGCAAGTGCAATGAAAGGAGATTAAAAATCAATAGAAAAAAATATTAGTCACCGGCTCCTCGAGAAGAGTGCTCTGATACTACTTTGAAGGAAATAAAGAAAAAACATATTTTTACAAAGAACTTGTTATATTATTTCATCTATCAAGTTTTCTTAAATACAAAAGTTTTGTAACTAAAATTACTGGTGTAGTTCCAAAACGTTCATAAAATTATTAATGTTTCTTTCATTAACTTCCTTTTAGATCCCCATTTTGTTACCATAATGTTAATAAAATTCATAAATTTATTATCATTACTAACCAAACGTTCATTTTATTTAATGATCACCGGATGTGTTATTACCCTAACAGTCACATAGCACTATATATATATCTCCTTCGGCAAAAAAAAAAATAGAAGCTTCTTCTTTAAGTCTCACGTCTGGTCTTTTGGTTCTTTTGCTCACTAATTTTTCAGTTCTTCTATTTGTTTGTTTCTCTGGGGACAGTTCCTACTCTGCCCTTTGAAGTACACCGAAGCTAGCGGAGAAGGCATTAATCCTGGGGTTAGATTCTGTTGTTTTGCTATACTATAGGGGGAATTTTTTACTTAAGGCAGTGTTTTTCAGAACACCGTGCTTTCAAATAAGTCATTCTGATTTATTTATTTATGATATTTTCACTAACAATCTAAGTCAGAAATTATTTGATGCGTTACTAATGTTGTCAAAAATTGTGTTGTTCAACTTGCTGTTTGTTGAGATATATCTGTTTGTGTTACTGCTTTCAAAATTGCTACTTTTTGTTGGAAATTACTGGGTTCTTGTTGCTGCGTTAGTTAAAATACCTGTTGCTTTTGCTACTGCTCTCTTCATATTATTTCGTGTGAGACATCTCTTCTTTCAGATTTAATATGCAATTTACAAATGAAACCAACGTAGGTTCTACCCTTACAGTTCCTCGCATAGGTTCTACCCTTATCACTATAGCCTAGAGGATTATACCTAATCTAGCTAGATTAGAGCCTTTATATGGGAGAAAATTTAAACGATAGTTTGAGAAAATTTTATTTTGTTTTCAGCAATATGAAATTGGGATATGTACTACAAGTACAAAAATTGCCAAGAAAATTTGGGATGTTTTAGAAGTGAAATATGAGACGGATGATGTCAGTACTAAGAAATATGCAGCTAATAGGTGGTTAAAATTTATCATTGTTGATGATAAGTCTATTATGGACCAATTACATGAGTATAAAAACCTAGTTGTTGAAATCCTTGCTGAGGGTATGAACGTGTGTGAGTTGTTTCAAGCTAATGCCCTTATTGGGAAACTGCTTGCCTCATAAAATTAATATAAAAACCAATTGAGGCATAAGAAGAAAGACAAGAAGCTTTAGGAGTTGATAGGGCATATAAAGACTGAGGATGCCAACCATGCACAATATAAGACCAAATCACTCACCCTTGTTCCTACTAGGAAGGCTAATATGATAGAACATAAAAATGCAAGTAACTTCAAGAAGAATGGTGGAAAAAAACAAGTCTTTCAATAATAACAAGCAGGGTCAGTTTAAGCGCAAAAGGATTGATCGTGACTGTTGGTGATGCCACAAGTTAGGCCATCTTGCTGCTCATTACTAAGCTAGAATCAACTATAAGAAGAAGGGTCAAGGACTAAAACCACAACAGTTTGGGGAAGGAAACCAAACGAGGTACCAACGGGGCAACCAAAAGAGCTTTAATAAGTCTTAAGCTAATATGGTCGAAGTTGGTGATAATGACAAGGAGATCATTACTGTTGTGGTGCTAAAGTTAACCTTGCTGGAAACTTGGTCAAGTGGATCGTTGTCACAAAAGCCACATGACACATATACTCTAACAAAATCTGTTTAAAGAGTTAAATGATGCTAATGATAATGAATTCGTATACAGGGGCAACTCCAATAAAGTTCCTATCCAAGGAGTTAGGAAGGTCACTCTCAAACTCACTTCTAGAAAAGTGTTAGCATTAGAAAATTCCTGATGTACGTAGAAACTTGATTTCTAGTAAATTACTTAAGAAGGCTGGAGCTAAACTTACTTTTGATTCTGATAAGGTAGTTTTTAATAAGAATGAGAACTTTGTTGGTAAAGGGTTTTGTAATGGGGGCTTATTTGTACTTGACGTTTAAATCAATACATCTACTTCTTTTGCTTATATTGTTAAGTCCCTAGACCTATGGCATTCTAGACTTGGGCATATGAATGTGAGATCAATTAAAAGGATGCAAAGCTTAAATTTGTTGCCTAAGATCACCAATGAAATGGAAAATTGTCAAATTTGTGTTGAGGCTATACATTTTAAGAAACCTTTTAATTTAGTGACTGAGACTTGGTGCAAATAGATTTGGGTGATTTTAAGAATTATGTGAGTAAAGAGGCATGAGATATTATATTACTTTTGTAGATGATTGTTCTAGATTTACTAAGGTTTACTTGTTGAAAAATAAAAGTGATGTAGAGGAAATGTTTATGAAATACAAAGATGAGGTTGAAAACCAATTAGAAAGGAAATTTAAGAGATTAAGGTCTGATCAAGGTGGTGAATATAGTACTGATTTCCTTGCTGATTATTGTGGAAAAGTTAGGATTATTCATGAACTTTCAGACCCTTATACACCAGAAAAAAATGGAATAGCCGAGAGGAAAAACCAAACACTTAAGGATATGATGAATGCCATATTGATTTCCTCGAGTTTACCTAGCTTTATATGGGGGAAGCTATTCTTTTAGCTTGTTATGTTCTAAACAGAGTCCCTCACAAGAAACTAGTTCAAACCTTATGAAATTTGGAAAGGTTATCCACCTAGCTTGCATTTTTTGAAAGTGTAAGGGCATCTTATTAAGGTTGCTCCTAAGACCATTGATTCAATTTTTATAGGATATGCCTCTAATAGTGTTGCCTATAGATTTATGCTTAAGGAAGAAGAATTTAACACTTATAGACCAATTATGGAGTCAAGAGATGTGATGTTCTTTGAGGATATATTTCCTATGAAAGTGAGTAGGCAAGCTCCTAGAGAATCTGTCCCCAGCTCTTCTACCAACAATGAAATAAAGAAAGAGGACATTGTTAAACTAAGGAGAAGCAAAAGAGCAAGAGTACCCACCAGTTTTGGTTCTGAATTTATTACGTCCTTTATGGTGAAAAAAACCTGAGGAGATAAATGATGTTTTTGTGGTGACTTATATTATTGAGGAAGATCCCAAAACTTATAAGGAAGCAATGACATCAGTGGATGTTACCTCTTAGAAGGAAGTCACAAATAGTGAGTTAAAGTAAATTATGTCTAATAAAAAAGTCATCAAAAAGTCTAATCCTTCTTTTTGTTTAAAACCTTTAATCTTCTTTTCTGGTTCATTTTCTGATTCTCTTCTTCTAGTTCCTTCTATGTTTTTCTCTCTTTCTTTCTTATTTTACACGGCTCTCTTTCTTTTTCCCTAACCTCTCAAACACTTCTCTCCCCTTTTCTTATCTTTTACACGACTCTCTTCCTCTTTCTCTAGTTTCTTCTAGGTTCTTCTTTCTTTCTTCCTTACTTCTACACGTCTCTCACGCACGCACCCTTCATTTATTTCTACATGACTCTCTTATGAATTTTTAAGACAACTTTAGTCCTCCAAACTTACCCTTCCATATTTAATCTAATGCCTTCTAATTCCTTAACTAAATTCTAACATTTCCATTTAATCCATGCAACCATATGTAAATAAATATATTCATGAATAAATGCCAACAAATTCTCATTTAATAATTCTGACTTCAAAGAAAAAGTTTAGGGTCCAACAATCATACTAAGATATATTCAGTTGTTGGAAATCGTCCCTAGCATGACTTTATTACGTTTAATGAGGTTGGATTGTTTAATCCTTAATGAGTTCCATAGCCCAAGTTTAGGTAGTGTGAGTAGTACACACTTGATAGACTCTCCTACATGATTGTAGGAGGCTAGTCACGCTCCTATGAGAGTATTTGGGTTATCTCTTTAGAGTGATCATGAGACCAGGGCATTTTGAGACTGTTTATTTCTCTACCAAATTCTGTCTCCGATTTTCTTGGACACTTAGTTCAAGACTTTGTTCACCTAATTGTTTGTCTATCTTTCTCCTAAATTGTTATAGTTTATTTGTCAAGTTTTGGATCAAGTGGGGGATTGATGGAGTCATTCCAAAACATTCATAGCGTTTTTTTCATTAACTTCCTTTCAGATCCCCACTTTATTTCCATAATGTTAATAACATTCATAAATTATTTATTATCATTATTGTAACCAAACGTTCATTTTATTTAATGATCACTAGATGTATTGTTACCATGACAGACACACAGCACTATATATATATATATATATCTCCTTCGGCAAAAAAGAAAAGTTTCTTTTTCACGTCTCATGTCTAGTCTCTTTATTCTTTTGATCTCTAATTATTGGGTTCTTTTGTTTAGAGTGTACCGAAGCTGGTGGAGAAGGCATTAACCCTAAAGTTAGATTCCATTGTCCTACTGCACCGTAAAGGGGAAATTTTTGATTTAGGGCAGTATTTTTCATGACGCCTTACAATCAAATAAGTCGTTCTGATTTATTTATTTATCTATGCTATTTTTGCTAAAAGAAACTTGAGAAAAACGTGGAACAGATTAAGCAGGAAATTAGAAAAATATCAGGAATCACAGCTCAATATGTAGATTTCTAAAAATCTGCAAATAATGCAAATAATTATTCTAAAGACTTGGTCTTCAAAACTAGACACATTTCATATGTTCAACAACTTCTAAGGCATAATTCTCACAATTGGAACCAACATCTCTTATGACGGCCACCTTCTACCAGCTACATCATCGATGGAGTATAATATTTCTACGATCATGTTCGAGCATCGTAATAGTGAGAATTTAAGTTTTTCCCACTCTGTTTAAGTTCTTCGCAGCGGAGTACAAGGTATCTTAATTAATTGAAGGAGCAAAGGAGAAAGCATGTAAAAGTAAAGGGGCTAGAAAAGTAGAGAACGTAAACATATAATAGTGAGAAGAAACAGTTGGGAAAGAAGGAAAAATAGAGAGCAAAGATAGCAATTAAAAAGAAGAGACCGAGGGTGTAAATAAGTACAGAGAAAAATAGCACAAAAAAGGAAAAGCCAACCAAAAAAGACAAAAAAAGCTTGGAGAAACCGCCTTAGTAGTCTTAATGAAACCTCCCATACAATAATAAAGTTTTCCTCTCTCCAGCCTAAAGTCAATATTCTTGTTCAGGGAAGATTAAAGTTGCAATCTGACGATTGACATACACCATATAGCTAGAGATTTTCTTGGGTCAGGTTGGTCTACTTAACACGCTCGAGTCAGTGAAATACTAATCTTCATATACTCTAATGACTCCTAGGGCTCTCAAATAGCATTTTCAAGTTGCAAGTTTAAATTCTAAAAAAAAAGGTTACAAGTTGGCTCACAATGATATAATTTTTATGCGCATCGTAACTCTTCTATTCAGAATTGCACCATATCATTCTCACTTAATTTCTTTTTAAGATGAGACATGAAATACCAAACGTATCATAGAGTTAGCTAGTAAGTCCAAATGATAAGCAACTAAACTAATACATTACAACACCTTATAAGGCCAAAAACATCAATGAAATAGCTTCATAGAAGATTGAACGTTTACAGGAATTTACTTATAAGGCTAAATACGTGTGAAAACCTATTCATATATTAAAATTCTCATTAACTATGATGCTTATCAACTTTTTTATTTCATTTTAGCTTGAACTACTACAAGATTATCCCTTAAAAGTTGAATCATTTTGTCTCTATCAAACAATTCTTTATATATACTAGATCAACCATTGAAAAATTAGGAACATATTTAATAAGTATGTAAATCAAACTTGTAAAAATTAGGAATATACTTAATTATGGGAGGAAGTTGACCATAAATTGCTTTGAAAGGAATCATCCTAGTAAAAGAGATGTAAGTGGAATTATACCAGCAATACTCAAGGAAGCCATTTCACCTACTTATTTGGCTTGTCATTAGCGAAGTATCCAAGATAGGTTTCCACGCAAGCTCATTGTATTCTTAACGAAAGGAAAATTAACAGAAAAACAAAAATAGAACCAAAAGATTCTTTAAATTAAGTAATTAATATTGATTGATACAAATTTAATATTAAAGAATTTTCAGACAAATTAATAAAAAATTGTTTTTGACAAGAAAAGTTATATAAAAACTATATGCTACTTAATTATATGGATTATAAATTTATATGCATGTATTATACAACTTATTTACTGATAGAAAGAGAGGAATATTTTCCATGACATTGGTTGTGTCAACGTCATATAACAATATAAGATGTAATTATTAGAAATTCAAGAGTGAAGTAATCATACATCGAAAAGCACTATAATAATGAAGGAAAATATATACAAAAATAAAGCTCATGATATATTGTTTTAAGACTTTAAGTTATATATAATTTCTTAATTGTATATGGATTCACATAGATTTAGTTCAAATTTTCCTTAAACTATTTCAATAAATTTTATTGGTTTCATAGTCAGATTAACGAAGTTCAATTAATAGAGATTCACATACTTGAAACTCTTTCAAAAGCTATAAGTCATTTTATACTGAATTTATAAATTTCAATTTTGAAGTCTTTTTGTGGACATTGATTGTAATCTACCTGTAATGTTTGTATAGAAATTTCAAGTCACGGTTTTTTAAATTATTGAAATTGTTTAGAAGGCATAGAATTTTCCTCCATAATTAGAATGATTCTAATTTCGGTTGCATTTTATCTTAAGAACTTTTTTATACTTTCTTCTTGTTTAGAAGACGGATAGATAAAAAAATTCAATATAATTGGAGCTAACTATTCATCAAAAAAATTGATTTGGGATAAATTAAATTTTGTATAGAAATTAGGAAGATAAATATAAATCAATTCTCACAAAAATTAGTTGACAAATTAAAAATCGTTTGATTTCACTATAATTTTTTATTGTAATTTTAGTATTATATGAAATTATACAATAGTCATGTTAAGGATGGTAACGTTTTAACTTGAAATATGCAACACTGCGTGCTTTGGAGGGGGGATATTCTTTGATGCAAATTCTCAACAAGACATTGACCATTTCTAACCATTATAAGTATCAACGCTTTAATTAGTGCTTCTGACAAGATGTACTAACTGACAACGTCTGACATAAAAAGTTGGAAGTCTTTTCTATATTAAAAAAATAAATATATGGTTAAAAACTCTGTTAACCCTAGTTGTTATATAGAGTTAAATATTTAATATGTTAGTTCATCTGCCCACGTTAAATTAGTAAGACAAATTGCCAACATCATAATTGCTTGATGATTAATTAGTTACAATGTAATATTAGGAATTCAAAAATTAAAATACCTCATATAAAAAAGGTAAAAGCGACAAAATATTTATGTAATTTAAGTAATTTTATAAAATCTCTCTAATCTTTAATTTTAAAAAATTTTATGTGGTTTTCAATTTCTCTTAAAAAAATTTATATTAAACTTCTGTTAAAAATTATGACAAAACATATGTGACATGAACATCACGTGTGAATTAATCAAACGTTATTAATATAACAACTTAGCTCAACTCTTAAATCTGAATCAATCAAATTAAAAAATACAATAATTATTAGTTTAGGTTGGTTTAATGGGTTTTGGTTAGATTTAAGAATTAAGTTGAGTTATTATATCAGTAATATTTGATTACCTCACATGTAATATTCATATTATGCGTGTTTTACTATTATTTTTTAACAAAAATTTAAGAAAAGTTTTTCTTAAAATTAAACATCGTAAAAGTTTTTAAGAATTTTAAAAATTAAGAACTTTTAAAATGTCTGAATTAAAAAATTTTCATATCTTTTACCTTATAAAAATTTGAAAGTGTAGAAAACAAGTCTTTCATGTTTGAACACTTTCCCTCGCTCATAGGATGCAAATTAATTTTGAAATTTGCTTTTTGGGTTGTATAAAATACATATAATTCATATAATTTTCAATTTATGAAAATTTGAAACATGATAAAAAGAAGAAAGTTTTGACTATTTTCATTGATTTTCATGTACTTAAGAAAAGAAACTCTCCGAGTACATGGATAACATATGGAGCGGGGAGGTACATGGATATACTAGGATAGATAAAGCTATTGATCAATCAAATTGATACTTCTGTAATTTCTGAAATCGAGTCGCACATAACGAGACAGTGGTATATAAGTAACCCGTTTTATTATATTACTTGTTTAATACAAAATAAACTTTACTTATTTAATAAACCATGAACTCTGAAGACAACATTCACACAAACCCGTCTTCATGTTGGTTTTTCATTTGTGACTATTATCGGTTTTTCAACTGAATTGTTTCTGAAGATAGCTAATAACATTCTTGTCTACTTGGAATGCCTTGGCAAGAATGTCAGCGCTAATGGGTGGCTTTGATCCAAAGACGGCATTTGCAATGGTGATGACACCAGGGCTTTGACTGCTCAAACCGGCGAATGCAAACGCATTACCTTCTCCCACATTAAGTTGGAAGTGAATTTGTCCGATCGGGAACACAAATACATCTCCAGCATGTAGAACTTTGGTGAAAAGGGTATTGTTATTCTGGTTAGATGCCACAAACCCGACAAAGAGAGAGCCTTCCACAACTACGAGGATCTCAGTGCCACGAGGGTGAATGTGAGGTGGGTTCAGGCCATATGGTGCAAAGTCAAGACGAGCAAATGAAATTCCAAGAGTGTTGAGTCCAGCAAGTTGATCGACAAACACTTGAGTCACAGCAGAACCTTGTGGGGTTGCAGCAGTGTTTCCAGGTTTGTTGAGGCCTGTAAAGAAGAAATCTTCGGCCTTTACTTGCATCGGATCTTTGCAGAACTTCCCGTTTACAAACACTGCAAATGGTGACAGTAACAATTTGTTAAAAATCCAGTAGTATAGACGACCAAAACCATTTTTTCATTTGCAAAAAGACAAGCGGCCAAAACGTAGAAAATTTAAGTACTGAGCAAAGTTATAGTAAATTATTTATATCGATTGTAATATCACATACCACCATCGAGTGGCTTGTTGATGGCTACACAGAAGTCCTGAAGAGGACTAGGATCATAGGCAGAGGCAACTAGTGAAGAAGTTAGAGCCAAAAGAGTGAGAAGAAGAAGGTAGCGAAGCTTTTCCATGGTTTACAAGACCAAACTAGCTGTAGCTCTTGGTATACAGCTTTTGGTGCTCTGCCGAGGGATGAGTAGTGGCGCCTGCGAAACATGCTATTTATAGATGACTTCAGTTGAATGTTTCTACATTATGTGTAGCGGTAGATTAGAGCAAGTCTTTAAGGATTCTACTTAAGAAAAAAAATAATAGATGATGCTTTAACAACAACAACTACAACTACAACAATTGACTGACTTAATGGGAGATTCGGTTCCATTGGCTTAATTATAAAAACTACTCTGGATTGTTTGTCCTGGTTAAATCATTTACGGGTATTTCTTAAATCTGTTGATGAGCTCCTCCATGTGTTCTGTACTTTTTTTAAGGCGGGATGGGCTTTAATTTCCTCCGACCAGAATAATATACTAGGCCAGACTGTTTTATCTTAGGTAGTTGACATAAGATCAGTAATTAATATATTTATTTCCAATTGCTAGTTAAGGCTTTTGTGCTCATTATCAATACTTTGTTCTCCTTCCCTGTATAAAAATCTTTCGATTTGGAACAGAAAAAGAAATCGCTTGGAGATATTTCAAATACTACAACAGAGGGGATATTTAGGGATGAAATTTTTGTCACTAAAAGCTAAAATATCATCTCTAATACTAATTAGTGACAAATTATTTTCGTCGCATAAATCCTCACGAAATTCCCATAGGAAAAAACTATAGGCGATGTTTTCGCCAAATCGTCTCTAACAATTTTTTATTATAAGTAGGGATATTAATTTTGGCTCGGCCTGCGCGGCCTGACTCGATTTTGGCCTGGGTTAATCAAGTCAAAAACAACGTCATTTTAAAAAATATATATATAAGGTGGGTTAAGCCACAGGTCTGTCAGCCCGTGGTTTGGCCGAGCTACTAGCCGACTATCCTAAGCCCGTCGGGCCATGGGCCAGGTCACGCGCCACCTAGCCCGTGTTCCTGGCCTAGCCCAGCTTGACCCATTGACATCCTTAACTACGAGTTGTGTGCGTAGCCAAAAGAGATGGGCGACGATATACCAAGTTGTCTCCAATAATTTTTTGTTAAGCTTAATTTTCGTGACAAAAAGCTATTAGCTACGGTACTGGGAACATATCAAAAAAAATTTCACAACATTTTTGTGATGTATCTAATTATTTTTCGCAACGAAAGATAAGGGTGGCCAAAAGTTATTGGCGACGATTAGGTAGGCGTAACGAGATTTATTTTGCTACGTTTTTGGAAACATAGCCAAAATTTAATTGCGATGATTTGGAAACGTAGCCAAATCTTTTTAGCTACGTTTTGAAAATTTTGATCATATACATTATTACTAAATATTTCATCATGTTAATTATAATTATTGGTGACATTTTAATCCATGTTATTGTATGTAATATTTATATTTTTTGTTTTATAAGTTATTATACAAAAATATAATAAAAATAATTAAAAATTATAAGAAATTTATATAAGCAATTAAATATCATTAAATGTTAATTACAAACGTTAACAAAAATACTTAAGTACAAAATAAAAAATACAAATATTAGTTTAATGACTAAGACTCATCCTCATTGTCACTACTTGCATAATTCGGGCCAAGTAATTTTTTGATCATATTTTCAAGCTTAGTCAACTTTTTTTCATTATATTGTAATTTTGTTCATTACGTTCTAATTTAGCTTTAAGCGACTGATTCTTCTCTTGAAGACGGTGAACATATGCTGGTGTTGATGAGGATGAAGCAATTGACTTAGGCCCAAACCCAAGATCTTTGACGTTGTCGGATCTTGTACCGAGCACTTTGTTGCAAACATCATTTACATTGGGCTCATTTTTTTAGACATTGGTGTTTGTAACAACTCCTACATCTTATTCTAAAATTTAAAACAAAATCAATATTTAATTCAAATATTATCAGTTAGTATTACATAAATAAATAAATAAACTTAGAATTTCAACAAATTTTTATACTTACATAATTATTTTGTGCTTCTTCAAACATCCAACACTTACCTTCCTTATAATGTGTCAGTTTTTAGAATGTGATCCTATCAAACTCTTCTCTGTGTAGTTCCTTCTAACTTTGTTTTATGAAAAAGAAATAGAACACAATAAATAATAATATATATATTGTTATAATATAACTTGTAAACAAAGAACTTACATATTTATTTTGCATGACAATAAATGATTCCGAACTTTGATTGAGAGGAGTTTTCATTTTTCCTCTATTAACCCTTCCTTCTCACATTTTTCCTAAATAAAGAAAAAAGCAATCATTAAATCGTCTAACAAGATTAATGGAAGCAAATATGAAGTGAAAGAAAACAAATCTAAACATTTGGACAGGCCCAATAATCACACAAACTGTTCCAATTTTCTTGAGACATCCATTCTAGAATATGTCTCCTTGCCTCCTCATCTGAAAGAAAGTATTTGTAATATTTATGCGGTCGACAATGATGATCCTTGATCCTTTGTTTCAAAAGTGAAGTGATACAATTTAAAACATCAGGATTGTCAATATCAACGATATTTAACTTCATCTGCGAGCAATTATTAGAAGTGTAATTAATCTTTAAATAAGTAAAACACTATTGCATATGATTAAAGAAATTGAAATTTTACCGAAACTTTTTCCAAATCATTCTGTAGCAAGTTGTCTTCCTTCAACTACTTGGCATGCTTAAGGCGAGGCAATTTAGTTCTAGTAATTACACATAACTCACTAGACAATTTTTCCAATTAATCTTATCTACAAGATGACCTTGCAAGGTATCAATATATATAGACAAATTGTTGTTCATTGCAACATTCGTGCGTTGTAACTCATAGCCTTTAGTTATACCTCTACCTCTTTTTCTGGTGGCGGTATTAGTACCTGACAACAAATGAATAATGATAAAAAAAATATACATTAAACATGTAAATATATGTTTGAGCATAAGTCTAATTATAGGTGCTAAAGATTAATACACTGCAGATCTCTCAGTACTAATTGAGGTAGATGGATGTTGTTGCTGAGTTAGTTCATTGATGGACGAGGTCGATTGTTGTTGTTGGCTAGGATCTGATTGATGTGGTTATTGTGGGGGAGGATCTATGATGTGGTCGTTGTTAACTAGGGAGAACTTCTATACTTGCCACCTTCTTTCCTTTATTTCTACTAGGTGCCATTTTATTGGATGTCTATAACTCAAATATCAATATTAAGCATAAACATAAGTCAAACATCAAATGCAATAACTTCACAACAAAAGATAACTGTGAGAATTTCGAGCACCCCAAATATATTTCTTCTTAGGTAACTTTCAATAATTTCCCAAACTTATGTTCTGTAATACTAACAATTATGTTAGGCAAATCACTTTCAATCGCAGTCTCCATACAATTCTCATAATCCTTTAACATCTCTCCAATCCCATCATCACCATCGTCGTTAATATCTCAATCTTCTAAATCATTATTGTTACTATCTTCAACACCTGTATCAACACTTCTACTATAACTTGCTTTTGAAAGTTCGCCATGATAAAGCCATGGAGTATAGAATTTACCTATGCCTGGGATTAATAGGTGATTATATACCACATCTTGACTTTGAATGTTCACATTTAAGCAATCTATGCATAGACAATGAATAACACATTCAACACTCGTTTGATCTTTTACAAATTATGTGAAACTCTTAACTCCGTCTAAGTATTCAGTGGACCATTTCTAATGAGACATCCAACTTTTATCCATCTAGCTATAAAATTAAAAGTAAATTATTAAATTACTAAATGTAATACTCATTCTATAAAACATAATGATTAATCACTACAAGTTCATAACTACTAGTTCGTAACTAAAAGATAAAGAATGTCTTTAAATTATTTTCTTACTAAACTAAAACTAATCGATTGGCTGTAGAGTATTCAACTACTGGTAACTTAAATGAAATGATTAATTGTTTGCTTTGCTTCTTGAAAGGACCTCAAGTTCCATTATCTATATTTTGCATACACCATACTTCTAAAATAACTTTAAAGATTATACAATCACCCTTACAAAGTTGATATCTTTGTTTTATCCATTCTGTAACAAAGATAGATCAATCTATTGGTAACATAGGTTGCATAAATGCTGAATATTACTCTATATTAGCTTAGCATGCTAACATTGAAAGAATAAGTGCATGATAGTTTTAGGTTCTTAATTGTATAATTTACACAAGAGATTAAGAACTTTTGATTTGTTTTATCATTTGTACTTAGCTTTATCTAATTGCAAACCATATAATAAAAGAAACTTTTAGGGAGTTTCTAAACCAAGCTAACATATGAATACTTAAGAAGAAAGGGATTTAAAGATTTTTCTACCTATAAAGACTTAAGGAGAAAGGGATTTAAAGATTTTCTAGTGATTACTCTTTAGTTGTGTTTCATCTATGTAAAAATTTCTTCCAAATTGGCATTAGGGTTATAATTAGGTATATTATTTGAAACCCCCCAAATATTGTTTAACCAATCATTCCCTTTGATTAACTCTTTTACCTTAGCACGATTTGATAGCATATGTCTTAAGTTATTTTAACTCCTTGATTAGGTGAAGAGGCCCTAGTTCTTTCCAATTGCAATACCATATCCACGTGATGTTACCATTACTAATTTATATTGTATCTCTTTATATTTGTATTCTCTTAACTTTAGAAGCTATAACATGGTCCAACAGAAATCAACTTTATGTTTTACTACCTAAAAGTTCTTCCTTTTCAAATATTACATATAAATCCATTTCAACTACAATGATTCGTTGTCTATATAGAGTCGTTGAATTCTTATTGCATTCAACATCTTATTCATCATTCAAATGAGAATAATGTTAAGGCCTTCCACTTCTTTAGGTAGAAACATTTCAAATTATTTTATTTTTTATTGGTTTCTTTAGTGGATCTAATCATTCCTTCAATTGTGTTAATAAAATTTTTAAGGAGAATTACATGGGAGAACCAATATAAATCTAAGTTGTTGAATATAAAGCTAATGATTTGAGCCCTTACTTTATTTAAAAGATTCTAATATTTGATGACCTATCATTTTTTGAATGTTTTCAATCAATGGTTGGCAATCCTTGTAAGAACATCTCTTAGTAGTGACTAGCACTACCAAATAAGTGAATTTGAGATTTTTGAGCTTACATCCTAAGAAATTAGGAAGCAAACTCATTAGATGACTATTACATAATGAAAGGAATAAGTGAATTTTTTCTATATTGATCAAGAGGTTTAAGAGATTGTTGAAATATTTTGGTGAATTCATTAAATAATAAACTGAATTAGAGTTAACACCATAAAAAAGCAAGTAAGTCATCAGTAAATGAAAGATTGTAAATCATGTAGTTCTTGAATTTGTTGCGATATTTGAGTCATCCATCTTTGTTTATATTTTAGATGATTAATTTGATTAGCACCTCAATACCTAATGTAAACAAGGGAAAATAGGATACCTTCGTCTCAAAACTTTAGGTCCTTGATTAAATGAGATAGTTTCCCATTTATCAAAATTATGGAAGAGGTGGTTGAAGTATATTGCTCAATCCCATTGGTAGATCTTATAGGGAAAGCAAAAGACTTTAAAGAATGTATGATAAAAGCAAATTTTATATATCAAATACTTTACGAAAATCAATATTCATTGTAAAACTGATCTTAGGTGAATGCTTTTTGTGTTAATTCTATGATAGTTCCTGAACTAATAAGATATTATATCTAATTTTCACCTTAGATTAAAGATCCATGAGTTAGTTTAATGATTGATTTTAGCACTAGTTTGAGTTTGTTAGCTAAGAGCCTAGATATGATATTGTATGTAGTGCTACAATATGAGATTGTTCTACAATCCTTTAATGAAAATGGAATTTGAATCTTTTGAATTAGGCTATTAAACGTTTTATTAAGTTTTCTCAACATCTTGCCCTTGTTAAAAAATTATAAACTATAGCTATTGAATTGCGATTAAATTTGGTTCCAAGATATTTCAAGAATATATGCATTTAACTCATAAGGTCCTTAAGCCTTGTTTAGATTAAGATCAAAGAGAGCTTTCTCAATATTTGATGCATTAAAAGGCTTGAGGAGATGGTCTGCTTCTACTTTGGTAGTCTATATGAAAATAAAAGATTATAAAATGTACACAAATGAACAATTGTTAATTTGTATGGCCAAAATATTTTGAAAATAGTTGTGAGCCTTTAGAATTATCTTCTTCTACTTTTTAAATACTTGACCATCCTCTTTGAGCATCTTGTTAGTGTTTCTTTCAGAGAGTATAGTTTTGTGGAAGAAATTGATGTTCTTATTCCCATATTTGAATCACTAAATCTACTTCAATAGAAAGTTATGCATTTCTAGAACATTAGTATACTCCATTAAAGCTATCCTCTACTGTATTTGCTTTGATTAATTTCCAAGGAATTGGAAAAGTTAGTTATTTTTTTTGTAGAACAATATTCTTAGCTTCAAGATTGCTTAGTATATGTTGCTATGAAGTTTCTAATTAAACTTTTTGAATCCCTCCTTCACTATCTAAAGTTTCCTCACATATATATAGGCTTCATAACCATGAAGTTTTGGACGTCACTTCTTTAACCAGGACCTCCTCAACCTTCTAGCCTATTTAAGTAATTTTAAATAAACTATCTAATCAGGAAAATCATTTTCTTCTATAGATTGTCCTTGACCCGAACTTTTAGGATGTTAACCCTTGCCATGAAAATGAACACAATTTTCTTCGGCTACGAGATAAATGGATCTAAAATTTCAAGTTTATAGAGGCTAACTATTTTGTAAGAAATTGATTAGGCATCAAATAAAATTTTGTATAAACATTACAAGGAATAATAAAGTAGCATGTGTACAAAATTTTTTAAACTAAAGTCAATTGGACCGATTTAAAGGTGGATCGTGAAGTTTTGAAGGATCAAAAGACAAACTTCCCACGTCCTTGAATAGCATTTGGTCATCCGGATGCCCATCTAACGAACTGGAATATAATAAATGCTAGATTACTAATTAATAGATAGATATAGGATAAGGTGAAAATGTTTGAAGTACGTAATGGATGACATGCACTGCCTGCATCCTATTGCACGGCAACTGCAATGCGAAACTAGGCAAGTATAGGGAGACATGACTAAGTGCTTTATTTGACTTTCTTTACCTACCCCTTTCGATTTAATTGATCTCTATTAAGAACTAAACAAGCTAACACCCTATATTTATAGATAACTATACTACTGATTACACTTTAATTTGTCTGCAAAGGGTGCTGTTCACAAAGATGAATATGTAGCCGCTAGTAGATCGAAGGTGTATGATGGGGCTGAATTTTTAACAACTTTAGTATAACTAATTTTCAGTGTGACAAAGCCTTTTAGGATTATGATGTGATTAAATCTCACAAGTAACTTGCTTTGTATGGTTGAATGAATCCTTAGCAGTTGTTGCCGGGTCAATTAAAGACCATATATTATGACGTGATTAAATCTCACAGGTAACTTGCTTTGTATGGTTGAATAAATCCTTAGCAGTTGTTGCCGGGTCACTTAAAGACCATATATTATGAAATTAGAATGCTAGAATCATAAGAATTGACCAGTATACATATCAGATCTAGGTAGTGACGCATGTATAAAACAAAAGTATAAAATAGAAACCTCTGCTGATATCATTTCTAATCTAAAACTTTTAGATATTGTCTTATGCACCAATCTCAATAATCATTAATATGAATGATTTCGGAAAATATAAGTAAAAAGAAGGAATCATGTACGCCTAGATATTAAAAAGGGTAAATTATATTAAAAAAGGTAACTTCTTGCTAAAGTAGCTACAAAACAAAGTTCATTTTATGACAAGAAAATTGGCCAACTATTCAGATGAAATTAACGGCCATAAGTTTGTAAGCGAGTAGGTTCTTAGAACTTAATTAGATGAAATTTTAATTAGAACTAATATGTTTAAAACTATAGGATAGAACTAAAAAGAGTTATATATTATTTTTTATATTGTTCACAAGATATAAAAGTATTATTTTCTTTAGTGTTAAGTACATCATTTCAAATTGAAGAATTTATTTATTTTTATTGCAAACAAGTTTGTAAAAATTTTCGTTTGAAAAAATATCTGTCATGGAAATGTCTGCTAGTGTGTTGCTTAATTTAGTGTAACTATATATGATATTTAAAAGTTGTTGAATATTTTTTCTACAAAATAAAGTTACCATGAAACATGGGCTTTCTGAAAAATTAATATTTTATGGAAATTTATTCTTACTAGAAACAATTGAAAATTATATGCAACAAGTAAATATAGCACGGTATATTGCTATGCGTAACGCTTTCTAAATCGGAACATTACTATTGGTTACACTGGAAAATCTCCAGCCAGTAAAGTACTACTAGAACAACATGGATTGGAAAAGTATACCTTCAATCTCCTAATGACGTTTGATGGTGCAAAAGAAAATAACAGGTACACACGAGATAGAGGGAAAAATGTGGATTGTTTTTCAATCTTAATTTGAAGCACAAGTGTAAATAAACACTTCTGACAGATAGATAACAACGACGAAGAATTTATGTGGGACATGTTCTGCCTTTTCATTTCCGTTCAATGAGTATACAACTGTACAAGATAATTACCGAAAGTCTACTAATATAGAAAGTATCCTGAAAACAATACCTATAAAGATATGCAAAACCTTTACATCCTACATTTACATATATCCCAATACTGTATCTCAAGTTGGTGAATGGAGATTTTGAATGCCCAACTTATGAATCAGATAGTAAAAATGACACTTGCTAAATGCTTTCGTTAGTATATCAGCAAGTTGAGTATAACTACGAACATGTTGTGTGACGATGTTCTCAGACTAAATCTATTCATGCACATAATGAAAATCGACGTAGATATACTTAGTACGCTTATAAAAAAGGATTTGAGGCAATATAAAGAGCCGCTTAATTGCCACAATACAACTGCATAGGTTGTGTATGCTTGATCCCGAATGCTTTGAGCCATATTAGCTCAGAAGTTATTGTAGACATCAAATGATATTCTACTTCAGCAAAGGACTAGAATATCGTGGTCTATTTCTTTGTCTCCTAAAAAATAAGAGAAGTACCCAATAGAATAAAATACCCAGTCAATGGTCACCGAGTGAGAGGATAGCTAGCTCAATCAGAATCATAATAGGCATGCAACTGCAAATCACTATCCAGTAGTAGTAAAATACCCTTCCCAAGATGAGCCTTCAAGTAGCGAACCATTCTTAATGCCGCATCTTAATGTTCCATATAGGGTGCTTGTATGAACTGTGCTAGAATACACATAAAATTACTCAATTTGGTAATGGTTAGATAAATCAACTTCCCCACTAGGTAATGGTACCTTTTGGGATCATCAAGTAAATGCTTGGAAGCCAACACGAGCTGATGACTTTATTCAATCAAAAAATTAATAAAGTTTAGCACCTAATAACTTAGTTTTAGTGACAATATCGAGCGCATATTTAAGTTGACCCAAAAAATTCCCTGTGAACATCTCGCCACCTCAATACCAAAAGTTTCATATGACTACAACGACCAAAGATAGAACTTGAAAGTGGCCAAAAGTTTACCATCATTGTTAGCAATAATCAATATAGGATTGAGTGAAATCATAAGTTTTGAGTGTATTAGAAAGTTTAAAAACCCAAGTTCCAAGCACCTATCATAGGCCATATAAAGGTTTGCTCAAATGATAGACCTTATATAGATGAGTAGCAGCAAAGCCAAAAAGAATCTTCACATAAACTTCCTCCCCAAGAAAGGCATTATGAATGTCTATTTGATGGAATTTCAAATTCTATGCAGTTACAATAGATATAAATGTTCTCATAATCACCATCTTAGCCACAAGTGTAAATGTTTTATTGTATTCTACACCTTCAACTTGCTTATTTCCTAAGATCATTAATCAGGCTTTAAATCATTTGATCATGCCATAAGAATTGTACTTTATTTTGTAAACCCATTTACACCTAATTATCTTTTTTAAGGGGTGGAGTCTTGATAATCTGAGTAGAGTTCTTTTTAAGCACATCAATCTCCTATTTCATAGCCTCTGGCCATTATGGGTCATACACTGTCTCCAAAACTTAAGTTAATTTAACTTAGTAGATAGTGATGCAAGGAAAGCTATATGTTTAATAGAAAAGTTCTCATATGTAACATAATGAGCTTTTGGAGACATAGTACTTAAGGATGATGAAAAAGAAGATAAAGTGAGAGGGGGGGTCTTTATGATGTATAAAGTTGGTAACATAGTCTCTAAGCTAAGTTGAGGGCTGACAAATGTGGTGTCTACATACCAAAGGCTCAACATCAACCTGTAAGGGTGTTGTATCACTTTCACTGTTAATAATGTCACTCCCCCTTTCCTCCATTTTACCCTCCAAATTAATTTCAGTCCTCTTGCTCCCCCTTTCTTCATGCTGCCTAACTGAACTACCCATCACAATCGAAGCAATAACACCATCTCGCTACCACATATCATAAAGCAAATTCTTATGACTGCATAAACTAAGGTCTCCATTATTATAAACTAAAATGGGAAAAGCTATTCCAAGACTTCTTTCAACATTAGGCACGTTGCTTTTACATCCTACATTTATGTATATCATATATTTATATATATCCCAATACACTCCCTCAAGTGTGAATGGAGATTTTGAAAGCCCAAGTTACGAATAAGATAGTTTAAATTATGCTTGCTAAATGCTTTCGTTATTATATCAGTAAGTTGAGTATAACTACGAACATGTTGTGTGACAATGTTGTCAGACTAAATTTGATCATGCACATAATAACAACCAACATCGATATGCTTAGTACGTTCATGGAAAACATGATTCAAGGCAATATAAAGAGCCATTTAATTGTTAGAAAACAATTGTATAGGTTGTGTATGCTCAATCCTGAATGAGCAAAAAAGTGCTTTGAGTTATATTAGCTTACAAGATATTATAGATATCAAACCATATTCTACTTCATCAATGGATCAAGATATCGTGATTTGTTTCTTTGTCTCCTAAGAAATAAGAGACATATCTAGTAGAACAAAATACCCAGTTAGTGATCACTGAGAGAGAGTATAGCTAACTCAATCAAAATCATAATAGGCATGCAGCTGCAAATCAATATCCATTAGTAGTAAAATACCCTTCCCAGGATATGCCTTCAAGTAGTGAACCATTCTTAATGTTGCATCCCTAATGTTTCACCTAGGATGCTTGCATGAACTGTGCTAGAATATGCACAAAATAACTCAATTTGGGTCGCATAATGGTTAGATAAATCAATTTTCCCATTAGGTGATAGTACCTTTTGGGATCATCAAGTAACTACTTGGAAGCTAACACAAGCTAATTACTCTATTCAATTGAAAAATCAACAAAGCACTTAGGAATCAAGTTTTAGTGATAATATCAAGCGTATATTTGAGTTGACAAAAAAATTCATTGCAAACTTCTAGCCACCTCAATACTGAAAATTTCATATGAATATAATGACTAAGATAAAACTCAAAAGTAGCCAAAAGTTCACCATCATTGTTAGCAATAATCAAATCATCAACATAAACAATCACACACATAATAGTCACCCCCTTTTGAAAAGTGAACAACATATAATCAATATGGGATTGAATGAAACCATAAGTTTTGATTGTATTAGAAAGTTTAAAAACTCAAGTTCTGGGAATTTGTCACAGGCTATATAAAGATTTGCTTAAATGACAAACCATATTTAGATCAGTAGCAACAAAGCCAAAAGGAAGCTTCATATAAACTTTTTCACCAAGAAAGGTGTTATGAATGTCTATTTGATGTACTTCCAAATTTTGTGCAGTTGATATTTAAATATTCTCAAAGACACCATATTAGCCACAAATGTAAATGTTTTATTATAGCCTATACCTTTTAATTTTTTATTTCCCAAGATCACCAATCGGGCCTTGAATCATTTGATCATGCCATAAGAATTGCGCTTTAGCTTTTAAACCCATTTATACCCAATCCCCTTTTTTTTAAGGTTAGAGTCTCGACAATCTTAATAGAGTTCTTTTTAAGTGAATCAATCTCCTATTTCATAGCCTCTCGCCACTTTGGGTCATACACTGCTTTCAAAACTTAAGTCAATTTAACCTTAATAAATATTGATGTTAGGAAAGCTCTATGTTTAACAAAAAAGTTATCATATGTTACATAATGAGCAATTGGACACGGAGTACTTAAGGAAGATGATGATGAAGATAAAGTGGGAGGGATGGGATGAGATTTATATGACAAACAATATTGGTAACATAGTCTCTAAGCCAAGTGGAGGGACAAATGTAGTGTTTGCATACCATAAGCTCAACATCAACCTATAAGGGTGTTGTGTCACTGTCACTATTTGTAACATCACTCCCCATTTCCTCCATTTTAGCCTCCAGATTACTTTCAGTCCTCTCGCTCCCCTCTCTTTATGTTGCCTAACTGAACTACCAATCAAAATCAAAGCAATAATACTATCTCGATACCACACATCATTGAGCAAATTATTATGACTACATAAACTGAGGCTTACACCATCTTAAATTGCAATGGGCAAAGCCATTCCAACACTTTCGTTAAAATTAGGCACCTTTTTTTAATATAAGGAAATTTATCTTCAATAAAATTAACATATCGCAAGAGAAAATAAATAATGGACTTAACATCATATAATTTCTAGCACTTTTGTGTTTGAGAATAACCAAAAAAATTACACCACTAAATCCATAAACCAAATTTATTCCAATGAAACCCATGATAAGTGTAATATAAACAACCAAATGTACAAATATAGGTATATGAAGGTTCCTTTCTGAATAACATCTCATATGGTGTTTTCCCACCATTTAAACTAGTCAAAGTCTGATTAATAAGATATCTTACTACCAAAATACATTCTCTCTTCCTATAAATGCAATGTAGGACCTACATTCAAAATATGCTTATAGTTCCTTTCAACTTACCCATTGTTTTTAGGGATATCTATATATGAACTTTGAAAATTATACTATGGTCTACAAAATGTTTCTTTAAAGGCTAAAGTCTATCCCGTTATCACTTCATACAGTTTTAAGTTAACAATTAAATTGAGCTTGAGTTATGGCGTAAAAATTATGAATAATGTTAGGAACTTCTATTTTGCTGACCAACAAATAAACCTAAATTGTTATTAAGAAATAATCGACAAAATTAAAAATAATAGGTATAACCAAAAAAACTACTCAACGAGGTCCTTAAACATCGTAATGAATCAATACAAATGGCACAGTTTCTCCACTACTACTTCAATGAAAAACATCTCACATTTTTTTTGCACGAAAACATATATCAAAGTTCTTATTTTCTTCAAACTAGTACTATTCCTAGTGTTAGGAAGCAATTTAACTACTTGGAAAGGAGGATGGTCTATATGCCTATGCCATAAATTGAAGTTATTAGTTTTCTCTTTGTCCCCCACTATTGGTGCCTCATCCTTTATTACCAGGACCTCCCCACGCCCCACCCCCAACTAAAAAGTCACTACTTATGGTACCCAATGATTTTATAACAATCTCATAACTTATAGCTAGGTTTCTTGTAGTTTGTATACACCTTCTTCTTATTCTCGTTGTCTTGCAACCTGAACCTAGGTATTATTTACCCTGCAAATCTGACATTCATTATGTACTTGAGTCACTTCCTTATACCTTTTTTCCCTAATCACGAGAGTGTATACTCAACTCAAAGAGGGTAAAGGATTCATGCTTAAAATATTGGGACAGATATTTTGGTACAGTGTTGTGTCGAGCCCTATTAAAAATTTATGCACCTTCTCCTTTGTCTCCCCTCTAGATACTTCTTTCTAAGATTACACTTATGACCTCTATAATGACATGTTAGTACCTTCACGTATCTGGCCAACTCTATAGCCTCAAGTATACCAAAGTAATTCGTAACACTATTGTCTTGCTATTTTAGCTTCATATAGCATCCTTAAACTAATGAACCCACATTACATGTCCAATTAAACAATTCTCCTTGAGGTCATCCCAAAGATCTTTGACATTATCCATATAAGCGAGCACAAATCTGACCATGGTTTTTATCATTATTATGATCATGATTTGATGCACAAGTATAGTGTTTTCAATATATCAATCTTCCACTTCATCTTAATGTTCCACTAGTTTCTCGATCGTCCCATTGATGAAACCTACTTTTCGCTTAACCTTGAAGACGTTTTTCATTACCTTGGCCTCTTCATAGTTTGCTTCCCCTTTGAGGACTAAATCATATATATTGTGTCCTATATGTGAGAAACTTTTATGGATTGAACAATAATACAAACAAACCTGACTCCACATTGTTTGATGATCTTGATAGTCTTTATCCACTCTCACCTTCTTACTTTTCTTCGTTCTCTCAATAGTGCAAGAACTTATATTCTTTCAATGTTTGTTTTACTTAACTTCTATTGAAGGGAGAGGGAAGGGTTATTATTAAGTAACCAACCCTAATAATTCTAATTACCTTTAACAAGCCCAATAACCATTATTTTAGGCCCACCATTATAGTAGAATCCATTAAAGTAATATGGGCCACATTAATTATTAAAATTAACCTATCAATCTCCCATTTGGCCCATATTATGACTTGGTGATTCAACAATAAAACTTTCAGTGGATACAACACATTGAATCGATCAAGTCATCCTTAAATGAATTAAGATGATGGGATCATGGAGGTCACAAGTTATACAACATGATTCCTTCCATATATCACATAATCAACTCAACTCATAAAACTTTAAATTGGTAATTCTGCAATTGTTATCTCACATAAACAATTATTGTATACAACATAATATGAATAACAAGTAAATGAGAAAAAA
>JAOTAY010000003.1:22254384-22272062 GCA_025629805.1 Erythroxylum baracoense | reverse complement strand
TTTGTATTGTTTCAAATGTTAATAAGATAATTGCCTTATGTTGTTGATGTTTTAGTTATGTTAATTTACGATGACTACAAACATATTTTTAATGTTTCATTTGTATTTTTGCGGATGTTAATGATTTTCAAAATCTTGATCATTATGATTGAATGTAAATAAATTGTTTGTATTGTTTGAAATGTTAAGAAGATAATTGCCTTATGTTGTTGATGTTTTATTTATGTTAATTTACCATGACTACAAGCATATTTTTCATGTGACACTTAATGATGACATTTTTTAAAATCGTGATCATGACGATTGCATGTAAATAAATTGTTTCTATTGTTTGAAATGTCTCCAAGTTGTAATTGCCTTATGTTTTTTATGTTTTAGTTATGTTAATTTACCATGACTACAAGCATGTTTTTAATCTTTCACAAAATGTTAATTTTATTTTTCAATTACAACTATATGTTATATTCATAATTTGTTTTACATAGGTTCATTATAATGGGCTTGGGTAGAAACAAGGGAAAGAGGGTGGTAACAGTAGATGAAGTTTATTCCATATAACAGCCAAAAGAAAGTCAACAACAACCTTTACTAACATCGTCTCGTAGTCATGAGGAATCTTCAAGTTTATTATTGATAACCAAACATATTTACATTTATGCTGAATTTTCTCATTACATGTTTAGTGTGTTTTTCTCATTATGTTTTTTTTCAAGGTTTCATTACTGGCATCAGAAAACGAGATAGAGGTAAGACAAAAGGTTCTGAGTTGCAATGGATGAATGTTGTAGTAAATACCAAGTTGTCAATGATGATTGACCCCACACAACGGTGCCCAGTGGATAAGATCTAAGCTGCAAAATTGGCCAGTGAGTTGGGCCTCGTTGTGAGGAATGAGTTGCCTTGCCTTCAGTATGTCAGGCAGTTGAAGGAAGACAACTTGCTCCAAAATGCTTTAGACAAAGTTTCAGTAATGTTTCAATTTATTTCATTATATGTATTGCGATTTTACTTACAAAAATAATAACTTTTACGTGTTTTTCACAGATGAAGCTCAATATTGTTGATATCGACACACCTAAGATTTCAAGCAGTGTTAGTTCACTATTGAAACAAAGGGTGAAGGATCATCGATATCGACTTCATAAATATTACCAGTCTTTCCCTTCTAATATAAATGTTACCAGTCTTTCCCTTCTAATGAAGAGGCAAGGAGACATGTTTCAAAACGGGTGACTGAAAAAAATTGGAATGAACTGGGTTATTATTGGGCTTTAGCGAAGGTCAAGTTTGTTTTTCTTTCTCTTCATATTTCCTTCCATTAATCATGGTTATACATCTCATGACCACTTCTCCTAATTTAAGAAAAGTGTGAGAAAGCCAAAGCTAATAGAGCAAAAATGAAGACTCCTCGTAACACTGGCTCCAAATCATTTGTCGTTGTTCAACAAAAATTTTTAAGTGTAACGTTTTCAATTTATTATTCTATTTTTTAATACAATAAATTCTAATTGGTTATTTTTAAATTCATATTGTAGAACCAAACACAACTCCAAAGGCAAGAGTGTTATAGGATCACGCTGTACAAACACACACACTACAAGAAAGGTCAAGGCTGGATATCTAAAGAGGCACAAAGTAATTATGTACGTACAAATAAATTAATATTACAATTTATTTTTCTATGTAATAGTAAGTAATAATTTTTTAGTTAACTCGATTTTCTACTTTAAATTGTAGGACAAGATGCAGGAGTTGTTGTAGACATCATTAACTTAGGGGAATAAGCCCAATGTCGATGATATTTACAGCAATATCCTTGGTACATGATCGGGCTATATCAAAGGTCTTGGATATGACTCTAAACCTGGTGATGTCTCTTCGTCACGATCAGCATATGTCACGACGCTTTAAGAGGAGAACTAGGCACTAAAGACTAAGTTGCAATGTACGAAAGATGAGTTAAATTGTAATGTAAAAAAAGTGAACAAGCTTAAAAAGATGGTCAAACAATTACTAGGCTCAACATATGTCAGTAATAGTGACGACGATGAGGAGTCTTAGTTTGTGTATGATCAGTAATTTTTTTTAAATGCATTCTATTTTTAATGTTTATTTTATTTCAATTTATTATTATTTAAAAAATATGTCACTAATATTAATTATAAAATGAATAATTTTATATTTTAAACTGTTTTAAAAATTGTAATAAATTAAATTAAATTTGTTTTTAACAATTATAATAATGTTTAAATTCAAAATTAAATTTTGTTACTAAATAATATTAGCTACCAAAACAAAATTGTCACAAAAAGTTATTAACTACGTTTACAAGAATGTCGTTAAAAATATTTTGTTACAACCACATATTAGTAGCTAAAAGTATTTTGCCACAAAACAAATTTGTCACAAAAAACTATTAGCTACCAAACCAAAATCGTCACAAAATGTTTTTACCTACGTTTGCAAAAATGTCTCTAAAAATATTTCCCTACAACAAATATTTAGTAGCTAAAACTATTATGCTACTAAAATGAAATCATCACTAAACGTAATTACCTACGAATATAGTTTAGTAAGGAAAAACTTTTAACTACGAAACAGAAACGTTGCAAAAAATTATGTATGACATTCTCTATTCTCGTCTGTTATACTTTTTACTGACGAATTGTTTGTGTCGGAAAAACTTTTTAGCGACGATATTGTTAAAACGTCGTAGACATTATTTTGCTACCAGGATTTAGTGACAATGTGGACGACGATATTTTTCATCACAAATTACTATTTGTGATGATTTGTTATTGTTTGGAAACGTTTATTTTTGTCGCTAAATGTACTATTTGTTGTAGTGTGTTGATACTACTTATGACCTATTTAATCATCGATTGAATCATCGATAGTCATTAGATGTAGCATGAACTATATAGAGATAATTATGTGATCAAGATATGATTCATCACCCTAAAGTAATTAGAGAGAATGTTTTGTTGTTTTCGATGAGTATTGAATCGGGAAATCCTTGGCAAGATAGAATGATATTTTGTAAATAATTTACAAATGTCATTAGTTAAATCAATAGCTAATGGCAAAGAACTCATATGATTAGACCAAAAATATAGTAAACATTAATTTAATGGTCTATGTCTAATATGAACATTGGTTAATGAAAGGATTGAATTATACAAAAAAATCATGCATGGAAAAGTTAGTCAAAACTATTTTGACATTCCAAAATATTTAAGTGGTCATGATGGATTGCTAGATGTCAATCTTGATCTATGATTATAAATTGTTTAATTAGAGAATTAAAGATAAATTAAAAGGATTTAATTTATCTAATTGTAATTATAAATTATAAATATAATTTATAATCATTGTCAACATATTTAAGAAGCTAATAGGTCTCAAAAAAAGAATGAGTTGAAATGAGCCAAGATATTTTTGATTAAGTTGAAGTTGATTGTAAAGTTTGAGAAACCTTGTGATTAAATATATATTTAATAAATAAGGATCAAAATGAGATATGGAATCTTATTTGGGCATAATTGGTATTTAATTATAATTATATGTAATTCTAATTAAAGTTTAATTTAAAATAGAATTTAATTTCAATTAAATTATTAAAATGTTCAAAACTTATTATAAATAGACTTAAGCTCTAATAGAGCCAGGATTTCTTGCTTAATCTTCTCTGTAAAGTTACAGAGTTCTCTTAACATATTTTATGAACAGTGTTAGAGACCGGACACTTATATGGCTACGATGGTTGAGATGATCGTTTTTGGAAACAGTTTGAAGGATACAACAAGAATATGAAATAAGGTACAAATTTATATTCATGCTTTGATTTACGTGTTAATCAAATTTAATCTAGGTTTTAAATCTAATAAGAACTAATGAAATCGAATTAAATTAATAATTTATTATAATTATTTTATTTTTAATTAGATTTAATTAGTTTGATTCAAATTTAAGAACTGAACGAAGTCTTTGTATTAATAACGTTTGACTGATCCACTTCTCATGTTAATACACATATATTTATCTTTATTTTAAACAAAAATTAATAGAATGCTTTTAAAAATTGAAAACTACAAATTTTTTTAATAAATTAAAGATTAGAGAGATTTTCTAAAATTACCTAAAATAAAGAAATTTTTATAAATTTTATTTCTTTTCCCTTTTTTTATATGAGGTGTTTAATTTTTTTAATTTCTAGTATTATATTATAAAACCTCTTCCAATAATTAATCATTAAGCAATTATGATGTTGGCAATTTGTCTCATTAGTTTAACGTGGCAGATGAACTAACATAATAAATATAAAATTCTATATAACAACAAGAATTAAAAGAGTTTTTAATCACATAAGGTCAACAACAAACCTTGTAAAATAGTTCAAATTAATTTATTTTTAAATAGAAAAGAGATCCGGCTTTTTTTGCGAGAGATTGTCGGTTAGTTCATCTTGTCAGAAGCACTAATTAAAGCATTGATACGTATAATGGCTGGAAATCACTAATTAAATGTTTAGTTGAGAATTTGCGTAAAAGAATATTCCCCTTCGATGCCACAAATTCAAAGCTTCGGAGAAGCTTAGGTAATTAGTATTGTAAACAAAGACTGCGCATGCGCCTTCGATACCACATAAAATTGAGACCTTCAAAGAAGATTAGGTAATTAGTCATAGAGTGCTTTTAATTGCTTCCGTCTTTTCCTCGAATTGCAATTGTCTTCTAGTGTGTCATCTACGTCAAATTAGGAAATTTATGTTATATAGTCTTTTTTTATTCATGCAAATGTGACCCAATTATTTCAATTTTAATAAAATCGTATACAACAACGGTGTGCCACAGTTACTTATTTCTTTTCATTCTTCTTAATTGTTTTTGTTAATTTTGTTATCTAGGCATGTAATTACGCCAGCTGTTGCTGTCCTGGTTATGAAATTGGAACTTTTTATATTTAATAGATCAGAAGTCCTGTATCTTTTAATTAGCATTGTAGCACATATAATAATCAAATTAGTTAAATGAGCAGGTGAACGACTATTGTTGTTATTCATGATGGTACATAGATATAAAAAGATTTACTCATCTAATATGAGTTAGATGAGGTGCAAATATGATACAGTGTTGCATATTTTGTCTTTACGTAAGACAAAGTTAAAATGTTACTATCAACAATAATATATTACATAAGTTTTAAGTAATAACAAACTACCCGAATCAAGACAGATTAAACAACCGTATAACACTAATTAAGTTGTATGATAACCATATAACCATATTACGTAGCCAATCTCATGGAATATTTCCTCTTTCTTTTTCTATCACTAAATAAGTTGTATAATAAATATATACAAAATTAATCCATGTCAGTTGGATATAGTTTTTATCTAACTTTGCATGTGAAAAATATTTTTTTATTAATTTGTCTAAAGAGTTTAATTTTGTGACAATCAATATTAACTACCTAATTTAAATTTTCAAATTAATATTCACCTATTATAATTTCTATTAAAAATAGATTATATATATAATTAAGAAATTAACTTTTAGCTTCTCCACCATAAAAACGATAATTTTTTAAATGATTGTTGTAAATAATAAATTTTACGAAAGGATTCTATTTAAAGTAATGAAATTTAATTTTTTACGAAGAAATAAAGCTTTTACATTCAATTTTTGAAAAGCAAGGATCACTTTAATATGTAATTTGTTTAATGCATAAAACATAATAAAGCATTAATCTCATATTTGTACCTTATTGTAAAGTTTGATCATTTTTTGTAGCTCATTTACAACTGATTTCTAAAACAATTTTATCGTTACTATTGTAGATGCATAAGCATTTAGCCTCTAATGGTATCCATATGAACATGTTAAGAGAATTTTACAATTGGTGTAAGGGATATTGTCTCTCTAGCCTTTAACACTAGTATCACCGGGATGTAGAGCTCAGGGGATTTGAGTTTTTACCTTCAGGTTCCTCCGACTTGTTACTTTGGCTAAATGTCTCTTCCTTTTACCTATGTAACTCTCCAAATCCGCCATCCTCCTTCCTGCTCCTCCTATCTAGGGGCATTGCTGTCTTTTCGTCCACTAACCTCTTTCCCACCCTCTTCTAATTACCGTTTCTAATCCAACTTTTACTGCTCTAGCTCCTGCTTTGCTGCCATCATACCTAAACTAGTAAACATTGTTGAACTAACACCTCCTAATATTTCTGAATTCCCCCTTTACCTCATGTTTTTCACCATCTTTCTCATCTGAACCCCCCTGATCTGCCACAAGCTAACCTAAATCCAAACCCAAACATCTAATACTCTTCATCCTCCTCCTCTATTAAGTCTTCTGCAATCCCAGACCCTTCTTTCCTTGCTCCCAACATCAGGAAGCATGTACCTCCCTCAGATTCACCCTCAAACCCTTCTAAGCCAGTGAAAATAGCAAATGAGATCCAGAACTATGCATAAAAGAGGAAAACCTGGAAACAGGTGGTAAGGGAAACCTCTTAATCTTCTTTTTTCTATAGTCCCCAGATTGAAATAGACTGAAAGGTGATGGTGGCCCCAAGTCTTGACATCTTGCAGAAGTAGCAATCATAAGTTTCTTCATGGATAAATGCTTGCCCTTTTTTGTAATACAAGCATGGGTTCAAAGAAAATGGAAAGGAAGAGGCATTAAAGAGGTAATGTTAACTGAAAATGACAACATTATTATTACCTTTAGTGCAAAAGCAGAGGCTCTAAAAGTGATTGAGGGAGGATCATGGCACATGTCACAGCTTCCTTTATTCCTCCAAAATTGGCAACCTGGTATGGAATTAGAAAAAATTAGATTAAAGAACATTCCACTATGGGTGAACATTTACAATATTCCACTAGAATATTAGACCACCAAAGGCCTAAGCTTGTTAGCTAACTACTTGAGAAAACCAATATGTATGGATGAGAATACAACATTGAGGAAATGGGTTGGCTATGCTATATTGTGTGTAAGTATGGACATTTTGAAGGAGATGAAAGATTATATCCCCATTTTAAGGTTGACTAATGGTAATTCCATCAAGGAGGATAAAGTCATGGTAACATACCATTAGAAAACTTCCCCATAACTTCAGGACAAAACATTGAAACCAACAGGGAAATTTTTTATTAAGGGAGACTATAAAGAGTTAATAGGGTTTGAGGAGAATTAAAAAGTTAGGAAACCCAAAATTGATGAACTTGAATTGCAAAAAAGGATATTGGAGGATCAGGGACTAGTCAATTAAGTAGATAGAAAGCTAACCTATGAGACTAATGGCACCAAACTGAACACATTGTAGTATATCAACATATAATACTAATGGCATCAAGGAATATGGCAGTTACAAAGGGAATGGAAGAACATGTTATCAGTAATACAAATAAAGGAGAACTGCAGAAGGGAAATCCACCTAGAGTTCAGCAGCAGGCAATCACAAATTTGCCACAATAGTCAAAATTCATGCTTTAGATGGAAAATTAGGAGGAAAATTTTAAACAAGTACAAACTAGAAAGAACTTTTGGAGTATTAGGAAAGGCTGAAAAGATAAATCCAATGTTACATAACCTTTCTAGTTTGGAATATCAGAGGAATAAACAACCGTTCAAAGCTTAATGCCTTGAAGGAATTTGTTTGGCATAAGAAGCTTGAATTTTTTTGCCTTCTAGAAACAAAAATCATACTCGAAAATTTGAATAAATTAGGTTGTTTTGGAAGCCAGTGGCAGATAATATGTAATCACCAGTACTATAGTTATGGGAGAATCATCATAGTTTATGGTGCGGATCTTATAGAGGTCAAAGTTTTGGAAGCAAGTGAGCAATTCATGCATATAAAAGTGACATTCAAAATTGAGCACATTTTAGTGTTAGCTACCTTTGTCTATAGTCATAATACTACATTTCAAAGAAGGGACCTATGGAATTCATTAAGAAGACTAAAGGGAACAACTAATGGCCTACGGATTATAAGTGGCAATTTTAACTCTACTATTTATCAATATGAAGCGGAAGGGAATTGTAACTTACTCAACTACAATATAAATTTGCTTAAATGCACAAAAGATGTGAAAATTTCTAACTAAAAATACAATGGTCATAGATTTACTTACAGCAACAAGCAGAGCTCTAATTGGCTGATCAGAAAGAAGCTAGATAGGGCTTTGGTGAGTGTGGAATGGTTAACAAATTTTCTGAACAACAAAGCTGTGTTTTTGGATCCAGGGTTTCCGGACCATACCCCTATCAAAGTGGACAACCTCTTCAAAAAAGTTTTTTTAAAACACTCTTTTAGGTTTAACACTTCCTGAACACTGTGGAAGGATTCCAAGAAGCTATTATCAAGGGTTTGGACTTATAAATTACAAGTACTAAACATTTTATTTGTATGCAAAAACTTAAAGCGATAAAGCAGGAATTGAAGAGATTAAATGGAAGTAGGGGTGGAAGCACAGATCAAGGGATAGAAGTTGCTAGACTTCAACTCTCACTCATATAGAAATCACTGGCTGACAATCCCACTGATGATATTATTATGAAGGAGGAGAAGGAGGCCCTAAAGCTCTACTTGCAAGCAGTAGATAACCACTACTCATTATTAAGACAACGGTCCATAGTCAATTGGATCAAGGATGGAGACAGATGCACAAGATTTTTCTTTAATACTATTGAGGCAAGGAGGAATGTGAATAGGAAAACTTTGATTAAAAAGAAATTAGGGGAGATCTTGTATGAGCAAACAAAAATCACTCAAGCTGCCTTGTCACACTTCCAAAAGCTCCTAAAAACTGAAGGAACTGCAAGCACAATTGATAAGTGTAAATTGCATTGTGTTTTAAGGTATAGCTTGATATGTGTTTAGTTGTTAATTCGATCATTTAGTATATGTTTAGGTCAGAATTGTGTTAGTTTGTTAATTATTTATGTTTTAAGTGTTTTATGGGTTAGTACATGCTTTTATGCTCAAATATTATGTTTTTGAGGTACTTTGATGTGTTTGCTAGTGTTTCAAAGTCAACATCAAAGAACGGAGAAGTTTTGGAGACATTTGGGCCGAAACAATAGCCCACGATTAGGCCATGATTGTGACAGAAGGCTTAGATGTAGGCCACGATTGTGGCCTACATCGGACAAACGCGCAAACACTTATGAACTTCACGTTTCTAGGGACTTTTTGGACCTTTCAGACCCTGGAAAAACCCTAGGGTTACCCAAGGCATAAGAGACTATTTAAAGAATAAGAAGAGAAGGAAGAAGAGAGAGTTTTTACATCAGCCACTTTCAAAGAAACCCTAGAGAGAATTATTAAGAGATAGAGAAAGAGAAGAAGGAAAAGATAAAAGGAGAAGAAGTCAACTTGACGTACTTCCCTAATCAGGAGTTTCCTGATGTTACTACCTCCCGTTGTCCATTCAATTTTGTATTTCCTGCTATTTTTAGTTTTATTATTGTATAGAATCGGAATAACAGTTGATGATAGGATTTTTGGATGTTGATGTTGCTTCTAAACTCACCTTTAGGGTTTTATCTTTGATTTAATGAAATCTGATTCCTTATGTGTTATTTGGATTTATTGTGATTTGATTTTGGACGTACATAATTCGATAATAAACTAAGAGGGTGAATTGAGTGAAAAATAATTAAATTGGGCTAACGAGAGTTAGGTGATTTAATAGAACAAAATTAAATCAAATCGGTATATTGTGCAAAGAGAGATCTTGCATAGGTTTTTGATAGTTTATTAGACAACTTCAGATCTATTTAGAGTTTGGGATAGGTTGTTAATTGAGAAATTGCAACTCTTATAATCTAATTAGGGTTTATGAATTAAGGTAATGGTTATAACTCGAGAGAGAGTAACCAACCTTAAAATTATTTAGAACCAATAATTCAGTAATTCATAATGGATTAGGTTAGCGTTAAAGATAAGTAAAATTCCTTTTCTTTTAATTGATAATTCCTTAGGTTGAGTCTTGATTGTGTGTTGCAACTACTAAATTGTTAATATTTTCAGAATATATTCTTGAATTGATTTAATGGGTTAAATTAAATTCTTGTTTTAGTTTTATTACATTTTGAATTTATGAGATTTATTTTGGCCTTAGATTTTAGGATTAGATTATCCCTCCTTGTGGGATCGACACCTTAGGTATTACGCAAACGAACCATGCACTTATGGATTGAAACTTATCGAGGTTAATCAATTGAAACTTACATACATCAACATCTCGATCAACAATCAGTGCAGATCTTAGGACGTTCATTTCAGCAAAAATTCCTGAAGATTAAGTGGATCTTTTAATCGACAGGTCATAGATTAGGAGATAGAGGTAGTGGTGTTTAAAATAAAGGGTTCAAAAGCTCCAGGACTGGATGGTCTGAATGGGTTCTTCCATAAAAAAACTTAGGATAGTACAGGGAAGATTATAAAAAAAGTAGT
Source organism: Erythroxylum baracoense (assembly GCA_025629805.1). Classification (NCBI taxonomy): domain Eukaryota; kingdom Viridiplantae; phylum Streptophyta; class Magnoliopsida; order Malpighiales; family Erythroxylaceae; genus Erythroxylum; species Erythroxylum baracoense. The sequence goes on along the minus strand of JAOTAY010000003.1, from coordinate 22,261,595 downwards.
GCATGAATTCTTCAAAAATGGAGTATTCCTAAAAGAGATCAACAAGAATTCCTTGTGTTTGATTCCCAAAACTCATAACACTTCTACATGGAGCAATTTTAGGCCTATTTCATGAACTAATTTTTATTATAAAATTATAGCTAAAATCCTGGATAATAAATTGAAATATGTGTTACACTACATCATCAGTGAAAACCAAGGAGCATTCTTACGTAAGAGGAATATTAGAGATAATATCCTAATATTGCAGGAACTTTTAAAAGGATACATAAGAAAAAATCCCCTAAGAACTGCACACTAAAAGTGGATCTCCATAAAGCTTTCAGTATTATCAGTTGGGGTTTTTTACTGCAGACTATGGGTGTTATAGGCTTCCCCCAAACATTCATCAATTGGATTAAAGAGTGTATTTCTACAATTTCCTTTGGGATTATGATCAACGGGTGTCGCACTGAGATGTTTAAAGGCAAAAGGGGACTTAGGCAAGGGGATCCCCTTTTCCCTTACCTATTTCTAATTTACATGGAGGTTCTTACCTTTATGCTGAAATACAAGATCTCATCAAATCGAAATTTCAAGTTCCATACCAAGTGTAAATTGCTTTCACTAATAAGTTTATGTTTTGCAGATGATCTAACCCTTTTTAGTAAGGCATATATCCCCTCAATTACAGTACTAATGAATAGTTTACAAAGATTTAAGGATATATTGAGAATGAGCATCAATCTTCAAAAAAGTTTTTTATTTTATCGAAGGGTGCTACACATCAAGCTAGTGATATATCTCTTGTAACTAGAATGGGAAATCATAATCCTCCTATCACTTATTTGGGCATCCCTATCTCATTGAGATGACTACAATTTAGAGAATGCCTATCCCTTATAGAAAAGATACAAAGACGGCTAGGTTCATGGACAAACAAATCGCTATCCTATAGAGACAAACTTTAGCTACTAAAATATGTTATTATGTCCATGAACACTTATTGGTGTTCTCAATTTTCCTTTCCAAAGGCCTGGTCAAAACGGTGGAAAAATGATGAAACATTTCTCATGGAGTAAGGGGGAAGTAGAAAGAGGAATTGCTAAGGTCAGCTGGACTCATATATGTCAACCAAAAGCTATAAGAGGACTAGGGTTGGGGTCAATTGGAAGAAGTAACAAGTGCTTATTGTTGAAAAGGTTGTGGAGAATTTTTAGTGAAAAGGAATCATTATAGATTAAATTGGTGAATAGCTATATTTTAAAGGGTAGTGTATAAGCAATTAAACCTAAAAACAACTTCTCATGGTTCTTTAACCAAATTATTAAATTAGGGGAGGAAGTTCAACACCAGATCACTTGTAGGATAGGGGTAGGGATCAAATTTCATTATGGTATGACAATTGGATAGGACAAGGAGAACTAATCTACAATCCAATAGCTAGGGATATTCTAGATAGATTATGAAAACATGATAGAATCCAAGAATTAGTTGTAGATGGCAATTGGGATCTTTCCCAAGAGGAGATTAAATCTTTTTCAATGCCATAGTATAGACTCAATGGAGGAGAGGATACATATCTATAGAATGGGCTAGTTGTTTCAGACATAACAAATAGATAAGCTAAACAACTAAAGTATGGGACAAACCTAAAAATTGGTTGGTGTAATTTTATCTGGAGTAATACTATCAAGCCTAATGCCAGCTTCCTGTGTTGGTTAGCCACGAAGGATAGACTAAGCACTATGACAAGACTAAAATTTCTCTCCTTCTCTAAAAAATGCATCCTTTGCAACCTAGAAGAAGAGGACAGAGACCATCTATTTTTCATGTACAAATTCTCTAATAGAGTATGGTTTCAAATTTCTTCGTCATGTTCTCTTAACTGTTGTCAACGAAACCTTAATGGTATTATTCATAAGATGCTATTAAACCATGCATCCAAACATGACAAGGATGTATACATGGTTGGCATAACAACACGCATTTGGGAGATTTGGAGGGAGAGAAATAACAGAAGATTTGTAGGAAGGGAAAGAGGCATACATTCAACCACAGATACCATCTCTAATAAAATCAGAGAACAATTGGTCATAAACCAGATGGAGAAGAAATGCAGTGAGAGACTAGTAATTTATTGGAGACTCTAACGAGACTCCAAAAACACCCAGTACATCTTATAACTTTAATTCCATATAACTACACACATAATAGTTACAGGAATCTAAAGTTGGAGCTCTTACCTATCGGGATCAGTCCTCCATAAGGTCTTAATGCCTTATCACCTCCATCCATCACTGGTTCTAAAGTTTAGTACTCATATGATAGAAGATTAGCTAGATCTCAAATCCTATGGAAAACCCATCAAGCAACCCTAATCAGAGAAGATTGAAGTCGAACTCAAAGAGGAAGAAACGAAGCTCAAATTAGAAATCACTTACCCCCTTAATTATCTGGAGAAAGAGTTGACGAAATCATCAGAAACCTCTGGAGGTTCTTTAGTGGGTGGAGTTTTAGGGTAATTTTGAGAATTTGTTTTAGGAAACTTTGAGAGGAATTTTACTTGAGGTTGTTTGCTACACGTGGATCCTATGCTTCTAGTTATGATGTCGTTTGGCTTGTTTTTGTTATCCTTGTAGCAGGATTTATTATACTGAACCCTTTTTCTTTATTAATTCAATTTAATTTTTCAAAAAAATTGGTGTAAGGAGTGGTAAGCAAAAACTATAAGCTCCTTTAAAGCATACTACAATTTACAATAAGGTTTAAACTTTTTTATTTTAATTAAATTTTATTTTTATTTCAAATAATTTTAATTTTAATTTTAATTAATTATAATTAAATACCAATTAAGCCCAAATAAAATTCGATATCTCATATTAATCCTGATTTATTAAATTTTGATTTTTAATCTTTAAAGTTTCTCAAATTTTATAATTAAGTCTAACTTGACTAAAATTCCTTTTTTCTCTTTAATTGTTCTTCATGTGAGATCAATTAGGTTCCTTAATATGTTGACAATGGATACAAACTATAACTTTAAATCATATTTAGGATTACATAAATTAAATTTCTTTAATTTAAATTTAATTTTCTAATTAAAAATGTATATTCATAAATTAAGATTGACTTCTAGCAACGCATCAACCAACAAAATATTAAGAATGTTAAATTGGTTTTGACTAATGAAATTAATTTTTATTCTATATGAGTCCAATTATATTAGTTCTCCAACATTATTAATTAAATTATATTAATGATATTTGAAAACTATTTTTAAAGTGTCAGTCTATTTTGGCCAATGATTTTTTGAATCAATACTAATCGAGAACAACAAAACATTCTCCTTAATCTATTTGGGATAATGAATCCTATATTAATGACTTAATGACCTCCATATAGATCATGTTATAGCTAATGACTATTAATTTTGTTATCTTTGATTAGAATAGATCATAAGTATAATCAACCATAACAATTTCTATATTAGAAACTTTAGACATCTCAAATTAATAGATCACTTATACAATTATCACAATGAGAATTTTCATAGACATACAAGTAATGTTATAAATAGAATTCTCATATCGTATCAATTGAATGAACTTGTTCTCTAATAAAAACCCACATGTTTGTTTAAGTATTTCCATACTTTGGTTTATGAGATTGGCTACTTCTATCATTTGAAATAAATAAATGTGTTAGTCTTTTTGCTCTATTAATTTCCAGTTTAGAGCATCGATCATGAACAATTTATGGACAATACATAAGTATATAGGAATCTTATAATTATAATATCATCATAATTTTATTTGCCACGTATATTTATCCTATAAAACTTATTTTATACGTCATTTAATTAAACAATTATGTATAAAATAAAAAACTCTTAAATAATTATGTCAAAAAAGTTACAACCAACCATCACTACAAGAAAATTAGTAATTAGCGATAAAAAATTATTGACGGAAACGAAACTGTAGCCAATTATTGACAGAAAATCATATTCTGTCCATAACATTATCAAGAAAATTTTCATTTTATGATGGAAAAAATATCCATAAAAAATATCGAGGGAAATTATCTTGGAAAATTTTCCAATGGCATATAGCAATGGTAGAAAATTCCCGTCAGTAAAGAAGGTGGGAATACTTGGCAGAATAAATAAGTTTTGGGTTTATCGATTGAATACATTTCTGTCGGTAAATTTTGTCAGTAAATTTTAGAGGTGAACAGCATCGTTTGCTTCGGTTTTAATGTTTTTAATAAAATGAAAATGACATCGTTTGGTTTAATAACAAACGACATCTTTTTCTTTTAAACTAAAACTATCACAACCCCCTTCCCCCTTCATCGTATTTGGCTAATTTTTTTCTCTTTTGTCGTCGCCGTCCTCTCCCTCCTTTCTATGCCTACCGAAGACCCATCATCCTCATCATCTCACCACGTGTCCTCGTCATGCCACCATCCTTGGCATCCCAGCGTCCTCATCTCTGTCGCTACTGAAGACACCCTCCTCCGTCTCTCATGCCACCGTATGTCCTCGCCATCCTTGCCGCATCTACTTCAGTTACTGCTAAGAATCTTTTGTTGTCTTTTCTGCTTTAAAGCTATTCTGATGTATCTGTACATGATAGAATGGAAGGTGGAAAATGTGTTTGAAGAGGATTCTATTAGAGTTCGTTCAACTTTATAAATAGCATTGTGGAGTTAGCTTTCATTTGTATGTACGAATATATACAAGAAAATAAGTTCAATGTAATTGCAAGACTATATTGTTTGTATAAGGATAAGTTCTATGAAAATAACATGGTTGTTTTCTTATTAATGGAAAATGATTCAGTACTGATCATAAAAGAAAATCATATCAGTACTGATCACTATGATTATCAATAATTATTTCTGTGTGTCTTCTTTTCCTTAAGATTACCTAATGTTACAAATTGGCTTCATTTATAATAATTAAGCAATTTTATATAAATAGTAGACTATAAACCGCTTGCATAGTTCGACAACAATAAGTATCTTAATATAATATGTAGTAATTATGCCTAAAAAGTCTTAGTCTTAATCAATTGGCAACATTCATCAAAGATTTTGACGTTAAAATGCATTTTTGGCATAACCACTTCGCAACACACTGACTTTGTGTAAAAAAGAGCCTGACAGAGTTGAACTTTGATATTCTTAAATTGTTGTTCACGATGTCTTTGTTTTATCTTGCATACTTTTAAAGATAAAGCAGATTTTTATATCGATTGTAGTCCTTTTCAAATAGTGGTGCATTCCTACCAGTCAACTAATTAGCATCATATGTTTACGTTTTAGCTTAAATAATAGATTTTCTCTATATGGCATTATATATCAAAACTCATATTGCCTTATTTTTTGATTTGTTTGCTTTAATATATTAAAATATAACAAAACAATTGAACAAGTGTATTATATTAAATACGAAATATTCTTTTTGCCGGGACCTGTCTCCGAACCCTAACTATCCAGAATATCATAAAAGGTGAGCTTATTTCCAATAAAGAACACCTTAATCATTATCGGTTCATCTTCTTGCTCTGATACCACAAGATGTCGGACCCCGCTTCTGGAGCCCGGCAATTGCATTCAGATAACACACATTTATCAACTATACTTGCATTCAAAACTCCCCTTTCTAATCTCAGCTCCGCTCTTCGAATAGTCGACTAATATGATGATAGTCGAATAGTCCATTTATCCATTTCAACCTGAATACCTCAAGGAACAGCATTGGTGAGTCCACACGTTACATATGTACATGCTTCGGGGCTATAGGCATATCTTTTTCGATAGGCATCCAATTTAAGGTTTCTTTGGATAGTTTGATAGAGGACTTCAAGTACTATAACTTTCATATCAAAAATAGGACAGAAGATAACCATGAACAGTAACCCAGATGATATTCGTCAACAGTAACACAGAGGAAGTCTATGAATAGTAACACAGACGATATTCGTGAACAGTAACACAGAGGAAGTTTGTTAATAGTAGCACAGACGAAGTCTGTGTATAGTAACACAGACGAAATTCTTCAACCAACATAACTTCTTAACTCCTTCTTATTATCTTTGGCCTATGATCTGTGTTCTATCCTCTCTGTTCTATCCTCTGTAGTTGACTTTTATCTTCTGGCTTGATCACTTATCGTCTGCGGTTTATCCTCTGTGTTCTATCCTCTGTGGTTGACTTTTATCTTCTGTGTTGACCACTTATCGTCTGTGTTCTATCCTCTGTGTTCTGACGTCAGCACAGACGATACTTCTCCTCTCTATTCCTCTTTGCCTCTGTGTTCTGACGTCAACACAGACGATACTTCTCCTCTCTATTCCTCCTTGCCTCCGTGTTCTGTTGTTAGCACAGATGATACTTCTTCTCTCTATTCCTCCTTGCCTCTGTGTTCTGATGTCAACACAAACGATACTTCTCCTCTCTATTCCTCCTTGCCTCTGTGTTCTGACGTCAGCATAACCGATACTCTTCCTTTATATTCCTCCTTGCCTCTGTGTTCTAACGTCAGCATAGACGATACTCTTCCTTTATATTTTTCCTTGCCTCTGTGTTGTGATGTCATCACAAATGATTCCTTTCGTCTGTGTTTTTCACATGTAATCCTCCCAACTCTGACGTGCTATTATAAGACTAACAACAATTGACAAATTCATCAAGTAGAACATGCACATACATATTTCATTATTCAAATCTTTAAAATAACAGAATCATACCGAGGAATTCAATTTCCCTATTTCCATTTTAAAACATATTCAGAATTATTACAAATCAAATTACACGTCAACTTAAACCAAAATACAATAGATGCTCCATGTTGATATGCCAAATGAGCTATTACAAAATTGACTTAGTCTAAATGTCTTTAACTAATGTAGAGTTTTCGATGCCTTGCAGGGATCACTATCATCTTGGTTTGCACCTGAGGAAGGGAGAAAAGGGGCTGAGCTACACAGCTCAGTGGCTAATATATTTATAGCCATCAGTAATTAGCACAAATTCAAGCATATATATATATATATGTAAAGATACTAAACAATTCAGTTATTTTCAAGTAAACAGAATAATGCATAACACATAACATCTAAGTGCATTATACTTGACAATTTACATATGCAATGCACAAACAAATGGCTCGAGGGTTCCATGGACAGAATGGAGAAACCGAAGTTTACCCCATGAACAGAATG
>JAOTAY010000003.1:22226966-22240215 GCA_025629805.1 Erythroxylum baracoense | reverse complement strand
TGATTGGTGAATGACTTAGAAAACTCCTTTTCCTCACTCATTCAATCGCCCTGGCCAAGGTCTTGAAACAACCATTATGATCAATGACAACATAGAGTTCAAACTCATTACCTAGAGTTGATAGATCTCATCTTGACTCATCACTAACCAGATAGGTACTTAATTATATCCAATGATCATTCAACTAGCATTAAACAAAGTTAATAATTACAATACATATGTGTTCAATTTATTACATAATGATTGGGTCATGGGCATAATTCTAACAGAAATTTGAGTAGCTAATGTTTTATCTAGATTTTTTAGTGTTGAGCTTAGTATACTGGCCTCCTAAGTTCAAAATCATCTATTGGAAGAAATAAAAAGTAGCTGGGATAATGATTATATTGTCCAAATTTTTAGCAAGCAAGTTAACTAAAAGCAAACTGAATTCCAGTTCTTATCAATGGACCTATGGAATTCTAAGGTTGTAATTGGTCATGATAATGGTTTAAGAAATTGCATTATATCCTTAATGCCTTGAAAGTTCAATAGGAAGTCACTTAGGGGTATTGGGAACCATAAAAAATTTATAGGCCTTATTTCATTAGAAAGGTCTATAAAGGGACATTTGAAACTAAGTCAGGAATTACCAAACATGCCAATTTAACAAATGTGAAGCCATCCCTTAAGCTACATTACTTCAACCCTTGCACATTCCCAAAGGTTGTTCGACTGATATCCACAAGGATTTTTTCAAGTGTCTCCCTATTTCTAATCACTATTCAACGATTTAGTGGTTGTCAACAATTTTAGCAAATATACATATTTTTAGCACTTAAACATCCTAATTTAGTAGAGACAGTAGCTAACATTTTCCTTTCCAATATGTTTAAGTTACACAGCATGCTAAGATAATCATAAGTGCTCAAGACATAGTGTTCTTAAGTCATTTAATATAAAAATTTTACAAACTATGAGGGTTAGGGTTACATTTCTCCTCGACTTACCATCACCAAACAGATGGCCAAACTGAAACCCTCAACTGCTCTTTGGAAACTTACCCAAGGTACATGTCAAGAGATTATCGAAGTAAGTGTTATCAATGGCTTCCATTGGCATAATAGCGTTATACACCCTCTAACACTCCTTAATTAACACCACTCCTTTTAAGGTGTTATACGAGTATCTCCTCTACCTTGCCAAAGTCCCTAAATTGATGGTGGTTAATAATATTTTGTAAGACAAACAAATGGCCATTCAGGTGATCAAATTTCATTATAAAAGGTCCAAGATAAAATGCATCAACAACCTAACAAAATTAAAACAAAAAGGGAATTTTGCATTGATGACATGATGTTTGTCAAACTCTAATCTTATTGGTAAGTAACCCTGCTTAGGCAACCCAATCAAAAGTTGTCCCTAAGATTTTATGGTCCTTTCAAAATTATCAACAAGGTGGGATCATATTCAAGTTTCCTCCTAAGATGTTTATATAGGACTTATTTCATATATCACAACTTAAAAGGCATGTTATTCCCACGAGCCTTGTGTCACCAATACTACCATCCAAGCTAAGTGATGAGGAAAAAGGTATCATAGCAATTCTAGAGTGAAGCGCGTCAGGCACTAATACTAACCTTATGTCACCAATACTAACTCTGGCACGTCGACACAGGCGCGTCTCACACATGAGCCTTCCGTGCCAATTCGCGGCTGACATCAGCAGTACGAACATTTGCTACAGTAATTTTCAAAAAAACACATAAAAATTTCATATTTCCCTTAAGGGTGCCCCGGGGTATTTTGGGTCAGTTTTCGAGTTTAGGAAGTTCCTAAAGTGAATTTTTCTATTTTCTGGATTTATTACATTAGTACTAAATTAAATTTTAACTCCAGAAAAAGGAATTAAGGTATTCCAAATCCGATTTCAAGTAAATTTTCATGATTCAGACATCGCATAAGGGAGATACTTTAAGTTTTCGTATCTCGAGTCTTATATACAGGGTTCGGGATAACATGATAGTCAATCAGAAAAGGAATTGAGACATTCTGAAGCCATTTTTGAGTGAATTTTTGTGCAACGAACTTACCATAAAGGAGATACATGAGGTTCTTATGTCTCAAGCGGTCGGTTCAGTATCCAGTAATGCATGATAGTCACTCTATTGAGATTTTTCTTTTACGAAAGTCTCAAATTAAGTTTTTAGAGAATGTCTTCGGCACGAGTGTGTGACAATGAGACTGTGCATTCGAATTTTGCTTTTTTTGAAGTTACATTGTCACATACCATATTCCCATTAAGAATGTGAGGATAACATAAAGATGTATCCCTTGTGTTTGTGGACTTTTTGAGTGTTGATGAGGATGTAGTCATGACAGTGGTCTTTCAAGTCAGTATTTTGAATTGTTCTGCATACACGTTAGGGGATGTCTTTGATCTCATGTTTGGTTATTCTTCCCACAAGTGTTGGCCTTATATGAGATTTTGAGATGTGCATAAAGGTATTTGATAGAGGAAAGCAATTGGTTGAATGATCAATTTGTCCATAAATGGTAGTCAAGAGAGTTGATGGTTTATACTCTGATTGCTTTTATGTGTGAAGGTCTAGTTACATACATTATACTCAGCCCATAGGTGTTTCATAATATGTGTGACCAGATTTTCAGTAAAGATACTGTTTAATGGCCTTGAGTATCGCTGTTGTCTTATATTTGTGCTGATCTAATCAAAGTTACTTTACAGTCACCTTTTTGGTTAATAAAACTAGTGTCACCATTAAAACTTGACCGGTTTCAATATAAAGAAGAAAACTGAGGATGTATTGAATGCTATGGAAATAGTTGAGGTTCATATGGCCATAAGGTAGGATAGGCCATCTTTACTTACATCCATGAGCTCGAAAGCTCATAAAGAAGCCTAGGAAACCCAGGATCAGTCTGATAGATTAAGTCTTATGACCATTAAGAGATCCATAACTAACCATCTGCTTAGTGAACTTTCAAACATAGACATAGATATGTAATTTCTTGGTAATGTCTCCCAAAGGTACACAGTCTCACTTAGTATTGAGACAAGTGCCTTGAATAAAGAATTATTTTCCATGAGGTATACGGAAGAAGGGGGAGTAAACGAGAACATATCAAGAATGATACATCTTCACAGTAGACTGAAGACGTTAAACATTCCTCTTCCTGGTGTCTTCATAGTTTATCAGACTCTGAATACACTCCTTTCAAAATTAAGTAATCTAGTGATGACATATTATTCACAGGATGAGGAATGGGACTTCAATGCTTTGACTGCCCATTGCATTGTTGAGGAGGAGAAACTTAACCTTATTACTCCGACAGCTCTCGATGCAACTAAAGGAAAGGCAAAGATAAAGCACGCTAAGATCAAAGGTATAAAAACTGAATGTTCTCCATATACTGATGCTAGCCAATTTAGTGCTGGTAAAGGTCCTAGAAACATAAAGTAACCATCAGTATAAGGCCTAGAAATAAAAACTGTGACCATCAGATAAGTCCTTAGCTTATCAATTTATGAATCTGATTTATGAATCAGTTCATATCCATAATAAAGCCAAATAAAAGGAAGGAGAAATTAATGGTTGAAGAAGTGGAAGTAATATCTATAGGGGATGTATGAAATGAACCATTTTGCAAGGTTCATTTTGGTTTTTCACACGACACATTTTATATATGATCTTTGGATCAATTTTGGATAAAGAAGGTTGACGTTTTGTATTTAATGCTTCTGTTATACAGTTTTGTTTAATGCAAAACATAATGATACAACTTTCTTGTCATATGGTTTGTAGAGAATGTGTCTTACCCCGAATTAGATATATGCTTCTTCGTATCTTGCTAAACAAGTCATGAAATGAAGGACCCTATTGAATGAAAAGTCATACATGGTGTGGAATAAAAGTTTAAGCCATATTTCCAATGCTAAGGTTAAGAGATTGATTAAGGAAAACATTCTCTCAATTCTAGATTATAATGATTTGGGAACATGTGTTGACTATTGTAAGGGTAACTTGACTAATAAGGATATTAAGGTCAACTCATGCTTCTGACTTATTGAGTCTGATAAATAAGGATATTAGAAGCCCTTATACGGTTATATTGTGCAATTCTAAATGTATTCTAATATTTGTTGATGATTATTCTCATTACAGTTATGTGTTCTTGCTTAAAGATAGAAGGTTGAGAACCAATTGGGAAAATCTATTCAAAGTGTCTGATCTGACCATGAAGGAGACTATCATGACAAACATGATGTTTTAGGACTTGAAAAGGTTCGTTTGCCAGATATATGGAATCAGTTAGGATAGTGACTTAATTCACTATACTAGGTAGTCTTGAGCAAAATGGTGTCTTGCTGAAAGGCATAATCGCACCCTAAAGGACTTGAAAAAGTCAATGCAGAATAATACTAATCTACCTGATTATCTAGAAGTATGAAAACCCAGTCTCACACACATTGGTGTATGAGGCTGCCCTATCGAGGTGGTATAATCCTTATAAAGAGAAATTGTATGCTTATAATGTTCATTGCTACTTAGTAAGATATCCTAACCACTTTAGAGGCTACAAATTTTACTATAGAGAAGGAGGGACCAGAATAGTGGAATCACAAATAGCTAAGTTTTTGGAATACGATGTCTATGATAGTGGTGGGCCATTTGACCATTCGGATGATAATAAGGTGGACACTACAGTTATTATGTACCCACCACTCATACAGTTAGATCCGATGGATCTAGGTCTTTATATCGTGCTTGTATAGGAACAGGAACACAGACCTGTACACACAGAGGTTCCTGGGGGTACAAGATTTAATGCAATTACAAAAATCCACCAGAGTGAGATGACATGTTATCCCATCTGATATCATAGTCTATTAGGTGAAAAGGACTATGATATTAGACACATTACGAATCCAGTTACTTTTACATAAGTTGTTCTGTACCAGCAGCGGAATGTGGTAGGTTGCAATAACTTATGAGATGTAAGCCATGAAGCATAGTAAGATCAGGAAGCTAGTTGATTCTACAAACCCGTCAGTTGTAAATAAAGTTTTAAGACATAAAGGATTTCAGGATAAAGTTCAACGATTTATGGACTCACTTAGCTGCCTGATGATTCAATCAGGGAGAAATGGTGACTTTAGTCTTACTTTTCTCTCGTATCCTCGAAGGATACATTTTGAGTTATTAAGGCAATTATAGCTCATGATGATAAAGAGTTACATCAGATGGTTGTCAAAATTTCTTTCCTGAATAAAGACCTTTATAAAGTGCCCTATATGGTACAACCTGAAAGATTTCAGGATTCAGAAGGAACTGACATGGTTTACGCATTATGCCGATCAATATGTGATTTACATCAAATCTCCCGAAAATGATACCTTACATTTGATAAGGTTTGACCTCTTTTGGCTTTATAGAAAATAGAGTTAAAAAGATGCTTATACTATGAGATTAGGGGGAGCAAAGTTATCTTCCTATTACTACATGTGAATGATATATTGCTCAAGTCAAATTACTTGACTATATTGTATAAGGTTAAGTAACTTTTGGTCAATAACTTTGACCTAAAGGACCTTAGCGTAGCATCTTTTGTCCTTGGTATTTAGATTCATCAGGACATATCTTAACACTCATCATACCTCTCACAGAATGCATACATTGAGTATATGTTACAAAGGTTTAATACTATTAACTCTAAACCTGTCATAACATCTATCTCTCATAGTGAGAGATAAGCTTTGGCATAGTATCCAAAGAATAAAGTAAAGAGAGAGGTTATGAGGAATGTTCCGTATTCTATTACAGTTGATAGTTTAATGTATGCTTGGCTATGTACTGGGTAAGATATTACATTTACTGTTTAACTGTTTGGTCAATATCTGGTTAACCCAGATGTAGACTATTGAAATGCAGTCAAGCAAGTCTTGAGATAATTAAAAGGAACCAAGGATTATATGTTGACACATAGAAAAGTCAACAGACTAAACCTCGTAGAAAATTCAGATTCAAATTAAGTTATGTGTTCAGATAATTGAAAGTTCATTTAAGGTTACAGCTTTTAAGGTTGCAGATGGCACAATGTTGTGGAAGAGTGTCAAGTAGACATAGGTGACTTCCTCGACCATGCATGCATAGTGCATGCTATAGGGTTGGTTCATAGACGGTTTAACTCAGAAATTTGATTTCTGAGTTGTCTATAGTTGATTCAGTGGCTAAACTCATTTGGTTGTAATGTGATAATCAAGCTTCTGTGTTGTTTAATAATAACATTGAATATCACAAGGTCTTAGCATTTTGACGTCAAATTTTTAACCATAAATTAGTTAATACAAAAAGGTGAAATTAAGATTTAGAGCATTTAAAAACTGAGGAACTAAAAGTCGATTCTTTAAATAAAGGACTTTGCCCACTTATGTTTGGAATACAAGTATACAGTATAGGTGTTTTGAAGTCCTTAGATATTGTTAGTTAAAAGATCGTTATGTTTGCTCCACGTACATTTGTACATTTTGATGTATTATGACGGTATGATGGTTCATCAATAAAGATGATCATTGTTTATTCTCAGTAATACATGTCATCATACATTGTCATAATACATATAGAAGCCTTAAAATTTGTGTTGGTCTTAAGCATTTTAAAGGTCGTTGGGCATTTATAAAAATTGACCTTGAGCCTATGTCATTAGACACATACAGCTTTATACAGATATATCTTTAAAGTTTGACATGACATAGGGGGATATAATTTTTAATCTTATAAAGGTTCTCTAATGCAGTTTAGCATTTAGTTAGAGAATATAAAAGTTTTCTCTAATGCTATTTAGCATTCAGTGAGAGGAAGCAAGTTTTCTCTAATGTTGTTTAGCATTCAGTGAGAGAAAACAAGATTTCTCTGATGCAGTTTAGCACATGCAGTTTAGCATAAAGTTGAAGAAATCGAGACCTACGGACGAAGATGATACATATTATATCATAAAGGTATCATCGTAATTTGCACACTCCATTTTCCCATTCATGTTAGTGATGTATTAGATATGCATGATTATATTGGATCTGCGTCACATATGACACATGTATTTGATACTTTTCGGTATCGAAAGTCTTGCAGGACAAAATGTTGGACTTTCATTATTTTTGGATCAAATGTTTTGTTTCTAAACTTAGTTGACTAATATAGTAGCGTAGCTTAATCAAGTTTTTAAACTGGTTTTAAACTTTGAGTAAAACTGCAATTAATAATTGTCCAAAGGAGAGATTGTAAAACATTTTTGCCCCTAAGGGCAATTTTGTCAATTTCTTGTAAAGTAGACAATTATTAATTGTAATTTTGGTTTTAAATAAATTATCGGTTAAGTTATGTAATTTGATCCAGATAAAGATAATAAAGTGACCCAATAAATGATGTAAATCAATGGATCAAAATTTGGGTGAAAAATGAATCCCTTTTAGTGTGGACCTAGTCCATATCGGCCTTGTGATGAGGAAGCCAGATATGGAAACTATATATCTAGGTTAAGGTCTCTTGCAGTTGCTCATATCAATCGTAAACATAAGGAATCTCTTACCCATTAAGAGAGCTTACATTTTGAGAAAACTATAGAAAGACCTAGCTCGTGTCCCGGTGATGGATTCCCGTGAAGACGGCGGTAGATTCCAGCTTGTTTCGGCTTCGAAAAGCTCGTTTGAAGTTTCAGAGTCGAAATCAGGTACATTCTGCATTTCTTTTTTTTTTCCCTTTCATGTTCAATCCGGGGTACGTACTAAGATACCATTACATATTACAATTAAGTCATAAATTAATTAATATAACCTTAACAAAATTAAAATTTTTGTTTAGTTGAGAGATAGATTCAATCAATTTTGAAAATATTAATTTTTTAAATACTCAAACATTAAAATTTCATCTACATTTTAATAACATCATATAGTTATTTTTAATCCAACGGATAGTTCTTTCTTAATCGATTTATTTTGGTTCATAGTTTTGCACAATTACACTTTTTATTAATGTTTTAAAAACCATATCGGACATTAAACCGGTCAAAGAAAAGTTTTGAGGTTTAGAAGTTCAACTGGTATAAACTGCTATAAAACTAGTATATAATAAATAAGAATAAAAATTATAAGAATAAGTAAAAATATAGAATAAAATAAAATACTTTATTGAAATAAAAATACACTAATAATGCTTATTAATATATAAAAAATCTAATAATAAATCTAATAATTTAAACTAAGAATAAATATAACATAAAATTTAAAATAATAATAAAATAAAAAATATTTCTATATTATCATTTATTTAAAGACTCATAAAAGTTGAAACATGTTTAAACAAAATCAAAAGGAATGACTCTAACTTTATTCTAATTTCTTTTTTAATGTCCTTTAAATATACTCCTTATAGTTTAAATATTATTTTTAACACATTCTTAAATTATTTTAAGCAAATTTATTTATATATACTAATTAATAATTTAATTTGTTAAACAAATTCATGATAAAAATAATAATTAATTTTTACTAATAATAATTTAACAAATTTCAATTAAAATATAAGAAGATAAATAAAGAACTTAAATTTTGACAAATATAACTTATTATTGAGATTAAATAAAGTTAGTTTTTTAAGGATAAAAATAGTAATTTATTTTTAAAATAATAATTTAAAACAAAATCTTAATTAAAATATAAAGAGATAAATAAATCATATAAATTTTTAAAATTGTAATTTATTAATTAAATTATGTGAAATACTTTAAAAAATTTCATTGAAAATTGTCAACTTTCTTACATTGCAAAGAAATGTCACAACATTGACAAAAACAACGATAAACATGGGGTTGGTGTGCGCGGAGAGAGGAGAGAAAATTTTGTTGTTTGAGGTAGGTCCCATATTAAGAAATGGTGGGTCCTACATTTTGTAAAAGATAGTGAGTAAGTTATTAACCGGTTTAAAAAAAAACTCGGTGGTTTTTAAGAAATCAGTCAATTTATTACTTGACGGCTGATTTTTGCTTAGAAAGGTTATAAATATAAACCGGTTCGAAAATGAGGCTAATTTGTATTTATTCTGGTCAAATTGAACTGTTAGATTAAGTTTTTAATTCATTGTTTTTTATAATGTAATATTAAACAAAGGAATTAAAGCCTACTTTGTGATATTATAGTGTTTTATAACAGCAATTTTCGATTTCTTATGTTATATAAAAATTATAGATAATATTTAATTATAAGAAATATTAGTTATTATATAATATATTTTAAATATTTAAAAATAAATAATATGTGCTTCAAAATTCACAATGGTAAGTGGCGACCCCAACTATATTTAGGATCCAATTTGAAAGCTTGATGGGCTTGTTATGCGTGGAGTTTGGAAGTATAAGGTGAAACTGGGTTAGCGGCTGGCCATACCATTGCCGACGAGAGATTGGGGAAGATGCTGGAGGGGCGGACGATAGTGCGTTAAAATCTAGATGTTTATTATTGAGGTCTGGTTTAGTCCAATTTGACAACACCTTCCCCAAATCTGTCTTTGTCAGTTGTCATTATCAATTTTCATGTGATTGCCATTCGGCTTTCTCTTAAAAAATCTAATATTGCCACATCGACAGTCACTGAAAATCAATTTCTCAAACTTAGATGAACCGAAAGCGCTCGTTAAAGTCGAGACGGCTTGTTAGTTCAGCCTAACTCGTTGGGTTAAGGTTAGTAACGCACAGTAATTCAACTACATTGAGTCTTCCTGTATTCTAATTAGGAAGTCTTTCCATCTTTTAGCCTTTAGTCTTCTTACTATCACAAGTAAGGCAAGTTCCCAACTTGCTTGGCACTTGTCCAATCAGTAATTCATTCAGAGATATTTATCCAGGTCATTGAAACAAAATTCACTGTTTTTCATTGAAAATTTATTTATTCAGTTTAATAGAAAAATTGGACACGAACATTATCCAAATAAAATAAGCCTCATCAAAAGTTTGCTTTAAATTAATATCTCTAGGCATTTAACGCATTTTTTATATGCTTATATTTCAATATATATGACGCATGCAGGGGTAATATTCAGCATAAAACCCCCTTTAAACTTATTTAAGTATGGGCTAATCACGCATTAGATGTGAAGTCCAAAAGTTAATCGGTAATACAAAGCTAAGTACGCAGATAAAACAAAACCCGCAATTTACTTCCAAAGCTTTAGCTCTATACCTTAGTATTCAGGCAAAACTCGTGCTAAATAGGAACTTTTGTTTTTATATTTCAAATAAAGTGGTACACAGGAGATCGTTGGAGAAAGAGGGTTCACTGTTTGAATGACGGCTGATCATCTTTGAAGTTGTGTATATATCAGCACCACCGCCAACGAGAATAGGGGCACTTCTATTTTAATCTGCCAAGAAAAAAGATCCAATTTTGTTTATGCATAAAGCAATTAAACCGACTTGGCAGAGACAAGAATTGTACGTCACCATTTAAACTTGGCGAATTCTAGAGGCTCAGACCGGTACATAATTAGGTGTCCTGATACAGACACAGCACCGCCAAGAAGAAGCTGTGCTGGAGAAGCCGCTGCCATCATCACCGTCGCAGTTGTTCCGTTTACAGCAATTAAGCAAAGTGGAGATGGTAAAACCGCAGGAATCGTCGTCGCCTTTGTTCACTGGCTGCACTAGTGCAGGAGAGAAGCTATGGTTTCCACTCTCACACGCGGTTCCCGGTCAACAGGAAAGTGCTGAATTCGCCACGGACGGTGGTTATTTAGAAGGTCCAACAATAACAAGTAGTTTTGGAAATGGTTCTTCATCTAAGTCTTATTTAGCTTCCTCTAGTTTCTCTGCTTATTCCCATAACAGTAGTGGTGGCCCTCATTTTTGCATTGGCCAAAAGAGAGGTCGTGAACAAGAGGTTGCAACTCAATTACTGGAGTCTGTCACAAGGGTTTATCAAGGGTTCGGGGAATTCAGAAGTTTAGGTGATTCATTTTCATCTGGTGCAACTGGTAAATCAGTCTATCAATATGTTCACTTCTGCATCCATTTTAAATGAACCTCGCAATTGTTTACAGATTTTTTGGCATTTTCTCCTCTAGTTTCACCCATGTTAACTAATTACTTCGTTTGATTACGTACAGTACTTACTTATCTTCATGTTCAGTTTCTGGACAAACCTTTTCTGGAATTGCATGCGTCAGAGATTCTATTGTCATCTTGGTTCTGAGTTATGAAAATGTCTGAACTTGTCTGCTGCACTTCAAACTATAATTTGTAAATATTCTCGAAACAATCAATGGAACAGTGTACATATCGCCTTCGCTTAGCATTTCAGTTACTTACAAGTTAAGCAAAATTTATGTATTCATAGCAGCTAGCAGCTTTCTTCCTTTATTAATTTTTCATACTACATAATCTAATACATGGTCACAGTACTAGGAGGAGGAGTTAGTTCAAGTATCATCTTCACCCCGACAACCACCACATCCACCGTCACCACCACCACCAGAGCCAGCTTACAATCAACAGAAACCGCCACCTACGACGAAACCAACGAGCGAAGGAGAAGATACAGAGGCGTCAGGCAGAGACCTTGGGGGAAATGGGCAGCAGAAATACGTGATCCCCACAAGGCGGCCCGTGTCTGGCTCGGCACATTTGAAACGGCAGAAGCCGCTGCAAGAGCTTACGATGAGGCAGCGCTCAGGTTCAGAGGAAGCAGAGCTAAACTTAACTTCCCAGAAAATGTGAGAGTACTTCCACAAGAACCTCAAATTCTAACAGTCACCGGCTACGAAATGTCAGCGACAACTTCTCAGGAATTGCCTCCGCGACCTTTCCTGTCATCGTTTCATAATACACAACAAATCCCTTCGCCGGTGGCACAAATGCCTGTTGTTTCACAATTATCCTCGCACAAGTCTTTTCGGTGTCAGGCTGAGACGACGAGAGACTACGGAGAATATTATCAACTTTTGCAGAATCCTGGCGATCACTTGATTCATGGAGACCAACAACAAGCTTCAAGTACGCTTGATCAGATTGTATATAACTCGAAATTGGCTACTCTACAATCAAGTTTACCATCATCTTCATCAATTGCATCAAATTCCTATGTTTCATCGTCCTCCTTTGCTACATTTCCTCTGCTTTTAGCTGGTCAGCAATTGGGTTATTTCCAGCCACCTCAAAATCTCAGTCAATTCACTGGTTCCGACTTTCCAGGGCCTCCATGGTCACATTCTGCTCATTACCCTTCCTCTAGTAGTTAATTTTAAAAAATAGCATTTGTATTAGTTTCTTTGTATTTGCACATTCAATTGGTTTTCATATTGGTTTAGTATATATATTCTTATTTTGAATAGGATGATTTGTTTCAAGTTAATGGGTCAAAGCTTGATACAGAGTTACGAGAAAAAGAAAGAGAGGTAGATAGTTAGGAAAAAGTGACAGACTTGGTCCTCAAAAAATTTGATGCTTTCTATCAAGTATCATAATCAACCGAACGTTGTAGAAACAGGAACGGAGCTTTTGGATACATGCTTTATAGCCAAAAGGTTGAAATAAAGAAGGCTAGTATTTTGTTTTCTTTATTATTTTAGACAATTTGTATATGTTCATTGATATGATCGTCAGCTCTAATCCATGTGAGTTATCCGTGTTTTGAACATTATAGATTACGCAACTTGACAAAATAAAATTCCACTTGCTATTGTTCAGCGAGTCTTAATCTGTGGGCATGTAATAGACCTAATCCAAAATGGCCAACTGTGAAAGAAATTGTATTTACGAACCGATTCTTTTTAATGTAAGTGACAGAATTTTATGTTTATATCTATTCACAGAAGTCGAGTCTAGGTGGCTCAGTCAAATTCTGCTTAAATTAAGTGCCTATTTGGTTGAATTTTTAGAGGGTGAATAAGTATTTTTTTACTGTAATATTTTTAAAAAAATGAGTGTTTAGTTGTAAAATAAAATTGTATTTTTTTAATAGGTATAATTTTTTTGACAACTAAAATATAACTTTTTAAGAAGCTTAAATTTAGAGTTTTTAAAAAAAGTACGTTTTTAAGTAGATTTTTCATATCAATTAATGAGCCCATTTTTAGTTCATTTTATCCTTATGTTTTACACATAATTCTCACAATATCCACAAACACAATTTCACGTTTATTTTGAGATTTATATAATATTATTTGACTTTTTTATATGTTTTAATATTTATTTTTGATATTAGTTT
>JAOTAY010000003.1:22207515-22219459 GCA_025629805.1 Erythroxylum baracoense | reverse complement strand
TTAAAAAGTATGTTTAAAAATTATCTTATATATATAATATATAAAATAAAATTTTATATATTTATTAGTCACCGGTTTGATCACGGTTAAATTCTGATTAAACTATTAACCCTTAAATCAGTTACTTCTTCGATTCAGTTACCAGTTTGATTTTTAAAACATTGATATAAACGGATAAGTTTGAAACGACAGCATCCATAGGTGGTAGGTTTAATTCATGTAAAGGACAAAAGGGAAGAATAAAGGGTGGCGGTGTTGTTCGTTTCAGACAATTCTCGAACTTCTTACATTTAAAAGGACAATTCATTGTTTCTAACAAAACCTTTGACAACGAGACCGTTCCCACTTCGCCTTACCTAAAACGTGTCTAAATATCTCAATGGTGGTTGTTTTTAGAACAGATAATATTTAACATGACGAAGTTTTCTAAATTTTAGAAGGGTCACACGGCAGTCGTCTAAAAAAGGTATGTATTTACCTTTTTTTCTACAGCTTTAAGTGAGAATACATTCTTCAGGTATGCTTTTTCTTTCGTTTATCTTATTTTCGTGATACTTTCTTTACTAGCCGTATGCCGCTAATAGTATAAGTCTATTAGATCTTTTTTTCCTTACTTGATACATCACCCTTATCTTTTTTACGTTTTTAATCTTTTAACTCTATTTATTTATGTATTTATTGAATTTTTAGTTATATAGATTTTGTTTTCCGTTCTAATTTTACCTTTTTTTCTATAACCTGCATCATTCGTATATTGTCTCATTTACATGTGGGTCCACCTGAAATAGCCTCTCTACTGTATAGGGGTAAGGCTGTGTACTATCGGACCTTTCCAGACTTCGCTTCATTGCGAGATTTCGGACTGGGCGATGATGATGATGATGATGATGATAATATTTTATTTTCCACAATATTACTGGTTTAAAATAAAAATTTTAACCCAATAATTAGTCACTATATTAATTAAAAAATTAATTTTATAAATTAATACATTTTTATAAATTAAAGTAAATAAATAAATTTTTATTTAACAATATCTTTTTATTAAATTCTTTTTTAAATGAAGAAGAATTTTTAAATTATTTTTTAAATTTTAATTTATTTAATATTTAATTAATTTTATAATCAGTTGAATTTTTTAAATTTTAAACTTATTGTTTTATTAGTTTAATTTCTACTCTAAATTTTACATTAATTTTCCATTTATCTGGATATCTGTATCCATCTCTACAATCACGGAAAATAAAGTTTTCCAATCCCCACCTAATCCTTAAACCATCTCTTAGACATTCGATTCGGAAAGCATAGCAGAATTCAACGATTTATATAAAGGTGGAACAACAATGCAAATCCAAGTCTCCATTAGATCACGCCGGATGAAATTGCGGACTTGAGAATAGTATTCCGTCCACACGAAATAAAAGCAAAGAGAAGGACAAAAAAAGGACATGACACAAGAAAGGGACAAGTGTAACACAAGTAGAGTTTACCAGGACAGTGGGATGCGTGCAGATAAGGGCAGCATACGTGTACAACTAATTGACTCATGACGACCTGTTTGGTAACTATCTACCACATTTTGGCACGTGCTCCATTTTTAGTTGTTTATTGTCATCTTTATCATTATTAAGGACATAATTATTGGGGCTTCTTGGTTATCACAGAAAACGATACTATTCGGGAGTTGGCATGAGAGGACGTGCGTATTTGGTTACCTAACCTTGTTGGAAGACGGAAAACTACCCTTATAATACACTATTTTTAAAATATTATAAAATAAATGTCTAAATTAATTGAATTATTTTCATAACTATTATAGAATTAATTTTCCAATTGATTGAATTATAAGCATCATTTGACTTTACTTTTTTTTGTCATAACTTTTTAGTTTTTATTTCATGAATTTGATTTTAGTTTTACTTTTTCAAATATCACTGTTATATATTATTAATAAATAAATTACGTAAAATTAAATGTAAGTTAGTTATGTTAGATACTGTGCTTATTTATTATGAAATATTCACTCACATATATGAAATAACAATAAAATAATATTCATAAAATAACAATAAATTATTAATATCATATATATAGTTTAACATACATGTTAACACAAATTTATCAAATTATGCTAATCCTTTTGGTGATGGCCTTTACGGGGAAAATTACATTAACGTATTCAATCTTGGCGTGCTAGATTTTTCTGATTACTTATAAGAAAAAATTGACAATCCAATTAGAGTTTGTCTACCAATGTTAACTTCTAACTGATTTCAATTTCTCTTCAGGGGAACATTACATTCAAATCAAAAATCTCACCTCCAATTTTCTTTTGTAACTCAATGAATCAAATGTAAAAGTAATCATATAGTTAAAATAGAATATACTATATAATGCTAAATTACAAACTGGTTTAGCCCGTATAAACATGTAAAATGCTGACTTATCAAAATTTCCCACAATTAATTTTTGCTTGTTTGCAAACAAATGGAAAAGAGAAAACCTAGTTCATTAGACAAGGCTAGCTACAACAAGAAATGATTCAACTTTTGAAGGTGTATGACAATTTTTAACATATGCAACAAGCCTTTAAACTCCAAAGTGCTCCGATAGAGGATTTATAGTCTTTTAAAGATTTATCCAAATAATAACCACAAACATTGAACTCCATAAATTAGTTAGCTTAGTAGTTAATAATATAAGACATACATATTTAAGCCTTTATTTGAATTGCAAAACTAAAACATATGATATTTCTTAATTGCGTCACTATTTAATCAAGATAATGAAAACACTATTACACCTCTTTCAATAAGCTTAAATAATTCAAAATTGACATGATCCTTACAAGGTATCACTAATTCACATAAGTGTTTGAAATTTTGGGTAAGGTACATTCATAACATTCTTGTGAAATGAAACTTTTTATAAGCTTAAACATCATCTAATCTCTATTACCCTAATAGATATATAACAGGTCTTTAAATTAAGTTATAACATGGACAAAGGGATAAGTATGTTAACAAAAGAAAGGAATATGGAAAAATAAAAACATTCAAAATTAGCATTGCAAGTAAATTAGGAAAATAATAAAAAACTACCAACAACTTGTTATAACTTTGTAAATCTTCCCTTTTCCTTCATTATTTTCAAGCACAAGAAAACCATATCAATCGATTTTTCAACAATATATTACTTTTATTTTTCTCCTTTTGTTTTCATTTATTCCTTTCTTTTTATTTCAAAATTGACTAAATTTTCTTTTGCTTTTTTTTTACATTACTACTTTATACACGTCACCTTATCCCCAACACTTAGTTCATTTTACACCATATCCCTTAATATGAAATCACAAGTAAAAACTCTACTAATTGTGAATAGAGGAATCAATTACTTGTTTTTCATTTAGCATGAAAGTTTAGGAAAAGTAACAAAAAAGAGTTTGAAATTTAATATTAGAGTTCACTAATGGTTCAATGCATATAGGTTAGGCAATTTAGCTTAAATTTAAATCCTAAATGTCTTCATCATTTAATTGCTTGTATATATCTTGCATATTATCTCAAAGAGATGATAAACAAGTTCTTAAAGTCCAATTTCAAAGAAGATATCTATATTTATAAGAAAATTTTTGCATGCTAACTCAATTTTTTTCACATGGTAGTTTAAGTCAAATCCAAGTATCGTCACTAAACAAATTTGGTTTCCTAGTAATTACAAAGTCAAACTTTGTATAGCAACCACTTAATTATATTATGTATATAACTTTTAACAACCGCTCTTAGCTAAGAATTATGTATGAACTTATACTATAAACCTATTATAACTAATGATATCATAAACACAAGACAAAAAGAAAGGATGTTAAAAATTTAAGCCTAAAGCAATCGAACACATAGCTAAAATATGTTAGTTAATTAGAACATACAAAGAAAAAGTATACTTTTAGAAATTTACCCCACACTTAAACATAAAATTATCCTCCATGTTAGAAAAGTAAGGTAATAAAAATACTAATAAGAGATAATTAAGTTAAAGAAATTGCTTCAAAATCCGTGCAAGATTACTAAGGTAAAATCCAAGAAATTCTAACAAAAATTACCTAAAAAATGTAAAAAGTAAACCAGAACCAATAGACTGAAATAAAAGAAAAATTAGGTTAGAACGTTGGTTAGCTCTCAATCATTGTTCTTTTAGAAGTTTTTTAGTTGGACTTCTTAAACTCAGCTCTTCACTCATCTACGATCTCTAATTAAATAAGCGTAATTATCTTCTCACAGTAAAATTATAGAAGAAAATATATTTAAAAGATAAGTATGTTTGTTTTCTAAATATGTATGTCCCAAGTGAGAAGGCAATTGCTTCATGCTTAGGTGCTTTCTATGTAAATGGCATAGGTTTAGGATTTCTTTCTCCTAGCTCCTCAAAAACATAAGAAAGTAAAGTTAATAGCCCTCTACTTCTAACCTAGAACCATAATCAACAAGGTTTTAATCCTCCTCTTCTTCATTAAGTAATAAAGTGATACATGTTTCTAAAGGATCATCATAAATAACTTTAGGTAATTCATCATGCATACTAGAATTTGTAACATCTAACTTGTAGCACTCGTCATTAATGTCAAGTCCTTCCAAAGCTTTGAAGATGTTAAAATTCATCTTTTCTTAGCGACCCTAAGTGTTAACTTACTCTTGTGTTAACTTACTCTTGACCACTTTAATTAATGTTCTACTAGTAAGCAAAAATGGTTTCCCTGAGATGATAGGAACCCCGACATCATACTCTATGTCCATTACCAAGAACTCTATAGAAAAATTAGTTTCCATAATCTAACAAATAGGTCTTTCACTAACCCAATTTGTGTACCTAATGGACCTATTAGCTAGTTGGAGTGACACACTTGTAAGCTAGAGTTTTACTATTCCAAGCATCTTTAAAAGAGATAGAGGCAAAAAGTTATTACTTACACCTAAATCACATAAGCAATTATGAGCATTTGAAGCCCCAAATGATATGGAATAATGAAAATACTTAGATCCTTTAACTTTAAAGGTAGTTTATTATGTAAGATTACACTATACTCATTAGGTAGCATGCTCCTTAAGTTTTTCTTTAGAAGATTCCCTTTAATAACTTTGCATATGATAGCATTTGGACTAATTCTTCAATAAAAGGGATGTCGATATACAACTTTCTTAAAGAAATGAAGGAATTTGTTGAAGTTGTCTTCATACTTCGTCCTTTTCAAGAGATTATAAAATAGGCAACATATATGGTTTGACAAGAAGTTAAAGGATTTGCTCCAAAGTAAGATAGACTCCAAATGTAGATGAGATCAGTGTTATTATATTTTTGTCATCTTATTCTTGCCCTCTTCCTAAGCCTTTTTTGAATTTTGCACCTCTTTCTCCTCAGTGACTACAACATCAAGTGTTTTGCCACTTCTCAACGTAATGACTCACCTTAATCTCCAAGGTTTACCCCTATGTTACTCTAAAGCTTTCCTTGACCTCTTTCACCTACCATCTCGGTTAGTTCACTTGAATCGTTAAGTTATGAATATATGCATAATTTGAATGCATCATTTTTTCAATTTGTCCCATTTGAGACTTAATTTTCCCTATATTATCAAATTTTACATTGTGGAAGATATATACTACTTGAGCATATCTTCTATCCTCATTTCCTATAAAGAAAGTGGTTTTTGAATTGAGGTCCTTGTTAAAGCCTAGGTGGTTATATATGTCTACTTTCTTTAGTTTTTTGTCCTTCCAAGCGAAATTTGATGATTTCTTTTCCCCATATTGTAAGTATTAGGGAAATCATTATTATTGACTACATGTTTCCCTCCATAGGTAGCTATGTATTTTTCATCTTTGTAGTACTTAAAGGTAAGCTACACATTTACATGTATAAGAAGGATACTCATACATGCGACATTGATAAAATGCCTCTCTATTGGCCATCTCCTAGTTCAGTAAGATCTTAATTTGGTTATAAATATCTACAACTTGTGATTCCAAGTCTAAAGATGTTTGAACATCATAAAAGGAAGCTTTCAATTTACCCTTACCACCTTATTTTTCAAAATTTTAGCCATGGTTTTCAATGATCTCCTTGACTCCCTAAATAGTTTTTATAGATATGTTCCTTCGTGTAGTTGTGCCAACCACAGTCTAAAATATCAGAGTGAGGTCTTCATAGAAGAATTGTATAAATATTGATAGTGGGGACATTGGCTAAGCAAAGCTCTATATCTCTCCTAAGCTTCATGGAATGCTTCTCCCTCTTTTTGTGCAAAACTCTGAGTTTGTATCCTTAACTTGTTGGTTTTATATAGTGGAAAGAATCTTGATATAAAGGCACAATAAAATTGGTCTCAATCATCAAATGAATCCATTTTGATCAAAAGCAACTACAACTTTTCTTAATCTCTTATGTAGTAAGGAAAGCATTTCATATGCAAACTCATTTTTTGGTAAGGCCATTTAATGGAAGTATTTAGATTACGTAATAGGATTCCTTGATCAATGTGTGGTGTCATCTCTAGGGAATCTAATAAACGTCAGAAGTAACTTGAGATGGACTTATTTAAGCTTATAGTTCATTGTCCTCTAACTCAACCTAAATTATGAGGGGCTAGCACTGACCAGTAATCACAGGCATTTGAATATGTCCTAAATGAATTCTTTATGTTTGTTACTCCCTCGTACCAATAACATCATTATGTTGATTTATAGCTTACTTTGTTTTGCCTATCATTGCGCTTGATTTTATGATCAATAAAAAGTAGGTCGGCTAAGTTTCACTGTTGGATCTCCTATCTCTTGCATCAACTACCTAAAATAGAAAAGGAAAGATAATGTTAAAATAAAGCTAAAATTAAAAAAAGTAATTAAAATAATTTTGTCAAAACTTTTTAAAACTTGATTGATCTACAAAATTGATTATAGTAATTTAAAATCAGGAGTATTTTAGGTTATCGATTCCACAAGAACTACAATTAATAAGCTTATTAATCCTATAAAAATAATTAAATTAAAATAAAAATATTTTATGAAAATTAATTTAATTTGAAACTAATAGAAGAAAAATGATTAAATATAAAAAGAATTAAGAAGAACAAATAGGTTTTAATAAACGTAATAAAGATACCAATTATTGTTTCAAAAACGCCACTTATTTTCTCTTTATTTATTTCAAAAAGCTCAACGTACGGAATAGAAATATTCCAACCGCCCATGTAAAGAACTGTTACAAATAATGAAGAAAGTAATAAGTTTAAATAAGAAGTAATATAAAATAAACCAAAATTGATACCTATATATTCAATTTGATAACCTGATACTAATATCTTCTACTTCTGGTAAATCAAAAGGTACTCTGACATTCTACTAGGTAAAAAATGATTAAATATAAAAAGAAATTAATACAAACAAACACTAGTGCTTTTTTTTTTTTTACTTATATGGAATTTTAGTTATCAAGTAAGATAATTTATTAAAGTTGAAATAATAATTAACCTAACGATCTATGCCCTTTCTCTAAGAGCATAGACACATCTCTAATTAATGAAGTACCATCTCTTACATATGCAATTAACCTTAATCAAACTCATTAAGAATAGTTAATATACTAGTTACCACTATAGTTTATGGCATATTTTCCTTTAGATCTACAATGTTTATTTTTTTAGTGAACAAATTATACTTCTCCTTTTAGTCATTTATATAATCCCTAAAATTGAATATGTGATAGTTAAGTATAAATTTGAGAATCAAGGACAAAGAAAATAATTTCAACCCAATCAATTACGATTTATACATTAATAATTGAAATATCATATATAAACTACATCCCTAACTTTAATTATGGATTTAAAACATCCTATATAAACTACATCCATAACTTGAACTATAGATCTAACTACATAATAATATTCAAACAAAAACAAAATAATTTTATCATAAAAGAAAGTAAAGGAGAAGAAACTAGAGGAGAAGTCCCCAGTTGATTCTAAATGGAGGTGAATCTTCCCTTAATCTTGCTCCTATGCTCTCTTTGATGCTAGTAAAACCTAAAACAAGAATTCAATTAAAAGTTACAACTAAAGTTATACTTAATTAACCCTAATTATGGCATTTTTAGTATATGATTACATAAAAGAGTCTTAAGATTGGTGAAATAGGGCTTTGGCGTGCTCTCAAATTTTGTGTCACGGGCTAAGTGCCTACTCATTAATAACACCAACGCTTGTTAGGTTTTCTAATTTCAACCATATTTAACTAGCATGTAACTAGCACTTGACTTAAGTTTGTAACTGGTGCCAATTTGCTTATGTTTTTTTGGTAATTTCTAATCAATAAGTCTAGTACCTATCCTCCTCTTACATATCTAGCATTACTTCTTCACTTCTTCAATTTTCAACATTTTCAAGCTTAAATTGATCTCTAATATCATATACAAAGCTTTTGTCCACTGTATTAGCTTCCAATTGACTTCAATTTGTCATATATAAAAAAACCATGAAGAATGTTCACTCAAATTCGAAATCTCACATCTAATTATCATTACAACTCATTGAACCAAATATAAGAAAATATCATATAATTCACATAAAACATGCATAAAAGTGCTAAATTATAAACTATTTTAGCCCTATAAATATGCAACTCAAGCAAAGTAATTACATCTATAGGAAATTATAGCAACAAAGATGAGAATACTTCAAACGAGACACATGTAGAGGCTCATATTCATGTAATCATAAGGGGAGATCATAAACAATAAAAAATACCATATAAAAAAGACGTATATATATATGTATATATATAGTTTCTATCTAATGGTAATACTTCCTTAGATTAGTTGTTCATTACGACTTTAAGAAAATATGGCTCATTTTATTACTAAGGGAATCTAGTATAAAATAAAAATATATAAGAAAAACTTGCAAGCTAAAAAGCCTCAAGTTTAAGAGAAGTTCTTCAACTATTTGGCATCAATGAAAAACTTTTAGGATTATAAAACCTCAATTTTGGGGGAAATGCCTTAGTTTTTTCATATTAAAAAAAAAACAACTACAGGCTAAAAAGCCTTAAGTGTAAGAGAACTGCCTTAGCTACCTACTATTAGAAAAAAAACATGTAGGTCCTTAACTTAAAAATAATTTCTTTTAGCACTTTGGCTTAAAATATTTGTAGATCTAGAGCCTCATATCTAAGAGAAGTTCTTTTAGCTCCTTCGCTTAAAAAGAAAATCTTATAAGTCTGAAAATCTCAAGCTTTAGAGTAAACTCTGTAATCCACGACATATTAGTATTAAAGAAAACATCTCAAGTTTAAAATCCTCAAGTCCAATAAAGTCTTTTTTATATAGATATCAAACGTTTCATAAAATAACAGTAGGTTAAAAAGTCTTAGGCTTTTGATTAAATTTTCTTTCAAAATTTGTATAGAAAATATAGAGCTAGAATTTATAGTTTTTATAAGTTCAATTAATCTTTGTTTTGAAAAATTTCAATGAATAAATTTAGGCTTTATAGGTTTATCAAGTTCACAAAAATTTACGTTTAAAAACTTTCAACATAAGAGGTAACTTTAATAAAGATATACCAAGTTTACTTGAATACTCTTTTGAAAATTTTCAAGGTTAGAGAGAGTTAGACTCGATAGGTATATCAAGTTTACTTAAATTTTCCTTAAAAAATTTTCAAGGGAAAAGAGTTCTCAATTCTACAAGTATGTCTAATTCAAAATTTATTTTAAAAGTTTTTTAAGGCAAGAGAGTTAGACTTTGTGTGCCTATTAAGTATACTAAATTTTCTTCAAATTTTGTTAAGGAGCCTTGACAAGCATTATGTTCAGGAGACTTTACAAGTATGTTAAGTTAACTTAATCTTTTTTAATTTATCTACGTAAGAGAGGGTTAGAATTGACAGGCTTAATAATTTCACTTAAGATCATCTTTTAAGTTCATTAAAAGCTAAAGCAGGTCTAACACATGGGATGCAAAAAAGATAAATTTCATTAAAAGAAAATTAAATTCACTCAAATATTTTGCACCCTTAAAAACAAGGAGAAAATATTAAAAAAGAGAGATAAGAGGCTTAGATGAAAAAAGGATTACCTTTGAAGGAAGTAGGGTTACATCATTAAGGTTAAAAGACTCCGTTATTACAAGACTTGTAGCCTCACTGTTTCCTTTAACACTATATAACTTATGAAGATCCCTAGTTTGAGTAGGCTAATACTTAGTGAAAACATCGATGTTGTCTAAATTTACGTTCTGGTTGATTTATTCTTGATATTAATAAAATTGTTTTGACTGTGTTTTATTTCGATTTATTGTGATTTAATTCGATTTTTCGTAACTAGGCAATAAACTGAGAGGGTGAGTTGGTAAAAATCATCAATTTAGGTTAACAAGAGTTATGTAAATCGATAGGTAGATAATTGAATCAAACTGGTCAAGTCTAGTAACGGGAGATAGAGTATAGATTCCCATTAGGTTAATAGACAACATTAGAACTAATTTATGTTTTGGACAAGTTGCAAATTGAGGGATCACAATTTTCATAATTTGAATTAGGGAATATCAATTAAGGTTAAGAATTATAACTCGAAAGAGAGTATTTCATCCTAGGACCGTCTAGGCCCATTAAATCGAAAAAATTTGTAATTAGATAGATTTTCTTTAATTTTGAATAAATTCCCCTTTCTATCAATTGGTCACTTCTAGGTCAAAAATTGGGTTATTTATGTGAGCTGCTTCTGTTTGTTCTTTCGGTGATTTAATTTCTCATATTTGATTCTTGATTAATTTTAATTCCTGCAATAGTTGTTTAATTAGGTTTTGCGAACTTAGCTGCCGTTAGATTTTACGGCTAGTTATCTTCTTCGTGGGATTGACACCTTACGTATTATGCAAACGACCCGTGTATTTGTGGTAATTACCAAGGTTTAAAATATTGAAACTTAGAGCATGTAATCTTGAGCTAACAGCAATCTTGTTCGTTTTTAGGCTTCCAAAACAAAGGGCAACAATTCCAGAATTGAGAGTGTAAAACAATTTCCAGCGTTGCAATAAACAATACAGACAGTAAATGCAAGCACAAGCTCGTTCATAACACATTCCAGATGCTAATTAGGTTTTTCAAAAATCGCATAGGCAAACACAACACTCAAAAGACAGAAAACCTTAGAAATAATTTCTAGAATCAATTGCATAGTGTTATCAGAAACAAACAAAAAAAGCTTCGGATAAAACAAAAACAGAAACATAAAACCCTAATTTCGTATCAAATCAACAATAATCAAGCATCAAATTCAAGTAAAACAATTAAAGGAGGCTCTGATGCCACTGTTGAAATCCAACCGTAATTGAATCACGGGCGCAGCGGAAAACAAAATTTTTTACAGATTCTGAACAGATCCCGATAATTGTATAAACTTGAATAAAACATAAACAATTTAGAAATCGTACCTTGCTCACTATCCTGTTGAAAATCTTCGAAACCTTTTTGATTGATCAATCACCAGCTGTTCAAGCATTCAGGCTCTAATGGTATCCACAGAGCAATTCCCAAACTGCTTTGAGAGGAAAAAGACAAAAAGTGTTAACTTCTAAAAGCTTTTCCCATTTTTATAGAAAAATCATAAGAGTCTTTTTATTAAAATTAAATCTGTTTAATTATAATTAAAATCAAATTCTAATTCTCATTAATTTAATTTTAATAAAATCAAATATCTTATATTTGATCCCCCAAAGTTTCTCAAACTTTATAATTAAGTACAACTTCATTAAATTGATTTTTCTTTCACAAATTGCTCTTTGATGTGTGACCCATTAGGTTCCTAATAAATTGACAATGATTATAAATTATAATTATAATTCACAATTAGAATTAGATAAATTAAAACTTCTTTTAATTTATCTTTAATTC
>JAOTAY010000003.1:22191971-22207415 GCA_025629805.1 Erythroxylum baracoense | reverse complement strand
CTATTTATTCTCACTTATACCGGGAAAATGTCATGAATGCATGTACAGATATTTTCATGTGCAAACATCGCTGTTCATAAACGCATGAGCTTGAGATGTGATTTCCAAATTTCTCTGATTGGTCTTCTCGTATACCCGTTTTCCTGGTCCGACCCGATATATGGAAACGGGATGTTACATTTTAGGTACAATTTGGAAGCAGAGAAATTAAAGTGAATCGAAAGCATTACATTTGGGCCATTTTTTGAAGATTAAATTTTACTTGTCTTCATGGAGAAAAAAGAAGAAAATTAATAGAAAAATACAAAGAATAGTGAATGAAGATGGACAACAGGAAAAAGTGAAGCAAAATGACAATGCAAAATGAATATAATGCTGAGGATAAAGAAAAAGGAAGCTAGCATTAATGTTAGCATAAAATGCTAGCGTTGCACTGACATAAAACGCTAGCATTGCGCTAGCGTTGAAACCTAGCGTAAAATGCTAGCGCTACGCTAATTGAGAAGAAGCTATAGGAGGGTTTGAAATGTATAAGGCTAGGATTGAAAACACCGAACATAATTCATCCCATCAGCTCCAGTACAAGGGAGGGTGGTGGCAGAAATAAAAGGAGGAGGTTATCATTAGAGAAAACAAGAGAGTAGAGGTCAATAGCATGAATAGATAGCAAAACCTTAAAGCTTATTTGCCACATCATTTTTGTTGTTTCTTTCTCTCATTGGAAATTATTTATTTGATCCTGTTTTAATTGATTTGGGTTTTGTGTATGGATAATCGAATTTTCTTTATTGTTTGGTCAATTGTGTATAAACCCATTAGGATTATGAAAGGATGGTTTTAATGTGTTCATTGAATCGTTTGATTACATAGCCATTGCTAGATTTTTGATATAATCCGTAATTGTTATGTTGAAATTCATGTGTAGCGACTAATGATTTGTAATCATTAGGGATGAGATGATCTAGGACAAATGATGCATCGTTTGTGGTTGTTACCTCGATTAATCTATTTTCCTAATTCTTAATGTTACTGCCTAATTAAATCTAGAGATTGTATCTTAGGTTATTTAGTGGTTAGGTTTAATCAATGATCATATCTTGATTAAATAAAACCTAAGGGAAAACTCAGGTTGATTATTAACCCACAATTAATAGTTTCTAGGAGAGGTTTGAGAACAATAAATCAATAAAATATGCTTAATTAAGGTGCAGGCCGAGATTAAGCTAAAGAATCGGATCCCTACTGAATTCCCCAATTTTACCATTTTTTGTATATATTTTTTAATTTGTATTTATTAGTTAGATTCATTTTATTTTCTTATCCCAAAATCCAACCCCCCTCATTTTTCCTAAACACCGATTAATTTCATTTGATAAGCTAATTGAATCCTCCCTATAGGATTGACCTAGACTCACCACCGCTATAGTAGTAGTCTAGTTATTTTATTTTGACTAGCGTTATAATACGTCGGTCAATTTTGGCATCGTTACCGGGGAGTGCGATGCTTTAGTTTTTGTTTGTGATTTAACTGATGTTTTGTTTGTATTTGTTCATAATTGATTTCTTTTCAGTTATTTCATAATCATTTCTTCATTTTGTTTCGTCTTAGTGATTTTTTTAAAATCGATATGGATGGACGTAATTTCTTTTATAACTCATATTTTCAATCTTATAACAATGTTTGGCCTGATCAACATAACTTCTGTTATGGATTGGATAATCATCAGAATTACTTCCATGATAGTTTGCAGGATGCATAGAAATTCTCATACAAACTTCCTATCATGACTCCGATCCATCTCTAGAAGAGTTAAGTAATATTGTGAATAGTAATACTTTGCAATTGCAGCAGAATACTCTATAATTCCATCAAAATGGAGGGCAATTTCCAAAAACTGCATAGTCTAGTGCCCAAGATTTGGAGAGCCATCATAACTTAGGTACATCCTTAGAAGAAATGCTTAATATCATGACTGCTAACAATCTTCAAATTTAACAGGATATGCAACAGTTTCAACAGAATATGCAACAGTTGTTTTAATAAGTTGTACAACAAATCTGAGAGGATGATCTACAATTCCAGCAAGATGTATTGCCCCGATGCTGAGATATCAATCATCTAGAACCAAAAAGCGAAGAGGAGCGGTCATATCAACCCGAGGTGTACCCAATAGATATTTGTGTAGAAACTTTACAAAGTGATGAGTAGCTTGAGAATTTTGAGGTCAATCCTCAACGAATTGCTTGTGTAGAAGAAGCTGAGGAGGAGCTTGAAGTAGAAAAAGATATATCTTTTAGCTTGGAGGCAAGTATTAAGTTCCATTTTATTATTGAGAATGACTCTTCACCTTTACCTAGCAGGTTGGAAGAATTAAATGAAAAAGAAAAAAGCAAAGAGTCATTTCAATTATTTCAAAAGAGCGAAGACTCATTAGAGATAAAAAATCTAATAAAAGAGGAACAGCTGTAAGAAGTGTAGTTTTTAGGAGAGCTGTGGGCAAGAGAGTTGACGACCGAAGGTGGCAAGCAGGATTTCGAGTCTCCACACCCATTTGCAATACTCTTATGAAGACCATCCTGGTGTGAGAAGGGCGATGCTCGAAATGACAAGTGGACATTAGGGTATGATGGCGAAATGATGAAGTTCCAATCTTTAGAAGCCTCAAGGCATCGTGCTGATAAGGAGCTTATTTCAAGAGAAGGTGCTTATCACGAAGTTTTAGCATGCTTCTTGTTGGGCTTAAGCATCCATTCGATAATGGATGATGTGGATATGTCGAGGAGTCGAGCCAGCTATCTTAAACAAAGGCACTTCTTGGGAGGTAACCCAAGGGAGGTAAATTTCTTTTTTTATATTTTCACATTTCTTTTTATATGCATGTGTGTTCTTTGTTAGTTTATTTTTCTTGTTTTTAAGTTTTCAATCAAAATGAGAGAAAGAATAAAATAAAAGGAACAAACATTTTTCGTTCTCTGTTGCTTCTAGGATTATATAGTCATGATTAGAGAATGAGTTGACTAGAGAATTTCATAGCAACTTTGGCATTTACTTGTGTTCTTGTAATTGGTTGATGTGCATTATCTTTAGAAGAGTAGTGATTAGTGGTAGAAAAAACCGGTGACATTTTGAGCCTTATTAGGCTGACACATTCATATCAGTCTCATTATCTTTTGATTATGTGTGACCTTTATGACATGTACATCCTAATTTTGCGTTGAATTTTTATTCGAGACCACATTTTTAACACATTCATTAATATGGATACGATTAGGCATTCATTGATTTTCCAAACTACATTAGCCAAATAACATACCAATTATATGATTTTTCTTTTTGATAAGCCCCTTTGAGCCTTATTTGCTTTGTTTTTGTATCAACCACATTACATGCTTCAAACTTAACCAAATGTCTTACCTAAGCCATAAAGCTAGTGGAGCCTTTGTCATTGGTGAGTTTGTGGATGTACAAAAGTGTATGTATGGGGGTGTACAAATGTGTGGATTGCTTATAATAATTGGGATGTTATTTTATGTCTTATCATTGAAATTCCCATGTTAATGTAGTTTCTTTTATTGTTAAAAAAGAAGAAGAAAGAAAAAAGAAAAGAAAAATAAAAGAGAAAAGAAAAGAAAATGAAAAAGAAAGAAAGAAAAAAAGAAAAAGAAAGAAAGAATTTTTTTTAACTAAATGTATCTAGGAGCATATGCATATGTGTTGAAAAGTTGTTTATGATTAATGCATTCTCCTAAAGCTATGATGAATAGGTTATTTGAGTATATTAGATATGAGGTAAATGTTGGCTTAGAAGGTTTACTCTTGTTGTTTCAATGTGTTGTTGGCATAAATTGTATGACTGATTCCTTCAGATTGGTATATGTTTCAAGTGGTTATTGTGTGAGATTTGAATGGGGTTGTGAAATATAAATGTTGCATTTATCGTAGCTAATAGTACCCAGTTTTTTATGAGTGTTGCTAGTAATGATTTTCATGCCACTTGACTTAAATACATCTTACCTTACCTTTGCCTATATTACAACCCTAAAATGTCCTTTGATTCATGATTTTGCATGCGAATTTTAGTGGTGGAGAAATGAAATGATATGCAAAGTTGTAGATTGTCATGACCATGAATGGTGTTGAGTGTACCTATTGGTATATTTTAGTTAAATATATTTTCTGAGTCTACCATTAGATTGCTCAGTTTTTAAATGTATTGAATGTTGATTGATCATGAGTAGAGGCATTGAATATCAAATTCTTGCTATAAGTTTTGAAAGTCATTCATCTTTGGTTATGATTATATTGTTTTGGAAAATATGGGAATTGCGTAAATGTTTTTAGGCCTTTGAGCTTAATTTGGATGTTTTGCTCGAGGACGGCCAAAAGCTAAGTGTGAGGAAAATTGATATGTGTTTAATTGTTGATATATTTAATCATTTACACTTAGCGATAATGACATGAAATGACTTAAGATGCTTACTTTAATTCATTTATGATCTTAGGTACAATTTTGAAGCAAATAAATTAAAGTGAGTCGAAAGCATTACATTTGGGCCATTTTCTAGAGATTAATTTTTACTTTTCTTCGTGGAGTAAGAAGAAGAAAATTAATAGAAAAATACAAAGAACAGTGAATGAAGATGGACAATAGGAAAAAGAGAAGGAAAACTACAGTGCAAAATGAATATAACACAGAGGACAAAACAGAAGGAAGCTAGCATTAACGCTGGTGTTGCGCTAGCATTGAAACCTGGCGCAAAACGCTAGCGTTACGCTAATTTAGAAGATGCTACAGAAGGGTTTTGTATGTACAAGGTTGGGACCGAAAACACCAAACATAATCAGCTCTAGTATAAGGGAGGGTAGCGGTAAAAATAAAAAAAGGAGGCTGGTGCTAGAGAAAATAGTTGAGCAGAGGTGAGTAACGTGAATAGATGGAAAAAGCTTAATGTTTATTTGTCACATCATGAATAGTAGATAGAAGAGAGCTTGCAGCAGTGAAGAAGATTTAGGGGTCTTCAGCTAGGGTTATAAGTATGGGGCCTGGAGTATTTTTCTGGGAGAGACTTATAGAGGGCTAAACATCTCGATGTTGGTTCAGAGGTAACATCAACGCCGACAACCTGGGTTAATTATATTTTTAGTTTTTATTGTTTCTTTCTCTCATTACAAATTGATTGTGTTATCCTATGTTAATTGATTTTGGTTTTCTGTATGAATAATCAGATTTTTCTTATTATTCGGTTATTTGTGTCTAAATCCATTGGGATTATGAAAGAATGATTTTAATGCGTTCATTGAATCATTTGATTGCATATCCATTGCCAAATTTCGATATAATTCGTAATTGTTATACTGAAATTTATATGTAGCGACTAATGATTCGTAATCATTAGAGATGACATAACCTGGGTTAAAAGACGCATCGTATGTGATTATTGCCTAGATTAATCAGTTTTCCTAATTCTTAATGCTACTGCTTAATTAAGTCTAGAGATCGTATCCTAGGTTATTTGGTGGTTAGGTTTAATCAACGATCGTATCTTGGTTAAACAAAATATAAGGGAAAACTCGGGTTAATTATTAACCCATAGTAAATAGTTTCTAAGAGAGGTTTGAGAACAATAAATCAATAAAATATGCTTAATTAGGGTGTAGGCTGTGATTAAACTAAAAAATCAAATCCTTGCCGAATTGCCCAAATCATTTTCGTATATTTTCTTTAATTTGTTTTTACTAGTTAGATTCATTTTGTTTTCTTATTCCTAAATCCAAACCCCCCACCCCCCCAATTTTCCTAAACACCGATTAATTTCATTTCATAAGCTAATCAAACACTCCTTATGGGATCGACCTAGACTCACCACTACTACATTTTGACTAGTGTTACGACGTGCTGGTCAGCTCTACTTGAGCTTGACTTTCGCTAAGCAAAAATAGGATATGGAAGTCCAGGTTGAGGCTCCTTGATCGGCTCACTTGGAAGGACTTCCAAAACTGTTTGTCCTTCTCTCTTCTCTCCATCTTCCTTCCTATGTTCACGTTCCTTTTCCTTTGACTAAGTGATAACCAAGGATCTGTTCCTTTGGGTTGACCTAGTTATTACTTGACAAACTACCTAGATTTCTAGAAGGCAAAGTACTAGCGAGTTGTCCTAACTGAACCTCCAAATTACTGATGGATGAGACATGATTCTTAACATTCTAATCAAACTTTACTTCCATCCTCTTCTGACTCTCCTCCTGGTTGGCAAGCATCCTCTTCTGATTCTCTTCTTGAGTTGCCAATTTGGAACCCAAAACCTCCATCATCTTGTCCATTTTTCTCTCTATCGACCCAATTAGATCTGGCTAAAATCCCTGAGATCTTTGTGGTCTTGCTTGGCCACCTGCATTATTATTACTTTAAGAAAAATTCAGATGGTTTTTTCAACCCAGATTATAAGTATTTGAGTACTAGTTGTTACCTCTCTATGGTTGGGCCAAGTAATTTACTTATTTTGTACCATCAGCTCTTAATAGAAAATACTCAGTTGAGCATGGTTGTTTTGCCCACATAGCTCACATTGTACTTGCATCGCCTTAGTTATAGATGAAGATGCTCCTTACATATTGTTCAACTGCTTCGTAAGGGCTATAATCTATACCTGCAAAGCAATAATAGAGTAAATAGGGATCATACCTTTTTGCTCCTTCTGCCCTTTCTACTCCTCTCACTAAACCATATGTAACTAT
The DNA here is from genome assembly GCA_025629805.1 of Erythroxylum baracoense. NCBI lineage: Eukaryota > Viridiplantae > Streptophyta > Magnoliopsida > Malpighiales > Erythroxylaceae > Erythroxylum > Erythroxylum baracoense. The sequence goes on along the minus strand of JAOTAY010000003.1, from coordinate 22,200,680 downwards.
TGCCCACCAACTCCTCTAAAAGGTCATGAGTTGCTTCAATGGTCTTCCTCATCAATAAATCTCTAGCTACTGCATTAATGGTTTCTCTCATTCTCGGATTCACTCCATTGTAAAACGTCTACAGTAGGAACTCCCTCAGAAGGCTGTGGTAGCGACAGCTTCTCTACAATTCTTTAGATCTCTCCCAAGCTTTATAGAGAGATTCCCCATCATTTTGTTAAAAATTTGTGATCTCCTTGATGATCCTCATCGTCTTGGTCAACGGAAAGTACTTCCTAAAGAATGCTGGAGGTAGCTATTCCTAAGTAGTAATCTACACCAATTAAAGCGAGTTATACCACGCCTTCACCTGATCTTTTAAAGTGAAAGAAAACAATGTTAACTTTACTACATCATTGGACATTCCGTTGCACCAAAAAGTGTCACAAATCTCCATAAAAATTAGCAATATGGGCATTTGGATCCTCGTTAGATAGCCCATAAAATTGCACACTATTCTGTAATATGTTGAGTAGTGCTGGCTTAATCTCGAATGGGCATTCCAATCCTCGTTGGATAGCCTATAAAATTGCCCACTATTTTGGAATATGTTGAGGAGTGTTGGCTTGATCTCGAAAGTGTTAGTTTGAACCACTGGCATTGCAATTCCTTGAGGATTGAATCCTAGCCTTATGAAGTCCACCGGTGTCCTCTCAACTCCTCCTTTCTCTCCTTTTTCAATCATATCTCTTTGTGTAAATTTTGATGCTTCGCTCTCCTTAACTCTCTTTCGTGTCTTTTGATATTGAAAAACTCGTCTTCACTAACTTTTATCGATCTTTGCGTGCTCCTTGTGTTCATGCACCTAAAAGTACACAAGGAAAAGTATAAAAAACTCTTAAATCAAAGTAATATAAATTAACTAAGATGTTAAACACACAATCCCTAATAACGACACCAAAAACTTGTGCTACAAAACAATCAGCTAGTTTCATGCTCAAAAACTGCAAGTATACAGGTCGTGACTTGTAGTTAGAAAGTAGATATCGACCCCACAGGGATTAATTCCTAGACACCACTTAATTCAGATTAATCGTTGTTTAAGAAATGAAATTGTTTAATTTAAATAATATGGAAAATTAAACTAAAATTAAATGACTAATAATGAAAAAATGATAACACCAAAATGTAGAAATTGGAATTCAAGGTTCGAATAACTAGTGATCACTTTCTCGATATCTTGTTTACCTCCTATTTTATTAATCAATTTGTGTCTCACCTAAGATGTCCAATTGTACTAACTACCCTCTCTCAAGGTGTAATTAATTGTACCTAATCAAATTAAATGAATTTGATTAAGCAATCTCTCAATCTACCAAATCACTTCACCAATTTACCTTCTTATTAAGTTATCCTATGGGTGATCAATTAAATTAGCCAAGGTCTCTCTTTAAACTAATCAATTAACGTGATGAATGTAAGTATATAGGTTGCCAACTCTCATTGTACAATCCTGCACAAATTACCTAACTCAATCTCTCAATTTATTGCAAGGTATATGAATAAAATCAACATTTATTAAAGACGTCATTCATTCAATTCAATAAAATAGGATTTTAACAATATAGTTCAAAAGTAATCCCTAAAAACAAATAAGCTGCTAATGATATCTATAACATCACCAACATTTAAAAATTTTCCATCTTACAGTGACTAGAAGAGATAAAAATGACAGAAAATTGAATAAAGAAAACTCCTCTCTTCTTTGCCAAAACCTGGAAATTTTGGTGTTGATGTGCTATTTTCCCAATTATGATTGTTGATCCTTGAATCTCCACCTTCCTCAAGACTCTAAATCTGTATTTTTCACTCAAGGAGGCTCTTCTCCACAAAGGTATCACTTCTGTTTCCTTCCATGGGAGTTTCATATCTTATATAGTCCAAAAAACCTAAAATTTAATTGAACCCTGTAGAAGGTCTCTGACTCCCATGATCGTGGGATCTTGCAAAAAACTGTTTCCTCTTGTCTTCTCCTTTTTGGTCTCTAGCTTAATCTCCAAGTTGCTCAATCTTCATTCCTACATAAAAATGATAAATTATTACCCTAAATTAACATCAAACATAAAAGAACAACATTAAAGACAAACTAAACAAAAGCATACAAAATGAATCATAAAATACAACAATAATAAACTATTATGCAAGAAACACATGCCAAATATTTAGAAAAACATAGAATAATTCCCAACTATCAAATATTGGAACCTAACAGTTGTATTAGAGCCATCTTGTGCCTTGTTAGAAGTAGAATACATGACATGTGAAAACTGTTTTCATGATTGTGATAGCTTAGGGTTCTATAATGTTTTGTTCAAACTTAATTATAGAAAAATGGTTTTCACGGTTTTCTTTCACCAATCTGTTCATAAGATGCATGTCAATGATCCGGTGTGATTGAAAATAATTTTAATGTGATTAAAATATTTAATTTCTTCTTTACAAGAACATGTACGTAATCTGTCTTTCTGCTGAGCATATGATGTCTATTTACTAAACTGATGAGATTACACATGATTTTTATGGAATTTGATTCAAGAAAAATTATGTGAATATATTTGGGATGTGCTTATGCCTCTATAATCTTTTAGAATTATTAAAAACGTTTTAATAATTTTATCAAACAATTTTCCAGATCTGGAAAATTTTTGAGAAATTGTAAGATTTGTTTTGTTTGATGTTCTTATATGTTTATATTTCATTTCCAGAACTTTAAAAATATTTTTATTAGATACAAATGTGTTAAATTGATGTTTTATGCATGCCTAAATGATTTTGCTCAAGATTTGATTTCCAAAAAATTTTAGAAGTCATATTTGTCGTTTTTTATGTCTTAATAGTGTTTCGGTGATCATGATAATTTTTGGGTGACTCCTAAATTATTTTGATCAACACGAAACAACCTAGAGATGCTTGGATTGATGTCTAGAAATTTTGGGAAATTACATAAATTAATTTTGAATCAATTTTAGTAGAGCAGTAGATTTTATAGTGAGACTAGAAAAATTGACATGTGTGACAAAATTGAAGTTGTTTAATTTTGGACATCAAATAAGTTTTTAAGGTAAATTAATTATGAATTAATTTATGGAAGTAGAAATCATGTTAATTAGATTAATATTAATTCCATTCGAAATAACATACGTTAGTAATTTTAGCTAAGTTAGTAAAAGGAAGATAGTAAATTTAAGTGTTGGACTGGGTTTCCATGTTAGGATTCATAAGATGTCATAACCAAAACGATGTGTTCACATATATGCATTAGAGAATGCGTGGTTAGGAGAATGTGTAGGCTTGTAGGATGGATGTTTATAGGCTTAGGCCTAATTTGATTTGGTAGTCCATATCATGCCATGTAGTTATAGTAAGTACATATATATATAAACACACACACACATATATATACATATAGTTACTATAACTATATATATATAGTTACTATAACTATATATATATATAGAGAGAGAGAGAGAGAGAGTTATCTGTATAAGAACATCTAAGTTAGATGAGAGCTCAGTCAAACCCCTCACTTAGAATATTAAAACTAACACTTTCCTTTAATATGGAAAGAATCGGAGTCCTTTTAAAGGTAGCGTTGTTGGGCAAACCTAAGCCTGCTTTACATAGATATGTTTGAACCATGGAAATAGGATTTCCAAATTAATGGTTTGGTTTTAACTACAAGTGTTGGTTTGTTGGGCAAACCCAAGCTCAACGTGCGTAGAGGCAAAGTTGGGTAGTGTACATTAAATGTATGATAATTGCGTTTTGCATGATGTTTTAGGGTGTAAGTTTTTAAGTATTTAGTGTTAAATTTAGAGTTAAGTGTGTGTTTATATGTTAATTATGTTAGTTTGTGTGTTTAAGTGTTTTTATGGGTTAGTTTGAATCTTTGAGCTTAATTGTTATAGTTTTGAGGTTCTTTGATGCATGTGTTAGTGTTGTAGGGTAAACGTGGAAGAACAACAAATATTTGATAAGTTTTGGCCTAAAAGATGTAGGCCATGATCCTGTATAATGGAAATGATTGTGACAGAAGAGGAAGAGCCGATAGCAGCTAGGCCACGATCGTGCACCAGGGGCCATAATCGTGACAGAGAGTGTTAAGTCAGGCCACGATTATGCACATAGCCACGATCATGACAGAAAGGTTAAAGTGCTAGTCACGACTGTGGCAATTAAAGTGACGATCGTGCTCTATGTCGGACTGACATGAAAACTCAATTTTTGGGTGATTTTTCGCACCATTTTGACCCCAAGTTTGACATAGGGCTGCTACAGAATAAATAGAATAATACCTAACAGCCACCAGCACTTTTTAAAGAGTCAAAAGAGCTGAGCAAAAAGGGAGGTTCTGTAAAAATTCGAGAGAGATCAAGAGATTGAGGAAGGAGATGAAGGAAGAGAGATACATAGATACATTTAAAGTGACATACTTCCCAGAATAGGTGGTTTCTCATAGTCGCTATCTCCGAGATCGATTCTGATAGTATTTTCTATTTTTTATTTCGATTTCATTGATGTATGAGATTTGGATATTGATTAGGAATATTGCCGTTGAGTGTTGATCTTTTGTCTAAGCTCACCTTCTGATTTTTAATTCTTAAGATTAATAAAATTTATTTGATTGTGTTTATTCGATTTATTTATGATTCAATTTCAATTCTTAATAACTTGGCAACAAACTAAGAGGGTGAGCCAGGTAAAAATCATCGATTTAGGCTAATGAGAGTTAGGTAAATTGATAGGTAGAGAGTTGAATCAAACTAGTAGAGTCCTGTAACTAGAGATCAAACATAGATTCCAAGTCAGTTAATAGACAACTTTAGAACTAATTTAGGTTTTGGACCAATTGTGGATCAAGAGATTGCAATTTTCATAATTTGAATTAGGGATTATTAATTAGGGTTAAGAATTATAACTCGAGAGAGAGTAATTCACCCTAGGACCTTCTAGGCCCTTTAAGTCCGAAATGATATAATTGGGTAGATTTTCTTTAGTTTCGAATTAATTCCCTCTTTCTCTTAATTGGCCACTTCTAGGTTGAGTTTTGATTTATTTGTACGAGCTGGGTATTTTGTTCATTCTTTTAGTGAATTAATTTCTCATATTTGATTCTTGATTAATTTTAATTTCTGCAGTAGTTGTTTAATTAGGTATTGCGAACCTAGTTGCCGCTAGATTTTAAGACTAATTCTCTTCCTCGTGGGATCGACGCGATAGGTACTACGTGAACGACCTGTGTGCTTGCAGTAATTACCAAAGTTATAAATAGTAAAACTTAGCGCGTGTAACATTAAGCCAACAAGTTTTGGCACCATTATCGAGGAAGGCAATTTCGTTCTATAGTTTAAGGCGTTATAGTAGTTTTTAATTTTTATTTTTTATTTCGTTTGTTGTGCTTAGGGATCGTGCTCTTACATGAACATAAGAGTCACGAGGGGTTCAAGTCGTGCAATTGAGATGTTAGATTTAGATATAACACATTTAGAACGAACCCTTAGGAAAGCTCAGAGAGAAGAAGAAGAAGAGGTCAAGAAAGCACAACTAACCGAGGAATTCCAAGGAAATATGGGTTAAGAAGTCAATCCTAGCAGGCAACAACAGAGGACCATTATGGATTTTATGAGGCCAGGGTTCAATCCTACGAACTAAGGAGTGGCTAGACTGCCTGTTCAAGTGGTCTCCTTTAAAGTTAAGCTAGCCCTCTTGAAAATGCTTCAACAGAATATCCAATTCTACGGACTTGCAAATGAAGACCCGAATGCTCAGATTGTGAGTTTTCTCGAGATTTGTGATACTTCTTGGTACCACCAGATGTCGAAAGACACAGTGAGAATTAGGTTGTTTCCCTTCATGCTTAGGGGTAGAGTGAAGGTTTGGTATCATTCATTGAGCTGCACTAACATGACGACATGGGAACAACTAATGCGTGCCCTTTTAGATAAATACTTCCCGTTATGAAAGACCACCAAAATTATTAAAGAAATTATAAACTTCTAACAAGGTGATAGGGAGTTTATTTATGAAGCGTGGGAGTGTTACAAGGACTTGTAGAGGAGATGCCCACATCACAATTTTCCCAAGGAGTTCCTACTGTAAACATTTTACAACAGAGTAAACCCACATACTAGAGGCACCATTGATGTGGCGTCGGGAGGATCGTTAATTAGAAAGGTAGTCGATGAAGCAGAGGAATTAATAGAGGAGATGGCCAGCAATAGCCACTTATGTGCTAGTGAACATAGTAGGCAACTTACAAACTTTACGGAGCAGAGGGGAGTTGTTGCTATCAATCAGATGACGGAAATGCAAGCTAAGATTGATAACTCATTAATATGAAGGCATCATCCTTAGCTACAGTAAAGGTCATGCAATTGAAGTGTGAGCTATGTAGCCAATTAGATCATGATACAGTGGACTGCTATCTGATGAGAGATGACAACCCTGAGCAAGTTAATTATATGGGGGCCCAATTCAAACGTGGAGGGGGTAATAATCCCTACTCCAGCATATATAACCCTGGGTGGAAGAATCACCCTAACTTCTCCTGGTCAAACAACAATAATGGATGGCAGCTCAGGCCACAAGGGCAATCAAGCTTTCAACAGGACAAAACAAGCTTGATATATTCAAAATTGGACAAAATTTTGGATAAGATAGGAGGAATGGACGAAGCACATAGGAGGCTCAACAGTACATTCGAGCAAGTCACAAAGAATCATGCTTCGTCTATCCATAATTTAGAAGTTCAAGTGGGGTAGCTCACGGAAGCAATGTCGACTTGGAATGATGGAACTCTTCTAAGCAACACTAAATTGAACCAGAAGAAGCATATTATGGTTATAAGCCAGATGTAGGATGCGGAGCAAGAAGAGGTAGACAAAGGAGAAGGTCAAGAAGTTAAAGACGACCTTGTAATTGAGATTGTGAGCAAATCAGTGCAACTAACTCGATGGATATTCCTGCATATATGTTTTTCTCAGAAGGAATTATAAGCCAGGAGGGAAGCAGAAACGTTACAAGAAATTAAGCCAAACAAAGTCGAGGAAGTGATGGAACAAATATAGGCTAATATGAATTTACAAGAGTACGTCACAGGGAAGGGGAAGGAGCAAATACTGGAAGACAACCCCAACATAGTGAAGAAGGATGATCCAAGGAACTTTTTCATCCCCTACAGTATAAATAAAACCATCATAGATAAGGCATTTCGTAGACTTAGGCGCAAGTATAAATGCGATGCCCTACACTCTCAGTCTTAAATTAGGGTAACAAGAGTTAGTGCCTATAAAGTTTTTGATTAAGACGATCGATAGGACTTCACTTAGACTGATAGGAATCATACAAGATGTGCCAGTCAAGGTCGATAATTTTATCTTTCCCCCAAATTTCTATATTTTGGATATCAATAAAGATGAGGATAATCTAATGATTCTTAGACGACCGTTCTTAGCCACTACGAGCTCAATTATTGATGTGGATGGGGGTGAACTAACTCTATGAGTAAGGAAGGAGCAACTAACCTTCAAAGTGACTATTAGAGATTACAGAGCTCCATCAACTCCAGTAGATCGCAACAAACCTGAACTTTAAGAAAAATGGGAGGGCATTGAGGATCCTGCAAATGCTTTCTGAAAGAAGCGCTCGCGAAGGATAAGGTGAGGCAAGGAAAATTGTAAAGAAGGTGGTAGTTACAATATGGTAGCATATATTCAGACTTTGAGATTAATAACGATGCTACCATCAAATAAGTCATTCCAACCACTATTACCTTTAAAAGAACGTTAAGCTACAAACATTAAAAGAAGTGTTACATGGGAGGCAACCCATGGAAAACTTAGTTTGTTGTTTAATTTTGTTAGATTAGTTGAATTTCAAAGTTAGGTTCATTCTTGTTTTGGTTCAATAAAAGCAAAAAGAGGAATAGGATTTTGAAATCATGGGGAAGAGTACGCAAGAAAATTAAGAGAAGTGAAAAAGAACTATGAACTAAGAGAGAAAAAGAATTGGAAGAAGGACTTGGTGTTAGGTACATGAGCTATCCACAACCGTGACCTGTCGTGGCATAACATCGACTATGTATGAAATATTGGATTAGGAAAAGAAAGCATGCCATATTTGGAGAACTAGTAGATTTCAAAACATTTTAGAAATCTTATTAGTAGTGGAAGCAATATGTCCAAATCAGCACGCCAATCTATACATGATATGGTATAACGATAATAATAAACATAAACAAGATAGTGATATTACCGACTCCTTCGCTATAACTTTAATTTCTCGCTGCACTATCCTCTCATTCTTCTTGTATCCAAAGCCTTTTGCTTTTGAATCCTTTTCTTTGACAATCTATGTTGTTTTATCCTCAACCAATTTGATTTACCTCTTGTTCTTCCAGGACAATTAGGTTAACAAAATCCTTTAGTGGGAAAGGAGAAGAAATGTTTGGAGGATATTTTTCTTAAAACAAATCAACCAAAAATGAAACTCTTCTCATGAAAATTTCGGGTCAGTCATGCATGAAAGGAGAGAGAGAGTCAAACCATGCAAGACCACCTTCTTACACTCTGAATTTCAGTTATGCATGGAATGAAAGAAGAGAATAGCATCCAATGCATCACTTCTTACTTTAATCAATCATAAAGTAGCCAATAAATGAGACTCTTCTCA
>JAOTAY010000003.1:22147554-22172236 GCA_025629805.1 Erythroxylum baracoense | reverse complement strand
AACATCTATGCATTGCACATGATTCTTACGCCAAAGAAACACACCTGAACAAGAACAAGAAGCATGCTCATGTTGTTGCATATGGTTTTCGTACCTAATTAAAATCTCTCCCAAGTTCCCACTGAACTGACCATCAACAAATTCTTCAGCATTGCCTAGCTGTATATCAGTTTCAATTATTATATGATTTAGAACATCACAATTCAACAGTTAAAATAGAAAAGACTAAAAAAGGATGATCCTTTCAGCATGTCATTGGTAGAGACTGTATGCTAATAAGATGAATTGGACAAAACTAGAAAGGAACATATTAACTCGAGTCAAATTTAAAAAAGAATTCAGGCATACCTGCAAGTTCATGTATGAATCCACTGAAGCAAGAAATCCTGCATCGCAGCTGAGAGATAAGTTTATAACTTAATGGCAAATTATGGAGCAACCATTATGGAAAAAAGGAAGAAAGTGAAGGAAAAAGACAAACGGCATGCTTACCTTTGTATTCCATTCCCCACTTAAGTTTTACAATAACAGTCTTTCCAGTTAAGTTGTTCAAGAAAGGCTTAGGATTAACAGGTACAGTCTGCACAATTCCACATCAGTCACATTATGAAATGTACTAATATGCAACAATCTACTTTTAATAATTACTAAATATATAACAAACAAATGATGCTTTTAAAAAGCAATAATATGTGGCTTTAGGCAGCTTTCAAATTTCTTCAGGACAACGGAAGCAGGAAAACTCGCACTTTTGGATTGAATTACATCTTATTCCGTTCTTTTTCTCAAATTTCACGCAATAGAAGATCCAAAGGTATGCAACCCACATAATATTTATTTCATCGTATAAAAATATCCCTCTTTTTGCCTCTTTAAGGGAACAAAAGAGAAGGAAGAAACGACATATCTATCCCATCTCCAATTAAAGGCTAGGAACAAGAGTGAAGACAAATGCTGATAAAAATTTGGAGCAAATTAACTTGAGCTTCCCAATTGTCAATGATGCAACTAGGATTTTATAAGCTAAAAGCATGCAGAATGGTAAAGAAAAAGTCAGAAACAACACTTGAGGCAATCCACGTAGAAAGACTTATTAGTTCTTTGTTTACCATCAAATCAAAAAAATTGATGCCATTGCATGATTGACAGGAAGTATGAGTTTATCGATGCAGCTGCAAATATAAAAAGCTAAACTTGAACTGTTATTACTTCAAGCACCTAAAACGAAACTGAAAAGGAAATGCTTCAATAGCTCCCAAATTTACCTATATCAAAATGATATCCACCAAACTCGTCAATATTGTGTTGCAGAAGACTATAAAGCAAGTTTTATTATTTTAAGACTAATTTAAAGCATGGATCACAAAGCAGTAGATTATAGGAATGGCTAATCTTTTACTCAATATTGTGCTGCACAAGACTATGATGCAAGTTTTATTTGCCCAAGATGCAAGCTTCAGCAGTCTTAGCTCACTCCTATAAGTCTTGGTATATCTAATTCTCAACTTACCAACTTCCATTTTATAGGTCGCATGTCATGAAGTGCCTCCAAACATCTTAGGAATAACTTCTATTTTCATCAAATACTCATAGGTTTGCATCAAGTTCTATCATTTGCCTTTCCGAGGAATTTGTAATCATAAGAAAGAGCATCGATATCATAAGTACCGTAAGTATATTAAACTTTAACACATAGCAAGCCTATGCATCAGATTTTCTCGCCTATGAGATACCTTATTCTTAAATGATGCTTACATTGCTTCCATAAGGGTATTAAGATCATCAATAAATATCGCATGATAGTTGGGACTCTCTATCATGTACCCAAAAAAGGTAATCAACAAGCAAAGTAAAGTCGAATTCTATCATCCAAATCCAAAGAAATTCACAAGAACAGAAATCCTCAGGCATGGTAAAGGTTTCAATGGTCTTCCATAAGCCAAAGGAAATTTCAGCCAGTACCTGTGAAGAGTATACAGGTTACAAACACTTCTGTCAGCATCAGGTGATAAATACTTTCCATTCTCTCTGTCAAGATCAAGTCGTAAAGGGAACTCATAGCGGTCATTTATCTACAGGAAATCAATATAATAGTTAAGACCCTAAACCAAAAATAAAGACCAACATACAATACTAAGTTCATGAGTTGTTACAATCGGGTTCACAGATTTGCGGAAATTACTTGAGAAACATTAGCTCAGAGAGTAACAAAAGCAATAAATTCTCACAAAAATGAAAAAAGAACTCTCTAAAAGAGAATATAGCAGTTGCATCTCAAAGCTAACATCTAATTATTAAGGTTGAATTGTAGAAATGAAAGTGAAGTTAGCTGAATAGCTGAAACATAAAGAGGAATGATAAAGAAATATAAGTAGCTTCCTTTTCTAGAGAAGTTCAACTAGTAGGACATAAAACATTCCAGCAGCAGTAAAAAGAATCAAATCACAATAAGATAATAAGACCCATACAGTCATCATGTGAAATATAAATACTTTCGGACATAACAAAGCCATGGTTTAATTACTAACGTTCACCATTGTGTCAAGCATAAGATCATACTCGAAACATTTAAACTGAAGTTGAAGAACAGGAGGGAAGTCTATAAACAGGACTCCTTTCCTAGCATCCTAGAAATTGACATAAATAAAGGGTATAAGAAACATTGTCCATGCAGCAATAGATAAGCAAAACTATAAAAAGTTCTCCAACTAAAACAAAAATAGTGTAGACCAAACAGTGCTCCTTTTTAAAAGAACAAATAACAACACATCATATAAAAGACAAAATCCAATCAATTTAAAAAAATTAAAAATTTAAAAACTCTAATGTTCAACTCCACTGGAAAAAAAAATTCAAACGATCGTGATGCATGAGATCCACTCCGACACTATGTACATTGACCACCAAATTAAAGCATAGAGTTAGGCAGATTAAATGAGCAAATGGTAGTTCACCAAACTACTAAAGGGATCCTTAACAAACACTTAGTAAACATGCAAAGAACCAGATCTGAAAACTTACATCATTAGGAATGGCAACAAAAACTAAATTTACGTGATAAAGTTGTTTACTTTTTCCACTGATGAAGAACAATCATTAACCGACAAAGCAAGAAGACAAACTAAACAAATTAAGACCAAAAACAACAGAAAAAAAAAAAAGAAAGAAACAAAAAAGTTTACCTTCCAGTGTGTGAAATCCATGAATCTCCGAGCCAACAAGCCGTCTCGACCCGATAATATCCATGATCGAACTAAACTAAATTAGGCAGATAAGAAAAACAAAGAAATGAAAAGAAAAAGTTAAAAGGAATTTAGAGAGAGATACAGAGAGGTAAAGAAGAAGTCATTAAGAAATTCCAAAATGCTAGTCAATGACTGGTACGTATGCTTTTACTACAAAGGAGAAAAGAGGAGAGATATTCCGTTATGATTTAATAACTCTTTATTTTAATCTAACGTATCGTTAACATGATTTGGAAGTTGTAGTTTTAGTGTAACGCCAATCTATCATCACTGGTTTATTTATTATTAATTTTATGTTAATGTAACTGCAAAGAAATAACATCCACCTGCATCCAAAATAACCTCAGCCATCATAAATCAAAACAAAAACCAATTGAACTTAAATTAGAGGCAAGAGACCAGGAAGAGAGAATCAGAGAGCGAAAGCGTACTGTGTGTGAAGATCCGAGCACGGAGAGACTAGATCTGGCGATACCGTTGAAACTCGGTCAAAACCCAGAAACTACAAGAGAAAGAAAGACCTAAATATCCCAAAAATCAGTCGTTAAACTCTGAAATCATTCTTTACATAAGCAACAGAGCCAGATTGAAGCAAGAGAAGAGCTAAAAACTGAGGAATTGAGACCAGGAAGAGAGAATCAGAGAGCGAAAACGTACCGTGTGTGAAGATCCGAGCACGGAGAGAACAAATCTGGAGAGAATCAGCAGACGTACCTGGAAAGATATTTCCGCAAAACTCAAAACCCCTCGTGTCAAGAACTTTGGCGCTTTACCAGATCCACGATCACAGTGGAAACAGTGAAACATCCCATTGGCCTCACTTCCGTCGGATTTTTTTCATGGAACACGTTGGCTTCATAAATCTGTTTCTGGTGAAAAGGGAGAACATTCGAGAGTGCGGTTCAAAATAGCAAAGGTTCTGTGAGATGGATAAGAGAGAGGAGAAACAAATATAAGCCATTGGATTAAATGGACGAACGGGATGAATTGCGTGGTCATCCATCTCGTTCGCCCTTAGTATATATACTTAATGAGTGATAAGATAAATGCAAACTGTAAAATAAGAAAAATAAAATTTTGCTTGCTTTTAGCATACCACATTCAGATGGGACTGAACTGCTATTCTTCTGTGACTTTTTCGTGCAAGACGAGAGAACATTTGAGACCATAAGATCAACAAAGTCTTTTACAGGAACTACGCTTATGATGGATACCAATGCATGTTGGCATCCCGGATCAGAATAACTGCAAAACAAAAATCAATCAACTCCCATGCAATGACTGTGAAGAGTTTCTTATAAAAAAGTGAATAGGGAATTAACTCTAGCCTGCAGTCAACTAGAGACTCCAAAAGAACAGCAAGGAACCTACTGATATTGAACTCCTTCAATAGGTCCAAAAGAATGTGAGTTATGTCCCTTCAAAATAAAGAGACATAGAAATCAGAAGAAAAAAAGGAAAAAGAAACCTATGTGCAGTTACATGCCTCATCGTAAATGTGAAAAGAGTTGTAGGGGGCTGATAAGGTACCTAGTTTCTGAGAACATCTCCAAAGCCTTTTTGGGACACACATCCACAGATTGCTACTGAAAAATTTTGCAAAATAAAGATGAAGGTAAACTAAAATAAAAATTGTATGTAACATAAAGTTGCTGCACTTAGATTAAAAATCAGATGAAAATTTTTATAATGAGAATGTCACATCTACATGAAGCATATCATCCACTAAGCCAAGACGTTTATGCTAATACTTAGTAGAATAGTAATAAAGTAGTAATAAGAAAGAACTTATAAGAAAATTAAGGGAAAATAAGTCGGAAAAGAATTCCATAAAAGCCATCTGCTTAATCAGATGTTTATGCATCTGAAACAAATAAATATCAGAGAAGGCACCTCAAAAAGGTTAATTAAGGCCATAATCGACAAATGAAACCATTGAGTTGAATCCTTTGCATCTATCCTAGCTACATCAGATATCAACCAAACCAGACTTTTAACAAGTTTAGCATACAACGCAACTTTAGCTGCTAGTAAACCAACAATCATCAAAGCACCCGCCTGTATAGAGGAAAGTATAGTCTACATTACAAGTAGAGGGAGAACAAGAGGTAAGCTCAAACTATAGTAGATCATAACAATAATCTAAAACCCTACCTTGTGATCTAAACTGCTTTTGCTACCACTCTGAAGTCCAGAAAACACAAATGGTAGGATTCTTTTTACAAAATCATCATTTCCAGCTGTCAAGAAACTCAAAGCTTCAAAAACAACAGCTGTACAGAAGCTGATAATTGGCGTTGAAGGTTGATACTTTTTCACAGGAGAGGCCTGCAGAAAAGATATTCAACACACAAATATAATGACAAAAGTAGTGAAACAACACGAAAAGAAGCAAAATGCAAACACTCACATAGTTGCACAAGGCCTCCAATACACCCATATCACGAATACACTGCTGCACAATAACACGCCTTGGTGGTGATGCACCTGAGACTTTCGCACCATCCAGAAACTTCCATTTACCATTTCTACACCACAATAAATGAGATGCCAAATATTTGCATAGTAACCAGAAGAAGAAAAGAAAAGCAATGACTTAAAATTGGAACTAAGAACTCCAACCTTGTATCAACTAACTGAACCACTCGAACAAACATGTGAGTGTCATGGTAAGGAAGCACACATAGAATCAAATCCTCACCATTGTACACGTGAACCCTGAAAAATACCCACAATTGTTAAAGAGCAATCATAATATTCTAAAAAAAAACTCGTTTCAAAGGGTAAAAACTTACTTATATTTGCGAATCAAGTACTCGAGTGTCTTATGCGCTGAAGACAACTGAAAATGCCCAGAGAGCACCTGTACCCACCCAAACCACTCCCTAAAAACCCCACTCTCACACTGATAAAAGATATCACCCTTGGACAAATCAAAGAGATAGATCCCCAATTGAAATAACGACACCCACACTAGCACACTTTAAATTGGAAATGGAGGCAAACCAAAGATTACCCAGATAACAAAAACGGAAATAAAAACCCAAAAACCCTAGAAATGAGAACCCATACCTGCAAGAGCTTGTGTCGTCGGGGAGAGAACGAAAGGGCTCTGTGAATGGGTTTTAACGTCGAACCTTCGAGAAGAGAAACAAGTATAGAGTAAAAAAACGCAAACAAAAGAGAGAGAAGAAAATATAAGCCGTTAGATTAAATGGACGAACGGGATGGATTGCGTGGTCTTCCATCCCGTTCGTCCATAGTATATATACTTAATGAAAAATAAGTTTGATTTTGTTTCTGTTTTTTTCTTATTAATTTTCTTGTTTTCAGTTTTATTTTATATTAAAAAATATTTAAAACAACCACTCCCTTAATTAAAGGTAAGACTATGTATTTTTTATACTTTTCAAATTCCGGAATTATTATAAAAATATCATTTTTATTATTTTATTTCATAATAAAAATATATGTAATTGATATTATCTATTTATTAATAAATATTATTAAAAAGTATTACATTTTTAAATAAATAATTAAAAATTTGTTTATAAATCAATATGTATTTTTAATTATGAAAGCAACTTTGAATAAAATTTTATATATTTTGAAGATGTTTTAAATTTAAATTATATTTACTAAGTAATTATTAAATTAAAATAATTTTAAAGTTATATTAAATTAAAATGAACATAATTATTAATTAATATTAAATAACAAAAATAAAAACATAAAATAAAACCTATTTTTTTATAATTTTCATAAATTATAAATTCAAGAAATCAAAAATAAAAATAATTTTAAAATCTCAAATAAACAGTTTTTTATTAATTTTATAAACAAAAATCAAACATAATAGTATAAACAAATCGATTGTTCATATAATTTCATTTATTTCACTTAATTTGCTTGAGCACACATGAATAAGGTCGTCTAGAAGATTTGAAGGTGCAGACGGTCATGAGGTACCTAAGTGGGAACTAGATCCTCTGTACTCACTACCCTGTACCAACTTTGTTCCATGCAATCTCATCCATACAAATATGTACAGAGGATCTCATCCCGCCTAAGTGGCCATTTAAGACATTCTAATAAAAATTTTAAAAAACACAATGAAAATTTGAAAGGATATCGTTTCACACAAATTATGAATCAACCCCAGCGGTTAAAAGTTTTCTGACAAATATGAAACAAAAAATCAAATACAAAATAAACAAATCAACATTCGAAATTTGTTAACGCAGTTCGACACATCTTGTCTACATTTACGAGGCTCTTGCTCAGCTTAATCACTTTCACCAAAGAACAATAATAGTTTTACTCAAGACATTACAGAGCCGACTCACTCAACCCTTGACATTATTCCCTGTCCTCACATTCCGTGAAAGTAAATCACTCACAATAACACAACCACCTCGTACTAACCTCAACAGAGGATTTTTACAACAATGTTTGACAATAAAAATGAGAATTGAACAACTCAAGTGATTAAACCAATAAAGACATAAACAAAGAAAAACACTTGAGATAAAAATAGTCTCCTAAATATATGTTAAGTTGTCATTTTGCATGCATTTGGTATATAAATCTCTCTCATGTGTTGAAATTATTATTCAAAATTGATGGATTTGTCCTTTAATTATTCTTAGGTGATTTTTAATACTGAAGAGATGAAATTGAATCGAAAAGATGCAAAGGAAACAAAGATAACCTAAATTTCCAGATTGGCAGCAAATTCAGTGACTAAACGTGGGCATGTGCAATGATGGAAACTATCTGCAGAATCTGTTTTCAAATTCAAACTTGAGATTTTCATAATCTTTAAAGTTCATATTGCTATCTTATCAATGGAGATCTGCAACTTGAAGTGGGGATAAGGATTATCTGCTGAAGATCACGAGGAGAGAAGAGAAGAAATCGAAAAATCATATAAAGACATTCACGTGTACTGTTCACGTAGAATAGTTTAAGAGTAGTTTGACGTTTTCTATAGAGTTTTTCTGCTGTTTTTCATAAGCCATAGCATTAGGATAGTTTTACATTTTTTCTGCAGTCTTCTTCTGTTCTTTTTATCAGCCTTAGTTAGGTTTTTCATTTTCTATAGTATTTTCTATAGGAGTTTTCGAATTTTCTAGGAAAAGACTAGGGATGGAGACTTTACATTTGACTATTTCTTTGTTAATTTCTATTTCCATTATGAGTAACTAAATCTCTTTTCTTGCTTGAGGGAAAAAACCATGTTATCATCTTTTATGTGTGAGATGTTTCAATAAAGTTTGTTTTGTTGATGAATATTGAGTGCCTTCGAAATTGCCTTTTACAATTGAATTGATTGATTTTTAGGTGCACAACTAGGAATTGATTCGTTTAATAGCTAGATTAGTAAGATATGACGTTCACTTTTGCTAATCACAAGTAGCGATTAGAATAATTATCTTTACGTTAGAGTTGGAAGTTCTAAGAAGAAACTCATCTTGATTGAATGCATGTCATACATGTGTTATCTTGTTCATTGGTTTCTTAGTTCATAAAGCTATTACCCAATTGAACTTACGATCGTATCTAGGTTATTGAGTGATAAGAATGTTTAGAATACATGTTTCTACTCATTTACACTTAAGAGAAAGCATCACCCAATGAATGTTTATTAATGAACTGAATTTTATATCAAGGATCTATTTTAGTATGATAACATCGATGATCCGAAACCAAGGTTTGTCTATTAAATTTTCAGATCCAATTACTTTTATTAATTTTCAAATTTTATCATCTTTTTCTTAAATTACCTTCTTTACGTTAGAGCGGAAAATTCTAAGAAGAAACTCATCTTGATTGAATCTATGTTGTACATGTGTTTTCTTGTTCATTGATTTCTTAGTTTTTAAAGCTATTACTCAATTTGATGAACTAGATTTTATATCAAGGATCTATTTTAGTGTTATAAAATCGGTGACCTGAAACCAAGGTTTGTCTATTAAATTTTCATATCCAATTACTTTTATTAATTTTCAATTTTTATCATTTTTTCTTAAATTGCCGTGAATTAAAAAAAACCCTTTTTCATTTGATTTTGGTTTTGAACTCGTACAATCTTTGCTGTTAAAATTTCTCGTGGGAACGATATCTACTCTCCACTATTACATTAATTTGTATAGACGGAAGTTGGTTTCTTTTTGAATTTAGTTGCAGGTGACAACAATACCAAAATTTGGCGCTGTTGTTGGGGAATTTCTTGACAATTTTTTTAGTGATATTTTTGTTTTTTCTGCTTTTGATTACCTTGTCTTCTGTTTGTTTTAGTTTCACAATTTTTTTTTCTGATTTTTCGATCTTTTAGCGACATGGCTCATTATCATTATGCTTTTGATTCTGATTTTTCATATTATCCTTATTATGATGATGAGTTTCCATTTGTTGCTACTTCCAGGTTTGACCATCAATTGACGGATTTCACATCAATAGCCGTGTAAGTACCAAGGGATGACCAATAAACTAGGGTATGTAAAGTTTGCTCATTTTTGGGATATTCTTTTTGTACGTGTTCCTTTTTGCAGGATACATAGTACAAATTCACTTCTCCACCGCGCTACTATCAAGACCAATACTACTTCCAGCTAGAGCCTACACCTCCACTATTGTCACCACAAGCTGATGAGATGTCTTTGGAGGAGATCGTAATGATTTTGGCGACGAGCACTCTTAAATTCCAGCAAGAGGAGTGATGCAGAGGAGTTGTGCATTCCTTTAGAGAGTGGAGATCATTTAGAGAACCCAGAAGTAATAAAGGAAAAGCAAGCAGAGTTAGAAGATGAAGAGGTTATAGTTCAAGAAAAGATGGAGGATGTGCAACCTCATAAGGTAAGCGATGCAGTTCATATTGTCGCTAACCAAATTTCGTTTCCTTTTCCTAGTTGTTTACAAGTAAAAGAAGAAGAAGAACAAGAAGAGAAGCAAAAAGAAGAAAGCCGCTAATCACATATGAGTTAAACGAGCTGTGGGCAAGCAAGCTAAAGACCAAATGTGGCAAACAGGATGTCGAGTCTCCATACCCATTGGCATTACTCTTACAGAGACCATCCTGGTGTGGAAAAGGCGATGCCCGAAAAGACAAGTGGACATTAGAGTATGATGGTGAACGATGAAGTTCCACTCATCAGAAGTCATGGAGCATCATAATGAGAAGGAGCCAACTTCAAGGGAAGTTGCTCCAGGCTCCTCATGGAGTTTGAGCATGCTTCCTGTTGGGCTTAAGCATCCATTCGATAATGGATGATGTACATATGTCAAGGGTCAACCTTATGACCTTAAATAAGCGCTTGATGGGAGGAACCCCATCTATATCCCTTTCTTTTGTGTGTTTTCTCTTTTATATATATTTGAGTATTTTCTTTGAGCGTTTTACTTATTTTCTTTGGTTTGTTTTGTTTGTAGGCATTTGAAAAGGAAGCTGCAATCATTCATTTCAAAGCTGTATATGACGCCTTCAATCTAGGAGAGTACTTCTATTCCCATTCCTTTTTTGTGCTTTTATTGATTGAGGACAATGCCCATTTTAAGTGTGGGGGTGAGGCAAGTATGAAATTTCTACACACTTGGATTGTTGTGAGTTTGATGGTGATGATGAGAATGTAGTAAATTAAATGATTTCAGTCTTTAGTTAATAGTTAATTCTGGTATAGGAATGATGTTGATGCTTTTGATTTGAGGAACTTTGATTGACTCTGGAAATGATGCTAATGAGAATGTAGTAGATTGAATGATTTCGGTCTTTAGTTAATAGTTAATTGTGGTACAGGAATGATATTGATGCTTTTGATTTGAGGAACTTTGATTGACTCTGTAAATGATGCTAACTTCAAAGTTTTTCGTTTTTCTTTTTCCTTTGTATGCCTTACATATGTTTGGTGACTCTTGTGTATGATGTTTGGTATTTACGTGCATTTTGTATAGCTTGTCATATGAATGTGGAATGGGATGTTTAGAATGCAGTGTCGAAAAAAAGAAAAAAAACCAAAAAAGAAGAAGAGATAACTATCTTTGTTTTTGTGTTGTTGATCAAAAGTGTCTTTATCTTGTGTTATTAAATAAGAAGCATCGTTGTTCTTTTGTTTTTGAGACATTTTTGTTCTACTTGTATTGTTTCTTTTCATCTGTATTTGTGTCGTACTAAGCATCCTTGACTTGTTTATATGATAACAAATGCAAAATGGCTTAAATGCTAGATATTATGCATCTTGAGTGACTATTTTACTGACTATGTGCTTGCATGTGAGTAACTTATTTTTCATCATCATAGAGTTGAACTGAATGAATTGGATTGAAAGCATTGATGGATTTCTGTGTGTTTGATTAACTATTAACTCTTGACCAGAATTGTTTAAGTAAAGCGTTTGATTTATTACTTAAGGACAAGCAATGGTTCAGGTATGGGGTAATTAGTTACAAGAAGTTGAGTTTCAACAGCTACACCAAGTAGTCACCAACCTTCCCAAACCAATTTGGATGACTTCCTTAGTCACCTCGAACAGTGAATGCACCGCTTAGAGCATAATTTGATGGCTTATTGGGAGTATGAAGGATTCCGACCTCCGTATCCGCCAACACCATGATTTTGGCGTTTCCAAATTGAGAAGTCTTCTTTTCTCTTTTCCTTTATATTTATGCTTCTTTAATTTTATGTCCTAACATTGAGGACAATGTTGGTCTAAGTGTGGAGGAAGGAATTGGAGTATTTGTGTGTGATTCTTTTCGGTTTTTGCATGTTAAGCCATCAAGCTTTATCATATTAGTTTGGATGAGATTGAATGTATGCGTGAAATTAAATTGGGCTATCTGAGTCTAAAGTGAATCATGCAGATCGATTGCAATAACTGATCTTGTAAAATTAGTCAAAATTTTGACATTTAAGTGATTAGGTAAATTGTGGAATTAAGGTGAATTCTTGAATTAAACTTGTAAGCAGAATTGAGCTTTAATGACATCATCCTTATGTCATTCTATTTCTTTGTATTGTGTGATGCTCCTCTAATCATGTTTGCCTTCAGAACTTGCACTGAACCGGATTGAATTTGTTTGATTACATGATTAAGGCCTTCTTTGTTTTTACACCCTTTAGCTTAAAAATGACCCACCTAGTTATTTCCCCTTGGCTTTTGAGCCTTTAACCTTGTTGTTTATCATTTAATCACCTTACATTGAAACCCAAAAAAAAACCCCCCTTTAGCCTTACCCTATCACAAGTTGAATGAAGCACTGAGTAAATTGGGACTTTTGTTCTGTATTGTATTTTGAGATTTTTTTTATAGGTGCTTCTACTCATGTGTTATTAAATTATGTTGCTAGTAATTTCTCTTGTTTTTATTGCTCTCTATTGTTCTTAACTAAGTAAAAAAAAGGAAAAAGGGGGAAAAAGGAAAAAAGAAAGAAAGAAGAAAGAAAAAGGAAAAAGAAGAGAAGAAAAAGAAAAAGAATAAAGCATAGTAGCATTAGGTAGTAATGAGTAGTTGTAGTCCTTTGTATTCATTTGTTTATCTCAGAATTTGAATTTGAGTGTCCCTTTTACTTGGTACTTTGTGAATGCTTGTAATTAACCCTTTGCCACTTTTTTACCTTACCTTTGAACCTAGCCCCATTACAACCCATAATAAAGTCCTTATGATCTATGCGCTCATATAATTCGAATGAATGATAACTGATGAATTTACAAGCCTATGGTAGTGCAAGCTGTTAGAGAGAGATTTGAGAGAAACACTTGAGTGTAAGAGAGAAATCTGTGAGAAGAATTCTCGTAATTGCCTTTTGAACAAAGATGTCTTATTTTGACTTTGTTTATTTGTATCAGTGAAAAGTGATTATAATGTATGTTGCAACCTAAGTCTTACTGGCCCAAGTTATTAGATTGTGTGCACTTAATCTTATGAAGGATGAATTGATAGAATGTAGTGGTTTGGCATGTTTGCTCGAGGGCGAGCAACGGTTTGGCGTGGGGGAATTTGTTAAATTGTCATTTTGCACTCATTTGGTATATAAATCTATCTCATTTGTTGAAATTATTATTTAAAATTGATGTATTTGTTTCTTAATTGTTTTCAGATGATTTTCGACACCTGGTAGATGAAATTGAGTTAAAAAGATGAAAGGAAAGTGAAGATAATTTGAAATTCCAGTCTGGCAAAAAATTCATTGATTAAGCGCGGGCACGTGCATGGATAAAAACAATATGTAGAATCTGTTTTCAAGTTCAAATTGCAGATTTTCATAATCTTTGAAGATCATATTGCTTTCTTATCAATGGAGATCTGTAACTTGAAGTGGAGATAAGGATTATCTGCTGAAAATTAAGGAAAAATTGAGAAGATTTGAACGGAAAAAAGAGGATTCCGGGATACTATTCACGCAGACCACTTTAAGAGTAGTTTACGTTTTTTGCATTCTTTTCTTCTAGTTTTCTCGATAGCCATAGTTAGGTTTCAATTTCTGCAGTGTTTCTCTAGGGATTTTTTGGATTTCTAAAAAAGACCAGGGATGGAGACTTTACAATTGGCTATTTCTTTATTTTTCACTTTCATTATAAGTAGCTAAATTCTGTTTCTTGGTTGAGGGAAACCTTGTTATCATCTATTATGTGTGAGATGTTCCAATAAAGTTTGTTTGTTGATAAATATTGAGTGCCTTCAGAATTTCTTTATACAATTGAATTGATTGATTTCTAGGTGCGCAATTAGGAATTGATTCGTTTAATAGCTAGATTAATAAAATATGACGTTCAGTTTTGTTAATCACAAATGGCAATTAGGATTACCTTCTTTACATTAGAGTGGGAAATTTTAAGAAGAAACTCATCTTGATTGAATGCATGTCGTACATGTGTTATCTTATTCATTGATTTCTTAATTCTTAAAGCTATTACTTAATTGAACTTACGATCGTATCTAGGTTATTGAGTGATAAGAATGTTTAGAATACATGTTTCTACTTATTTACACTTAAGAGAAAACATCACCCATTGAATGTTTCTTAATGAACTGAATTTTATATCAAGGATCCATATTAGTGTGATAACATCGATGATCTGAAACCAAGGTTTGTCTATTAAATTTTCAGATTCAATTACTTTTATTAATTTTCAATTTTATTATCTTCTTCTTAGACTGCCGTGAATTAAAAAACCACACTTTTTTCGTTACTTGATTTTAGTTCTGAACTCGTAAAATGTTTTCCATTAAAATTCCTCGTAGGAACGATACCTTTTCCACTACTACATTATTTGGTATTGACAGAAGTTGGTTTCTTTTTGAATTTGGTTGCAAGCGACAACAGTACCAGTTCTTTTTCACAGTTTGGACAAAAACGTATGGTTCCTGTCGTGGGTTTAACGACATGTAAGCCCTTAGTTGATGACTTGGGGTGGAGGACTCTATATCGCCGTCATCGTCGTCATCGCGATGGCACCAGCTGGTGGAGTTTGTGTATTGGTTTAGGTGTGTGAGAGAGAGAGTGTGAGCAAGGAGGGAGAGAGACAGAAGCTTGTAACGATTAAATGTGTTTTACTCTAAGTTTTACGCTGAAAACTTGTAAAATTTACCAATTTAATTTCTTACCATCATGTGTAAGGAATTAAAGCCAACTAGTTGACCTTAACGTTGATAATTTAATACATGAATTTCATATTTTTAAAAGGATTTTGTCTAAGCTAATTCTATTACAAGACAGTGACATCTTACTATAAACAGAAAGACAAGGATGCAATATGTCCATGAAAGCCTCACATTTCTAACGTGTTCCCAAATTAAGATATATGCGAAATATCTACTACATTGTAGGGATAAAATTTTTGCAAATGTTAAAAATATTTCCTCATTAAATTAATATTTTTATGTAATGAAAACCTTTGAAAGTTCGTAAGGCTTAATATTTAATATAGAAGGGTGAAATTTTATTTACTCCCTCATGTGATTGATGTAAGGTGTCAGGATCAATTGAAGAACATTGTTGCGTTATATAAATACAATTTTTTTGTTATGGAAAATGCTATTACATGGCTCTTTTGTCTGCTTACGTACTAAGAAATAATTATTGTTGATTTGGACATAAAGCATGGATTTTTACAAGAAATAATTTTAAAGTCTAAAATTATACAGGAACTTGGAACTTATACATAACGATTGCATCGAATTAATATTCAAAAGCATTGAAAGGCACTATAAATGTCTTTATTAGCCAAAAAATAATAAATGTGCACATTACAAGGCATAGTAAATGTAACCGACTATATGAATTAGGGGTTTCAAATTTTTTGATCTGTTTTTCGTATGCCCCATGTTTTAAACAACATCTAACCATAAAATAATTAGAAGAGTATGCCCCATATTTCAAACAACATCTAACCATATAATAATTAGGAGAAAGAAAATTTAAATGAGTAAAATGTTGTTGGAACAAAGGCACAGAAAATTTGGGAAGATTGTTTGAGATCATTGCATCAAGTATTGAAAAGACAGGTTCCACAAATCTAGACATGACATGACAAGTAAATGTTGTTGTGAAAAGAATCACATATTCTCCATAAACCCTCTACATAATCATCGATCTGAAATAAGATTTGGGGATTTTTAGGGTTAGGCGTGTAGATAATGTATGAAATCTCTCAAGATTGTCAAAGAAGAAGAGAGTCAGTCCAAATGAGGAGTAAACCGCAGAGCATAAGAGACAAAAGCATAAGTCACTCATGTGGAAAGCACATGGGCAGAAACTCAAGTATAAGAAAAAATGCAACACTTCATTAAAAACAAGAGGATGGTCTGCATAAAACAGAGACATACACACTCTTAAGTCTTCACAGTATAAATGCATGTATTCAGTCACACAACCAACACAGACATACAAAATAATCTATTTGTTTCAAGTGAGAAGAAAAAGTTTAAGAGTGCTAGAGTACTTTCTAAGAGTACTAGAGAGTTTTGAGGGAAACACTTGCTGGTCTTGAAAAACACTCACCTCTTGTAACCTTTCTTTCTTGAAGCTAATAGAACCACCAAAGTGTGAGATTGATCCTTGGATGTAGATAGCTCAAAGCTATCAAACCAAGTAAAAAACATTGTCTTCTTTATTTTTTCTACTGTTAGTATTTCTGCAAAATCAAACCAAACAATGCAATTCTTTGAGAAAAAGAAAGCTGAGAGATTCAAAGATCTTAACATCAGTGGTATCAGAACCAAT
Source organism: Erythroxylum baracoense (assembly GCA_025629805.1). Taxonomy (NCBI): domain Eukaryota; kingdom Viridiplantae; phylum Streptophyta; class Magnoliopsida; order Malpighiales; family Erythroxylaceae; genus Erythroxylum; species Erythroxylum baracoense. The sequence continues at coordinate 22,155,773 of JAOTAY010000003.1, read as the reverse complement.
TCAGCAATTCTGAGCATTTACGCATTAAAGACTCATCAAGAAGGTAAAGGTAATATCATATTGGTATGCATAAATCTTCACACTAGTTTTCTGGTCTACTTGTTACAGATTAAACACTTTCAAGAATTCTACTTTCTTATCCTCTTTTAATCTCTCGTGACACAATGGTGGGCAAAGAAATGGATATGTTCACTGGTAAGGAAGATTTTACTATCTGGAAAATTCAAATGCAAGCCTTACTAGAATCTTATGATTGTTATGGTGCAATTGAAGACCATATGATACAGAAACTGGTCGTGTTAAAAACCTAAAGTTGCAAAGACTTGCACACTGCAATTTAATGCTACATTTATTACCTATTGTGATTAGAAAAGTGCAGAACTGTAATATTGCAAAGAAACTTTGGTTGAAACTTGATGAAATTTATGCTGAAAGATGTTTACCTAACAAGATGACTTTGTTGCATAATCTAGCCAATTATAAGATGAATACTACTATTTCTCTGGATGACAATCTTAATTATTTCTTCAAATCAGTGCAAGATTTAGAAGCTACAAGTGAACAGATCTTGGAAGATCACTAAGCAGTAGCAATTCTAAAAGCCCTACCCTCAAACTTTAATGCCTTCAAGAAGGTGATTAAGCATGCCAGTGGAGAATCTCTCACGGTCAAGAGGGTACTGGACTCACTAATGGAAGAAATCGTGGACAACAATCCTTTTAAAAAGGATCAAGAAGTTATGTTTATAGATAATAAACAAGAAAAGAAGAATCACCAGAAGAACATTAAGAAAGGGAATTGGCAGAAAGGGAATGGCAAGGACTAGCAGTCCAAAGAAAATGCAAAAAAGAAGAAAAAGACCAAAAGCAAGAAATGTTATTACTATGATAAAGAGGGGCATTTTGCCAGAGATTGCAAAAAGAAAAAAAAGAGACAAGGCTGCATAAGGTGGAGATACTAGAAATGTGGAGAAAACTGAAGGATCTAATGGGAATGAGCTACTGGCAGTGACAGAAGAGAGTGAAGATCTCAACAGAGAGTGGCTCTTTAACTCAGGTTGTACAATGCATGTCACTCCTCATAGGGATTGGTTCACCTCATTTGAACAAGTGAATGTCAAGGTAAAGATGGCAAACTCAAGACAACAACAAGTTAAAGGTATAGGAAATGTCTCCATCAATATGTTTGATGGAAAGAAAAGGACTTTAACTAATGTTAGGTTTATGCTTGGAGTGAGAAGAAACCTCATATCAGAAAGAGTTTTTGATAAGCAAGGGTTTCAGATTAGGTCTAAGGATGGACTTAGAGAAATCCTAAAGGATGGAAGAGTGATCATTAGGGGAGTTGAAAGAGGGGGCCTCTACTATATGATAGGCACCACTAAAGTGAACCTATCTACTGGAAATGAAGAGCCTGATTCAACTAAGCAATGACACTTAAAAGTCTCTTGCATCATTCAAAACAAGGACTGATTCCAAAAAAAAGACATAAAAAAGTTGGAGTTTTGTGAACCATGTGAGCTAGGAAAGCACCATAGGACAAGTTTTGGGAAAGGAGAAAAGAGGGATAAAAAGATCATGGAATACGCTCAAAGTGATCTATGGGGGCCAGCTCAAGTATCCACCGTAGAAGGGAACAATTTTTCATGTCAATCATAGATGATAAATCAAGAAAGTGCTGGGTGTACCCTATGAAAAGGAAAGATGAAGCATTAGAAATCTTCATCAAGTGGCATACACTAGTGGAAAATCAGACAGGAAAGAAGTTAAGATGCCTTAGGATAGATAATGGATTGGAATACTGCCATAAGGAATTTGAAGACTACTGTAGTAAGAAAGGAATACAGAGGCACAAAACAATGAGAGCCACACCTCAACAAAATGGAGTAGCTAAGAGACTCAACAAAACACTCCTAGAGAAGACCAAGTGTATGCTAATTTCATTAGGGTGTTCACAGTCCCTATGGGGGCAAGCAATTAAGACTGCAGCCTACCTAGTAAATAGGTTACCTACTTCTGCAAATGAGTACAAAACTCCACAGGAAGTTTGGAATGGGAAGAAGCCAAACTTGACTTACCTAAGAACATTCAGATGTACTGCCTATGCATACCAAAAAGAGGTAAATTGGAATATAGAGCAGTAAAGGGAATGGTCCTAGGTTATCTAGAAGGAGTTAAAGGATACAAGATCCTACTGCTTCAACAGGGAGGTTTCAAAACTATCATTAGTAGAGATGTAATCTTTAAGGAAAATGAATTTCCTTTGTTGTGCAGGAACAATGCAGATTCTAACCTACAAGAGGAAGTCTATAAGCAACTTGGATCTTCAAGCACTTCATTCCCCTTCTATGTGCCACCAAAAATAGAAGTAGAAGAAGGCGGTACACAACCTCATGATGAGGAACCTGTGGAAGGCCCTATTCATCATAAACAAAGGATTGAATAAATTGAAGATGAAAGTGAGGAAATAGTCTCACAGACAGCTGTAAAAAGCTCATTTGAAGCTCTACAAAACTATCAGCTCACTAGAGATAGATAACTAAGACAGAAAATTCCTAATAAGAGGTACATAGACTTTAACTTAGTCAAATTTGCATGTCTTGTTGTAGAATCTATAGACCATAGAGCTCCAGAAACTTGTGAAAAAGCTATGAGCAGAAATGATGCTGAACAGTGGAAGCTGGCATATAAGAGAGAATATTCTTCTCTAATGAAAAATATGACTTGTACATTAGTGCCTAAGCCACCTAAAGCCAAATTAATAAAAAATAGATGGTTGTTCAAGTTAAAAGAAGGAGTTACAGAAGCAGAACCTATGATATACAAGGCTAGGCTTGTAGCAAAGGGGAATAGGCAAAAGGAGAGAGTAGATTATAAGGAGATATTCTCACTAGTAGTGAAATTCAAAACCATTAGACTCATCCTAGTACTAACTACAATATATGACTAAGAGATCCATCAAATGGATGTCAAAATAGCCTTCTTATATGGAAAGCTGGAGGAAATTATCTACATGAAGCAACCAGTAGGTTTTGTGGATAAAGAAAAACCAGATCATGTTTGCCTATTACAAAAATCCCTATATGGACTAAAACAAGCACCTAGACAGTGGAATAAGAAATTTCATGAGGTTTTTGCTGGTATGAAGTTCGCCAGGAGCTCATATGACTACTGTCTATACTATAAGGACCTAGGAGAGGCAAAAACAGTGTTTATGCTAGTCTATATGGATGACCTAGTGATTACAAGAAAGGACCTAAGCAGAATTAAGGAGGTGAAAAATGAACTGTGCAAACACTTCGAGATGAAGGACATGGGAGTAGCACATAAGCTTCTAGGTATGCAGATAATAAGAAATAAGAGGGAAGGAAAGCTACGACTAATTCCAAGGAACTACATCAAGAAAGTTCTTGCTCAGTTCAACATGGAACAAGCAAAACCTAGTTCTGTCCCTATAGGATCACACCTAAAAATGGTTTCTAGTAAGAGTCCTAAGACAGAGGAAGAACAGAAAGCTATGGCTCACTATCCCTATGATGCTGGAGTTGCAAGCATTATGTATATAATGCTTTGTACAAGACCTAATCTAACCTATTCTATCAGTATTCTAAGTAAATTCACGGCCAATCTAGGTTTTGAACACTGGAAAGGGCTGAAAAGTGTTCTCAGATACTTAGCTGAAACTATAGATTATGGATTATGTTTCTCTAAGGTTGAACTAACTAAACACGGTAAGATTTTCTTGTATGGTTTTGTAGATGCAGATTATGCAGTAGACAAAGACAGAAGAAAATCTATTTCAGCTTATTATTTCACATTAGCAGGAAACATAATCAGTTGGAAGTCACAACAACAATCAGTAGTCTCATTATCTACAACAGAGGCATAATACTATACTATTACAGAAGGAGTAAAAGAGCTATTATGGCTGTCAGGCATTATAAAAGAAATCAACATCAACATCACAAAAGCGACAATATTTTTAGACAGTCAAAGTGCTTTGTACCTCAACAAAGATCCCATTCTGCATGAGAGGTCCAAACATATAGATGTGAGACTCCACTTCAGGCGAGACTGAGTCTCACAAGGGCTGCTCACACTGGAGAAAATAAACAGTAATTTAAACCCGTTAGATTTCGGTACAAAATCGCCACAACAAGAAAGTTCATGTTCTGTAGAGATTACCTGTAGATCGGTGAAGCCCCTTGAAGACAACAGCTACCGCTATTCAATCTCAAACTTTTGGTGAAAAGCTAGGGTTTTTGTTTGGTTTCAAAATCACCACAAATTGATGAGATACGTGAAGATTTATGGAGAAGGAGGGAATAAATGTGAAGAGAATCACATATTCTCCATATACCCTCTACGTAATCATCAACTTGAGACAAGGATTGGAGATTTGGGGTTAGACGTGTAGAAAATGTATGAAGTGTTTGGAGAAATGTTGAGGGAGAAGAGAGACAACTTGATTGAAGAGCAAAACGCAAAACAAAAGGCAAAGGCATTGAGTTTAAGTGGAGCACGTGGACAACATATGGCAAGACATGTGAAAAGGCATGGACAAATTAATCCAAAAACATCACAAATCTCATCTGTTTTGTATAAATACATACGTCCAAACTCAAGTAATAAGGCAACTATAACACACATAAGAAATCATCTATCTGTTTCAAGTGAGAAGAAAAAGTTTGAGAATGCTAGAGTACTTTCTAAGAGTATTAGAGAGTTTTGAGGGAAACTCTTGCAGATGTTGAAAAACACTTATCTTTTGTAACCTTTCTTTCTTGAAGCTAGTGGAACCACCGAAGAGTGAGATTGATCCTTAGACGTAGATAGCTCAAAGTTATCGAATCAAGTAAAAATATCGTCCTCTTTATTTTTCTGCTGTTTGTATTTCTACAAAATCAAACCAAACAATGCAATTCTTTGAGAAAAAGAAAGCTAAAAGATTCAAAGATCTTAAAAGCAAGTTAGTTGATGATTGCTGAGATTCTGTGAGTGCTTTTGTACATTTATACAATTTTTTTCATCTCCAAAATACTGTCTTTGGAGTTCCGTCCCAATTCGACTGTCAAACAACAGAATATACTTTCTATAGCCGCTTCAAACAACAGAAGATGAACTTTTGTGGTCCCACCTATCGCCGATCCATTCCATCCCAATTTGTAGATTGTTCTGTCGTAGCTTAAAGTACGACATGTAATACCTTAGTTACGTATTTTGGATCGAACGTGAAAGGAAAATATACGAAGAAATGCGGAAAATACTTAATTTTAGTTTCATAACTTCAAGCGAGTTTTCCAAAACCGAAATGAGCGCAAATCCACTGCCGTCTTCATGGAAATCTTTCACCGGAACATAATCGACGTTTTTCTACAATTTTCTCAAAACATAAGCTCCCTTAAAGAGTCAGAGAATTCTTGTGCTTACGAATGATATGAGTAATTGCAGGAGACTTTAACTTTTATATATAGCTTTCATATCGGGTTTTCCCATCACAAGTCCGATATGGGTCCGGTCTACACTTATCGGGATCTATTTTTCATCCAGACTTCGACCCATTGATTTAAATCATTTATTGAGCCACTTTATTATCTTTATCCGAATCAAATTACATAACTTAACCGATAATTTGTTAAAAAACTAATAATAAAATTAAATATTGTCTAACTTTATAAAAAAGTACAAAATTGTCCAACACTACACTGGCTGAATTTTCAAGATGTTACAATCTTATTTTTTGGACTTTCCAGAAAAAGTGGAGGAGACAAGAAACGAACAACTATATATGATTAAGGATCACCAGAAACAAAAAATTGAGCACTGTTACTTTCGTTTTCTTGTTCAAAGACATTTGCAAGTTAGTTGTTGATTGCTGAGAGTCTGCGAGTGCTTTTGTACATTTATATAATTTTTTTCATCTCCAGAACATTGTCCTTGGAGTTCCATCCCAATTCGGCTGCCGAACAACAGAATATTCTTTCTATTGCCGATTCATTCCAGTTTGTACTTTGCTCTGTAACTGATTGAAGATGAACTTCTGTGGTCCCACTTATCCCGATCCATTCCATCCCAATTTGTAGATTGCTCCGTCGTTGCTTGAATTACGACACTGGCTGAATGTTCAATGTGTTACGATCTTATTTTTTGGACTTTCCACAAAAAGTGAAGACAAGAAACAAACAACTATATATGATTAAGGATCAAATGAGACCGAAATGCTTTCCCATTAGAACAGCCTTGGAAGTTTTGACTGTATTCGTTTGTATGAAATAATTATTGACTGTTGTTACTAAAGAAAATGGAACAGTATGTTAAAAACTTCAGAAGTGTATTAGTTATTTATTACATAATATTACAAATTTTTAATTTAAAATGATGTTAATTCTTATTTATTTAAAATTAATTGAATTAAAAAATTCTTAACTACTTAACACAATAAAATGTTAGTATTGCAAAGTTAGTAAGTTAAAATTTGGTATTGTTCAATGAATCAACTATTATTGCATAAACCTCTAATATAATTCTATATACATCCACCAAAAGGCTAATTTCAAACAGGACTTGTCAGGAGAAGAACATACTATATGCTTAATTACATGCTACATTCCAATTTGTTTCATTGTAAGATCTAACATGAATGATATATAATACACTGATTGACTGAATTTTTAACTGCTAAACGAATAGCTTAGAAAAAGAAAATAAGGGGTTATCAAGCTTATGGAATTCTGTTGTTTCTGATATATCTCTTATCTGGTGTTGTAGTGTTGAACAATGTTTGAGTCTAAAAGGATAGGAGAAACGACGTCACACGTTACGTCTATCCTTTTCATGATTTTTACTTTTTAGTATACACGAGAAAGTAAAATTGTAATTAATTTATTTAATCTATACAAGTTTATCGATATATTTTATTCTGTATGTGTTAAATATCTTAACGTTGTTTGTAAATTTGGATCCTCCCTCAGTCAAGTTCCACTTTTATCAAATTTAGTTAAAATTATTAAAATATATATAAAAAATTGAATAAAATTAAAAACTTAAAAAGAGAGAGTATCTTTACTCATTCAAAAGATTAGAGTTTAATTAAAGAAAAAATTATCCTATAAAAATTCAGTAATTAATTCTAATTTATAAAGATAGGTTAATTTATAAAGATCGATCGAATAATTAATTAAATCGATTAGTTTTTAATTAATAAAAATTATTTAAATAAATGTTACTTAGGAATAGCGCTACCATGCTTGGTTTTCTTAACAGGAAGGTGGAAGTTTGGCTTGAAGGAACGATGAGATCATAGTTAGACCCTTTTCTGGTTGGTCGCTTGGAGCCATATTGCCAGCTCCTCTCACCTTTGCAAATGCCAGTACTTTGTATGCCTCGACGTACCCTTCAACCTGTTGATATCATCATCACAAAAAGAATAAATAAAACACTATTTCGCTTGTGTTGTGGGAATGAAAAAGGAGATTAAATGTATACCTCATTACTAGTGCACCATGGCCGCCAATCACTCACCACGGGAAGCTTTAAAGTGTTTATGGCGTATCTTATGGCTGTTACTGTTATTGAAGGATCTATATCCCCACTGTGTATTCCGTTGTGAATGAACATGTTAGCTGATAATTTCACTTCTCCATCTGATAATTTCACTTCTCCATGTATTTAAAAACTTGAAATTTTAAGTGAAACATCAGCTCCTGGAAATCATGAACTTACCCATAAAGCCATACCCTTAATCCACTAGCTATAAGGTGCTTAATTACAGGCAGAACACTGTGTGGACTGTCTGACCATCCTTTTATTCCACTAGAGATGATACAGATACAAGTACATTTGTTTATAAGTGACCAATTTTTAGACTTTTTTATAAAAACAATTCAAGCAGGTTGAGGATTTACACTCACTGTTTAATTATCTTCATTATTAAACAGTGAGTGTAAATCCTCTGTTGAGGTTAGTACGAGTTGGTTGTATTATTGTGTGTGAAAATCTTTCACGGGAAGTAAGGTTGAGAGATAGTGTCAAGGGTTGAGTGATGTCGGCTTAGTAAAGCCTTGGGTAAATGTTGGCCCCTGAATTTTTTCGTTGAATTAAGCATAATGGTTTATGGAATAAACATGGAATTTGAAATTTTTCCTTAGAATAATTTTGAGGTCATGATAGAATTATTATTGGAGTTTAATTATTTATTTCAATGTTAGTAGGATTTTATTT
>JAOTAY010000003.1:22132825-22146452 GCA_025629805.1 Erythroxylum baracoense | reverse complement strand
CAAACACATTTCTGTCCTCGAGACGGAGACAATTGTCCCCTGCAACCAAACAGCTCACTGTCTCCAATTTCTGTTCTATTCCGTCTCCACATTTCCGTCTCGTTCCGTCCCTGCCCCATGGAGACAGTAACCAAACAGACTGTAAAAGCTTGTATTTATTTAACAACTAAAATAACCAGGAGCTAAATATATGTATTTTTTTAATTGATCCAGAAGCTTCTGTAATGTCAAAAGTCCAAAAACCCCCTAACTTAACTCTCTGGATTTTGGTTTATCCCACCAAAAGCTTTGTACACCACACGAGATTGCATCTGTTGCTTTTGCTTATGTTTTTTGCACTTGCGATATTGTGTGCTTCTGATGGGTTTCAAAAATCCATATACTGCTTGCGTTGTACATCGATGAACACACCTATTCGTATTCTCTAGTTTTGCTTGGTTTACTTTAGATATGAAATTTTTTCTGGCGTTTTCTGGGTTTATTGGCTTTCTGTTACTGCACCCATCTGTGGAAATCAATGTCGCTTGCATTGGCGTCGTTAGGGAGACTGTCGCCACTGCGTCGCTTGGGTAGTCCAAGGTGGCTGTAGGCGAGGAGAAATAGAGTCGTAGATAGGCGGCGACGATGAGAAGCTCTGAGGCGTGAAGACGACGGTGAGAAGCTCGGAAATTGGGTTTGTGTTCAACATCGCGGAGAAGACGATGGGTACGTGAGATTAAGCCCTTCATCTGCGCACGTTGCCGGCGACGGCGAGGGAGGGTCGGAGGGGTGGGGGCTGATTGTTTTTTTTCAAAATGATCCTTTAACTTTTCCAAATTCACGGTACCGTCGATATCTAGCCGGTAGTTTAAATACCGGCCGATATCATAGGAAATTGCCGATACCGACCGGTATCGACAACCGGTACCAATAGGCATAGTTTCATACCGTTTTCTTGCCAGTACGGTACATTCCGGTCAGTATCGGCCGAAACGGCACGAAACTCAAAATCCTGGTATCGATCACTTATATTGTAATTACTGTGAATGCACATATAATTATAGAAATTATGAACTCATTTACGGTAAATTATAATAACGATTCAAATAATAGATCAAACCTTATTCTTTAACTTTTGATCGATCAACAAAGACTTTAAACAGAATAAATTATTACTATTTTGTTTTAAGTTTAACAAAATGATATTGTTTTTGTTGAAACATAAATAGGACCTTTGTTCCACATCGAAAGAATATATGACTTTGAGCATGCATATAAAGTCTAATGAGTTACTCCTCCTAGTATCAATTGGTTTCAGGATGGAACTTTGTTTGGGTTTGTATGTGCTCAGTTTATTTAGGTCCAATCATATAAAATTTAACATGGTATCAAAGCAGGTTGCTCTAAATCACCACCTCATCACGGTAGACTGTGACAAGTGTTGGGCTATAAATTAGTCCACAAGTAAGGAGGGTGTGTTAAAATATAAATGAGACTTTGTTCTACATCAAAAAAATATATGACTTTGAGCATACATATAAAGCCTAATGAATTATTCCTCCTAGTATCAATTGGTTTTAGGATGTAACTTCATTTAGGCCTGTATGTGCGTCCAATCATATAAAATTTAACAGTTTTGATTAACTTAATTAGAATTATTCAAATAATAAATTTAAAACTTAATTACTTCGAATTATACTCATTCATTTCATTTAGGCACTTGTAATATCTACACTATCATTAAAATTTTTTAATGATTTCATTTAAAATATACCTTAGTGAAATGACTAACATTTTTTAATCATTTCATTAAATAAACCGAAACGGTGTACTAATCCGATTTTGCTTTTCCATTTTTGCCGGCTTTCCAGAGTGTTAGGAAAGGACACAAGTCAATAGAGTTGAAAACAATTGAATTCATTACGTTTGGTTGGCATGTAATTTTGTTTGAGAAAGTAATTTTTTTTCTAAAATTTATATTATCATGTTTGATTCATTTTTTTGAGTAATTCAAAAAGAAAAAACTTTCTCAATCTAGGGAAAATGGTAACACTTTACTTAGATTCTAAATCTCATTACCTCTCTTGGTATTTAGTTCGACTACGTTTGGATCTCCAATGCGGTAGGGATAAGTACTTATCCATCACAGTTTCTAAACGCAGTCACATGTTTAAATCTGTGGGTGAATAATCGGAAGTTGAAGGAAAGTACAGTGCCACTGCAGAAATCGATAAGTAGAAAGAGAGTTGCGGTAAGAAAGTGCTTTTGCGGTAAAAATTCTACTTTTCATTAATAACTTTATGATAATTATTATTTTCTATTATACCCTCAACTAATAGAAAGCAAGTCCAACTAATAATATAATTTTTATGAAATATTTTATTTACTAAATTTATTTTATTTATATTTTCTTAATTTAATTTAATTTAATATTTTATTATTTATAATTTTAAATTTATATGACTAATATTATATTTTTATGAAATATTTTATTTACTAAATTTATTTTATTTAAATTTTTCTTATTTAAATTTAATATTTTATTATTTATAATTTAAATTTATATGAATCATAATATATTTTTAAATTATTTATACAACAATTAATAGTTTATTAAATCAATGAGTTTTTAGTCATTTTATCTCTTTTCAGCAACTGCAACTACACTTGCCAAACACCTATTTTTACGTTTCAGTAGTTACCAAAACAATAATCCCAAACACATAAGTACTTATTGAGAATAAGTAACTATCATTTCAGCAGGTTATCAACCGCCACTGCTCTCCAAACTAAACCTTAAGATAGGATAACACTAATTATATGAGGTTCACCTTCTTTATAACAAAGTCGTGAAGGAGTACCTCATAGTTTAAGGGCCTTTTGTGTAAAAAGTTCGAAATTTTTTGTTGGATTTGTTTCATTATTTTTAGGAGTTTTTTTGTTTCACTTACTAAATGTGTAAAATTTGGATTAGTAGTGAGCATTAAAGAGTCACGAAAATAAGAGAGAGAAAAGAGACATAAAAGTAGAAAGAGGGCTGCAAAAATTTTTCCTGAACTTCTTTGTTTTTTTTTCTGATTTGAAAATTATTAACTCAAATTTGGTGTAAGAGATCTGTAAGATATTTTTTATAATTTACTTAGTAAAAATTAGGGACGACAAATATGGTTTGGCCTGACTTTGGCTCGGATTATCCAGGCCAAGGATTGTGACTATTTGGCCTTACTGGGCCACTGGATGGGGCTGTCCTACCTCGTAGCCCCACAGGAAGGCACAAAATGATGTCGTTTTGTTAAATTCTTTGAAAAAACTATGACACCTGTAGTTGGACCAGGCCTGGTAGTATCGGCCTGGGAGCCAACTAGCTCGTGGGTTGTGCCCAGTTACTCTCCATGAACAATTATTTAACATCGGGTAATTTCTTTCATTTTTCTTGTTTGATTTTATTGCCTTTTGTCTTTTGTTTCCACCTATTTGACACTTAATCTGTCATCTTTTTGGGGACACTAATTTACTTTTGATTCAAAATGGTTTTTCATGAAAAAATCTTAGTGTCTCTTATTTTTGTAACTTGCCTTGACCGTATTTATTTTTCAGCATATTATAATATCATTATCATGTTATAATTTACTTTCTCATTTTAGATTCAAGTAAAAAAAGAATTCTTGAATGGACATTTTCCTTTATATATGTTCAGTCTTGAATATATTTGTATTTTCGTCTAACATTGTGATATTAGAGCAAATGATTAAATATTTGTGTTAATTTTATTTGAACAATGGAGGAAAATGTTAGCAAAATGATGCATTTAAATGGTACTAATTGTTGTAAGTAGAAATATAAGATAAAAGATCTTTTATTTGAAAAAAATGCATTTGTCTATGTTTACTACTCATAAGCCTTATTCTATAGCAGATTAGGATTGAGAATTTAAAAATCAACAAGTTTGTGGCTATATTAGGCTATGGATAGAAAAAATATATTCTTAATCACATTGTTAATGAGACGTATGCTAGAACTTTATGGGATAAGTTGAGATACTTTATGCTTCACAGCCATGCTATAACAAGTTATTCTTATTTAAATAAGTAATAAGTTTGAGACACAAGGAGGTCATTCCTATTTTTGATCATTTAAATGATTTTTAGGGTTTCCTTAATGAGTTATCTAGAATAATGGTAAAGTTTGATGCAAGATACAAAGACTTTGGTTGCTTAATACTCCATCAAAATTTTGAAAAACTTTTGGTGTTTGTTTGACCAAAATTTCTCTTAATGGTTTGGTCACAGTCAAATTTATTAATAGTGGTATTTTGAATGAAGAAGTGAGAAGATATCATGGTTCATCTTCATCCTCACCATAATCAAATGTTTTGGTTATAGAAAATAAGGGGAGAAGTACATTCAAAAGTTAAAAGGGCCAAGAGAAAAATAGATATAAGTTAAGGTCCAGGTATAAGAATTTTGTTTGTAATCGCTACAATAAAGCAAGGGATATTAAGATGTATTGTTGCGACCTGAAAAAAGGAGATGAGGTATGAAAAAGGACAGTGAGATTGAGAACTATGTTGTTATTATTATTGATGGTGATCTTTTTGTTTCTTGTGAAAAAATGCCATCAATTTAGTATGCCATGAGCTTATCTCTGTTATAGATACTAATGCTTTTTATTATCTCATGCAAAGGAAAAGAGTTCTTTACTTCTTATACTTTAAAGTATTAAAGATGAGCAATGATGACAAGATTACAGTGATTGACACAGAAAAATCTTTTTGGAGGTTATCAATGGCTCACATCAAGTTTTTAAACATATCGAGTATATATATGGTATTTGTTTAAAATTGAAATTTGTAGGAAAACTTGATGTTGATAGTTGTTGCAATATCCTCGATGATAGTTAATGAAAACTTAGCAGAAGTTCATTTTGGTTGTGACTTAAGGTAATATATTGTATAACTTATATATAATTTAAGATTCTATTTTTGTTAGCTCAGTGAATATAGTGGAGGCTATTACTTCATTAAAATTATGGTATAAAAAGACTTAAGTCATATGATTACGAAGGAGAATGATTGTTGGCTAAGAAAAAATTTCTTTCTAAAATTAAGGAAACTAGGTTAGATGAATTGTTTATTGCTTAGCTAAAAAACAGAAAGAGCTTCTTTTTAAAGTCATCCTTCTTCTAAAAAGTTGGATTTGCTAGAACTTAATATACTTTAATGTTTGCGACCCTTTTAAGGTGAGATCAGATTGTGACTGTGACATCCTATTTTCATACTAAGGGTTAGAACCCTAGATTTCTGTAAATGCGAAATAGCAATGAGAGAAAAAAATTGCATTTCATATCCATGCATAATATTAGCATGCAAATACACATGATTGTTGAAAATTGTACACATTACAATGATAGTTCATGCACTCATTTGACATTTTTCGAGTATAAATGATTTGTATTAAAGTGATTATAATGTGAATAGTGAATATATGTCTTGAAAATTGATCTGGTGAATTAAATTCTTGATTTAGAATTTTTGGTGAAATTTGAGAATTTTATGAGATTTTGGGTATTTATAGACTAGAAAAAATGTCAAGTGGTAAGACAATTGATAAATGGTAGTAGAATTAAGTGTCAAATGATAGTAGAAATAATTAATAAAAGACGTTAAGATTTAATGACAAGTATCGTTGAAAATTGGGAGAAAATTGGAGACAAATTGACTAGTTAAATAAAAAACCAAGGGGAGACTATAAAAAAGTGACATATGGCAAGTGACATGTGGCAAGTGACACACCATATGCCATAACCCACAAAACTCTCCCAAGTGAAGGACTATTTTCTCTTTAATTTGTCTTTCACTTTATTATTTACTTCATCTCTTGTTAATATCTCTTCTCATCTTCTTCTTCTTCTCTTCTCTCAACCCACGACACTCACCAACCCTCACGATTCTTGATTTTATGCCAACTCCTTCATTTCTTTCCTTAAGATCCTTGTTATCTCTTCACTTTGTAACAAGAAAAACCTAGTCTCTCCTTCATAAATGAAGATGATCGTGGGATGTTTGGGAGTTAGGGTTGCGTGATCTTCAACTTTGGAGCCAAAACAAGTAAGTGTATTATTATTATTAATCTTCATGGCTTTGTTAAATGAAGTATATATGATGATAGTTTAGAGTTTAGTGATCATAATAGAGGAGTTGAGATATGTGTCACGTTGATGTTGAAATAAATAGATGTATGTTCTGTTTTAATGTATAAATGGCATTCATGAGTTGTTCTAAGGGAGGATTGATAGGCTAAATGGTAATAAAAAGTGATGATACAATGATGAAGACCTTAATATTCATAAATGTCCTGTTTTATATAAATGATAAATAAAAGAACATGTCTTGCTTTTACATATATGTTGATCAATATTTCATAAGTTGTTGTAGAGATGAGTTTGAAATAGAAAGATCATTAAAGATGGTGTAGGAAAAAGAGCAAAAATTTTTGATAAATAATAGTTTTTATGATCTGCTTTCTTGGTGTATTAACGTGGATCTCTTTGGGTGTTTTGGAGATGGACTAAAATGAGTCTAGAGCTAAACAAAGGGAGTAATGTGGTGTCTTGAAATGGGAAGAATTAAGGTGATAGATAGAGATGAAATGAAAGTGGAAATGAAATTGAACATGTGCAGAAAGTTGATGATGAATGTGTATATATATGTGTGTTCTGTTTTTAGTGTTCATGATCAATCATAGACTATGATTTGTTTATGGCCGATATTGAGCTGAAATGGAGTTAAGAATGATGGGGAAATGATGAGTAATTAAACTAGAAATGATAGACCA
Organism: Erythroxylum baracoense; assembly: GCA_025629805.1. Taxonomy (NCBI): domain Eukaryota; kingdom Viridiplantae; phylum Streptophyta; class Magnoliopsida; order Malpighiales; family Erythroxylaceae; genus Erythroxylum; species Erythroxylum baracoense. Next base: position 22,139,640 of record JAOTAY010000003.1, on the reverse strand, counting down.
AGCATAAGGTGTTGAATGTAGTAAGTAAAGAGTTAGAAATCTAGCAAATATGGATGCAAATGGATAGATTTTGGGACAAGAGGCATAACTTTTGAAGTGGATGTCAGATTGAGGTCATTCAAGTATGCATTCGAAGAGATTTCGCTATCTAAAAAAAATTTCACATTTCTGTAGGTGTCCTATGAATGTCCGCCTAGCGGATATGACGTCCCTTCGAGCGGATATGGACGGAGCTGGAAAATTGGAAAACCCGATAATGTCTGCCCAGCAGACATAAAGTCCTCCCAACGGACATTTACTGGCCAATTGGACTTAATTGGGGCTTTAAAATGAACATAAATTGATGATGGATGAAGTGATTAAATGTTTGATATACTTAGGGTGATAATTAAGGTTATAACTTAAGCATGGATGATTCATATCAATGAGACATATTCTGGAAATTTGGAGATATTATAAAAATGAAAGTGATCTTATGAATGCTAGTGAGATTCAAACGAGATGAATGATGAGTATTAAGTAAAGATGAATGAGAAATTGGATATTATGTGATCTTATAATGCTAGAAAAGAAATGGAGAGTGATTTATTGATGATATTAGATTAACCAAGTTCTTTGATCTATGAACCTAAGTGTAAGCTTGACATACATAAATGATGTTGTTAATGATTAAGTAATGTGATTAAGGAAACATACCGGAATAGTCAATGTGAGCATACATTATACATGACACATATGCATATGTGTATAATTGAATGTTTATATGAATGTGTAATTAATAATGTGTGTGAAATATATGTATTGCATGATGTTGATATACAGGATAAAATGTCCACATCCAGACGTTTTCAGATCATGGAAGCTAATGCTAATCTGGAGTGTACTGTGAGTCGACCTATATGGTCTCCTTTTAATTAATTGTTTGTTTTAATTTCTGTATTGAATTATTATGTGATGTGAATGTGTTGATTCCAGACATTGAATATTCGAGGTGTTTGATGCATCAAAATCATTGGAAGTGCTCATTATATGTGAATTTGATTGAATAAGTGATTCTCAACTTAAATGTTGAATGACGGATCAAAGTCTGATGATAAATGCCAATGAGAATGTGAAAGTGAATAAGAATTTGTAAGACTGAGCACAATTGATTAATTGAATACAGGTGATGCATTCCATTATATGAATGCATAATAACATAAAGGCAATTGTGACCAGAGTAGCCACCGAAAAAGAGCTTAAAGCTCAGAAAGTGAAAAAGAGCTTAAAGCGCATAAAGTGATTAAGAGCCAAACACTCAATTTGTAAAATGAGCCCTGTATCTCCAATGGATAAAGAACAATTATTAATGAGCCCGGTATTTACAATGGATATGAGACAGTTATAGGCACTCGGTCACAATAATAATAATTGAAAGTGAGTCTTATGAGCACTGCATATACATTTGATATGTATGATTTAAATGATTGAAATAAATAGTTTGGATGATTTCTGAATGTAAAATATGAATTAAGCGAATATGAAGTGTACGTGATTCAACATGTTGATTAGTGAAATGATATGAATTACGTGATAACATGAATTGATGTGTTATGTGATATGAGTGAGCCATCGAGGATGGTCTACTCACTGAGTTCGCAAAACTCACCCAAAAAATTGTAATATTTTTTAGGCTTAGAGAAGAATTCCAATTAGACAAGTTGGAGTCTAGCCACTGCATTTAAGTAAGAGATAGAAATCGGGATCAGTTGGCGTCTGTATATATTTTCTGTAAATTTAGTATTAAATATTGTATTCTGCAAGCTTCATTTATTGTATAGATGAATTATGTTTGTAATAACAATTGTGATCAAATAAATTTTTGGTATTTGTAATGGGCGCAAAAAATTATTGAAATTTCTACAATGTGTTTAATGTCTGATCAAATGTGAGTTTGTAATGACAATTGTGATTAAGATGTATATGAAAAATAGGTCGAATTTGATTATTTGTTTTTAATGATATGCGTGTGAATTTTGAAAAAATTTGTATTAAGTCTGACCGACCGTCCTAGCATACCACCCTTGTAAAGTGTATTCCTGAATACTATCGGTATGTTCGGAGATATGCACTGTGAGATTAGGGCGCTATAAGTGTTCCTTCAAAAGAGAGGATCCTACTCTCTCAACCACCGAATGTAGGGCCAGAGGGCCTTTCATTAAGGGTGGAGCCTCAGTCGTGAGGAAGTAGAAGCCTGGACAGCAACCAGACGAGGGAAGAAAACTTCTAAAAGAGGAAAAAAGCGAGGGGTAGAAAAGTAAATCCGAGCAACTTTCTAGTAAGAGGTCAAAGTAGATGAAATGTCTATATAGTTTAATATGAAATATTTGATCTTAATATGACATACGACTTTCTTATCAAGGAAGTGGAGCATTAATGATAGAATATTTATTTATCAAAAGAAGTATGTGCTGTAAGTTATAAATAGATTTCAGATGACAAATTATAACCCAATAAATACTCTATAGTAGTTTAGCTTAAAGTTTAACATAGATGATAAAGAAAAGAAGGCGAATAACACACTTTACAAATAAATTATTAATAGTCTAACGGATTTAAATGTCATAAGACTAGATATAATGCATTATGTGAGCCTCGTAAGTAAATTTATGGAGAATTCAATATTAATATATCAATTAATTATTAAGAATGTATCTATTAATTGTTAAGAGAATATTTCCTTACTTGCAAGGAAATAAGGATTTTTGGTTGTTCTATAAAAAGGATAAAGGGTCATAATTGCTTGAATTTACAAGCATTAATCAAGATCATAGAAGGAACACTTCAAATTATATTTTTATGATAGACATGGGAATATTTCATAGTCATTCAGGAAATAATTTATTATTATTTTATCATGTACAAAAGCTAAATTTTTTATTGTAAGGGCCTTTTCTTATCAAGTTATTTAATTGAGAAAATTTCCTAAATAATAATTGCAAAAAATGCAACTAAAATTATAATAAACTGCCATAATAATTTCAACCATTAGCATGATATTGTAAACCGCAAATTATAAAATCAAGACCATGCGAAAACTTTTGAAATTGATATGCTTCATGAATCTTTTGTTATTCTTTCTCTGTAAACAAACACTTCAGAGAAAGTCGTTAAGTTAAAAAATGATTATGATGCTGACATTTCACAAACGACGCCGCTGGGACATTCTCAGCAGCAGCAACAGACAGATATGCGACCTCATAGTACTTCTCCCAGTTGTCCAATTTCGGTTGAATAAAGTCAATTATCAGGACATGTTCGTTAACCAAGGTTTCCTCACAATCATCCTTTTGGTTAAAGGCTTCAAAAATTTTATCGGTCGATGCTGTGCCTTTTAACCCTCGAACATCAAAATTATGTTCTGCTGAATCGAAGTTTCTGAAACAATGGCTAAGGGCTGGCTTGTATTCTGGTTTTGTAGCCTTTCTTTCGACCAATCCATTGAAGAAATCACGTACTCCTCTGGTTTGAAATATGGCAGCTCTCAGAGCAACGTCTTCGATATCCTTCAGCTTAGTCGCTGTTGAAATTCCTGGAAGAGATTTTAGAAACTTCAAACATTTGTCGACGTTAGCCGCTCTTGCGCACACTGTTGATAGTAAGACGGATAGCTTTTCTGATGGAGAAGTTGGAGGCTGTAGTTGACAAGATTGATGGGAGAGACATAAAAGAAATGCGAGGCAAATCGAAGCTTTACTAATATAGATCATTGTTAGCGCAGAAGAGAAGAACAGTTTGTGCTTTATGCATGTATTTAAGGTTTGCGTTCTTTATCTTTCAGTCTCAAACATTTATAGGACTAGAGAAATTAGGGTTCTAGTGAAGACAGATTAAGGGGTTCTTTAGACAAGTAAATCTGCAGCATTTATGAGAACTTGAATGCTCCAATAAATGTCAGCTAAATTACTAATTACGACTCGTCCTTGCAAGTGCTATTTCATGTAATATGCAATACATACAAATTAAATAATTTTCAAGATTAATTGATGTTATTGTATTGATTTATAAAAATATTAATTGATGGTATATGCTCTATAGTCAATTGGTTGATTATAGTTTGGTGACATAATTATTCAAAAGGATTCTTTATCTTATACATATTTAAATAAGCATGACAATTATGGCCCAGCCACCCGACCAGGCTCATATTTGGCCCGGGATGGCTAGGCCACGGGCCGACTATGGTCCGCCTGCCTATTTTGTTCGAAACGACGTCGTTTCATATTTTTTTCCTTTAAAAAATTAATGAACAGGTCGGGCCGGGCCATAGCCCAAGCCACGAGCAGGGCCGACTATGAGCCACCATGGCCTAGGGCTAGGTCGGGCCACCCGACCCGGCCCATTGACATGCCTATATTTAAATGCATTTAATAAAGTTTATGGGATAAATTTATATTACAAATGAAATTATGATGAGATTTATATTATGAGATTTATATTACATTTATGTATTATCCCCAAATTATTCTTAATCATTATTGTATTGAAACTAGACATTAATAAAGCATAAAAGGACTAGCACATGTGATTTTTTCTGATGAAGGAAATAATCGATCTCATAGACTAAAAGTATAGAGATACTTAAAACAATGGTGTAATAACTTATTAGAAAACAAGTTTATTGAACTGGCCTCATTTGAGAATTCTATTTAGAACATTACTTGTATGTTTATAGAAATTCTCATTTTGATGATTATATAAGTGATTATTTGACTTGAGATCTCCAAAGTTATCTCATATAGGGATTACTATATATTTCGATACTACTTATGATCTACTCTAATAAAGGGTAGCTCAGTCGGGAGTCATTGAATATAGCATAAATTATATAAAGATAGCTGAGTGATTAATATAAGATTCATCATCCCAAAGTAATTAGGGAGAATGTTTTGTTGTTCTTTATTAGTACTGATTTGAAAAATTCTTGATTAATATAGAATAATACTCTAAAAAATAGCTCTTAAATGTCATTAATTAAATCAATTACTAATGTTGGAGAACTAACATGATTCGACTTAAGCAGAGTAAATATTGATTTTATACTCTATATCTAGTTAGAACATTATATGATAAAAAGATTGAATTATATAGAAAATCATATACAGAAAAGCTAGTCAAAACTATTTTGACATTTTTAAATATTTGGCTGGACATGATGCATTGACAGACGTCAATCTCGATCTATGGATATAAAATATTTAATTAGAAAATTAAAGATAAATTAAAGGATTTTAATATATCTAATCTTAAATATGATTTAAGGTTATAATTTGTATCTATTACTAATAAATTTGGGAACCAAAGGGTCATATATAAAGAACTAGTTAAAGAGAAAAAAATATTTTAATCAAGTTAGACTTGATTGTATAATTCAAGGAACTTTATAATTAAATATGAGATATTTAATAAATAAGGATCAAAATTAAATATTGAATCTTATTTGGGAAAAATTATTTAATTAGAAATGATTGTAATTCTGATTAAATTTTAATTAAAATTATAATTCTATTTCAATTATATTACTAAAATGTCCAAAAACTTTTATAAATAAGCTTAGACTTTACGAGAGCTAACACTCCTTGTTTAACCCTCTCTACAATAGCTACAAAGTTCTCTTAATATATTATGTGGATACTATTAGAGGTTGAACACTTGTGCAACTATAGTGGTTAAAATGAATTGATCTTAGAAATGTTTAAGAGAAACAACAAGAAAAGGATAAATCTTCAGAATAAGGTAAGAATTATGATTCACGCATTATTATGATTTATATGTTAACCATGTCACATAATTTAAGTGATCTTGGCTTCGAAAAATAATAGAAAAAAGATTTGTATTTATTGTGTTGTGCATAAGATCGAGTCTTAGCCCGATTCCGAACAGTAACTACACATTTTGTTTAAAGTTTATGATCGATAAGAAATCCTACATAAAATTGGAAAATTTACCGAATGTTTTGTTTTTTATAATAGAAATATTACAATTAGATCCCATAACCAAATTGATATGATTTTAATATAACTACTTTGCTTCATTATGAAATTAAATTGATTTTAATAGTTGTTTTGCTTTTTTATCACCGACTACTTTGAGCTGTCGTGTTGCGCGTCCATATATATAAAACATTTAGAAATCTTACAATAACTAAGTGATAAGTAATAAAATATACAGAAATGTTGTCAACTTTAGTTGTTTTAAATAATTTCCTATTAAATTACGTTCCCAAAGATATAGATTCCAATAGACCAATTAAAAGAGAGAACAATTATAATTCCAGAAGTTTTCACAAAAAAAGGTTCAAAAAAGAAAATAAAAAATATTTGATAAATTTCGACTTTCTCAGGTGTAAGGCTATAAGAAATCTCAAAGAGCTTTACTTATTATACAATCTTCTTTATGATAGATACACTTCTATGTCTACTCCACCAATTTATTACAATATGAGATAAATTCTTTATTCCTCGAAATATAAAATAGATTATATAATAAAGGACAACATTCCTTCTCAAATTTCATCTTATTTTTTTAGGATTAAAGTCAATCTCTTTTTATTTTAAGAAATTTTTGATTTGTCATATTGTCCTCTTAATCTTAAGTGATAAATTTTTGTCATATTATGCCAAAATTAGTAAAAGTTTTAGTGATCTGGCATTATTCTAGGATAGGCTAATTTTCTAATTAACATAACATTTTTAATAGGTATTTATAAAATACTTCAGATCAAGCTCCTTTGTCAGGCTAATCCTTAAGAAAAATGGTTGTCTTTTCCCTTGAAC